>LPNX010657834.1:365576-389477 GCA_001517045.1 Pseudotsuga menziesii | reverse complement strand
AGGTGGCTGACCCCTATAACTACTACATAGTCTGTATAGACACTAGTAAGGAAGGATTGGGGGGAGTCCTATCTCAAGAAGGGAATGTGGTATGTTTTGAATCTCGCAAATTGAAAGAGCATGAATGAAATTATGTGGTGCATGATCTTGAATTGGCAGCAGTGGTGCATGCCTTAGGAAGAAGGTTCATTTTATTGACAGACAACACCTGTGTAAGGAATATGTTTACTCAATCAGAGCTAAACGCTAGACAAGCTAGATGGATGGCCTTCTTAAGTGAATTTGATTTTGAAGTGAAACATATCAAGGGTAAGGAAAATAGGGTTGTTGATGCACTCAGTCGAAAAACTCACGAAGTATATGAGATCACTATGAGACAAATAGAAAGTGATATGTTGAGCAAAATAAAGGCAACCAACATCCATGATGCTGAATATGGAAATTTACTGAATATATTATTGAAGGACGAAGTAAACTTGAATGGGACAGAATTCAAAGTAGACCAGAAAGGGTTAATTTGGTTTAAAAGAAGAATATGCATGCTTGATGTTGTACATCTAAAATTGTTTGTTCTAAATGAAATGCACAGACCTCCTTATGCAGGGCACCCTAGTTACA
This sequence comes from Pseudotsuga menziesii, assembly GCA_001517045.1. NCBI lineage: Eukaryota > Viridiplantae > Streptophyta > Pinopsida > Pinales > Pinaceae > Pseudotsuga > Pseudotsuga menziesii. The sequence continues at coordinate 388,859 of LPNX010657834.1, read as the reverse complement.
AAAAGATGATAACATCACTCAGAAAGTAATTCTTTTGGCCCAATTTAAAGGAAGATTTAGTTGATTATTTTTCAAAAGTTTGGAATGTCAGCAGGTGAAGGCTAAACATCAACATCCAGCAGGTTTGTTACAATATTTTCCGATTCTTGAATGGAAATGGGAGGTAATATCTTTGGATTTCATCATAGGTTTTCCTTTAACTCTTAAACAACATGATTCAATTATGGTTGTGGTAGACAAGTTAAGCAAGTCTGCACATTTTATTCCTGTAAAGTCCACTTACAAGGCTATCAATGTTGCTGAAATATTCCTGAAAGAAATATTTCGACTGCATGGAGTACCAAAGATGGTAATTTTTGATCGAGATGTCAAGTTTACATCAAAATTTTGGAAATCGTTTTTTGCAGGGTTGGAAACCAAGATAAATTTCAGCACTAGCTATCACCCTGAAACAGATGGACAAATAGAGAGAACAAACCAAGTCATTGAAGACATGCTAAGGATGTATGTCATGGAGAGGCCCACTAGGTGGGAAGACTGTTTGCATACAACAATGATTATCATGCCTTAGCCAAGACAAGCCCATTTGAGATCCTGTATGGGAGAAAGTGTACTACCCCTATTAGTTGGGATAGCCCTGTGGATCATGTGATGGTAGGAGCTGAGATGTTGCAAGACATCGAACATTGGGAAATATAAAAGAACTTGAAGGTGGCATAGGATCGCTAAAAGAGTTATGTTGAATTGAAGAGACAACATAAGGAGGTTTTTGTCAGAGATCATTTTTACCTCCGAGTCAAGCCCAAAAAGAGCTCCCTGATATTGGGAAGTTGTACCAAATTAGCAGCACGGTTCTTCGGACCCTTTCAGATCTGGAAAGGATTGGACCCGTGGCTTATAAATTTGCTCTCCCAGCACACTTGAGAATTCATAATTTTTTTCATATTTCATTATTAAATAAATATATACATGATTCCACTCACATCATTGACTGGAATGTGGTGCAGGTGGAACCAAAAGGAGAGTTTCAAATGGAACCTATGTGTACTCTAGACAAGAAAGAAACAATACTTCGGAACTAGGTCATCGCTCAAGTTAAGGTGCAATGGAAGCAATTTATCCCGGAGGAGGCGACTTGGGAACTAGAGGAAGATATGCAAAAGAATTACCCAGGTTTATTTCCAAAAGCTGTGGAGGAAAACTAAGAACGACGAGGACAATGTTGCATTAAGGGGGTGTGGATGCAATATCCCTGGATTCATAAACATTTAATTGTAATACTATATTCTAGACTGTACGCTCTGAAACATTATCTGTGATGATAAGTGCTAGATTGTATGTTTTGATGATTTTGGCTCACTATGGTGTCTGCCCAAACAGTCCCTGGAGGACAGTTGTAACAGCGACATTTTGCCTTTAATGAAAATATGAATGAAGGGGACAAGCCACATTAAAGAGAAGACTATGCGTGCAAGGGTGGGAGGCATATAGTAGTAAACCTCAAGAAAGTACATCAGAGATCGTCACGCCATAATGGTGTCAGACAGACCCTGGAGAAAGCAGGGCGCATTGGTTGATAGGTATTCAATGGTGAATGGACCGTATCTACGGAATTAGATCGGACAAACCCTGGAGAATTAGGGGATCTAGTGGTTGATGGGGATTCCTTGGGAATGAACCACATATGCAGAAGTAATACCTAGGCAACCAAACTATAAAAGGGCATATGTGAGGAAACAGAACGCTGCTGAGTATAATGGGAAGGAATGAACTTTTGCTGTGTGAGAAATCTATGAAGTGTTAGGCAAAGAGTTGAGAGAAATACTTATTGTTTGAGCACTCTGAGAAGTGTCGGGAAAGGGATTTCTTCCGGGAAACTAAACTAAGGTTAGTTGTCTCCGCTCTTGGCACACATAGTTGATCTCGGGGGTGATTGAGGACAGAGCATATATGTGCCTAATCTATTGTTGGGTGGAACATGGTTTTCCCCTTTTCATTGTGGCTGAACATAACAACAGGTTCCATTACTGGGTTCTGCTTCGTAAAACTATCGAGATCAAGGTATGTTGTATATGTGTAAACCTGTGTTTCATTATCAGTAAAATGAAAAATAACAGCTTTAGATTTATTGATGGGAATGATGCTTACAAATGGGTGTACTCAGAGACTGTTTTGCATGATTGTACCTTGCATTTGGTAAGATGATAACTCAGATGGGGTACTATTTTTTATACAGAGTTACCTGTATGTTGTGTGAATGCATGTGATTGATGAACTCAGGGCATGTTTGTGTGTGTATGAATGTATGTTTCAATGTTGTAGTGATGATAAAGGAATCCTTAGATTTGTTGATGAAAGCATTGCTCATGACCTGGTGTATGTTCATATGGTTAGGATTGTGTTTGTTATCTAATGCACCTATTATGTTTGATGAACCGTAACTTGTATGATGATACAGACCCCTTAAGGAAACACACAGTAGAATAGTGTAAAGGGTTAAGTAGAGTTTACAGTTGTTAAATGTCCCTACATTTTCCATCTGCATATGTTTTGGCTCCAATGCATTTTTCTTAAGCTCATGGAGGCTGGAAGCCTGGTTACAGAGTCAGAATGCATTTGATTTAAGTGTTTCTACACCCCGAAATCCTCCTGCATAAGGCGGAAGGCAGGAGGCAGAAAGGAGATAAAGAACAAGGAAGAATGTTGGTTTTTCGCACCCCGGAATCCGCATGCGAAAGGCGGAATGCGGAAACAAAAAAAAGAGCCTAAAATTCAAAGGTAAAGTGTAAGTTTTTTATTCTTGTAGTCCGTAGCAGAATGCAGAAGGCAGAAATGTGGATAAATGGTTTCGTTGCATGTTGTGTTTCTTATTCCCGTAGTCCACAGCAGAAGGAGAAAGGCGGAATGCGGAAGGCAGAAATGTGGATAAATGATTCTGTCGCATTTTAAGTTTCTGATTCCCGCATTCCGCGGCAGAAGGTGGAAGGAGGAATGCGAAAGGCAAAAATGTGGATAAATGATTCCATCGCATGTTAAGTTTCTAATTCCTGAAGTCCGCAGTGAAAGGCGGAAGGAGGAATGTGGAAGGCGAAAATATAGATAAATGATTCTGTCACATGTTAAGTTTCTAATTCTCGTAGTCCGAAGCGGAAGGCAGAAGGCGAAATGCAGAAGGTGGAAATATGGATAAATGATTACGTCGCATGTTAAGCTTTTGATTCCCGCATTTTGTAGCGGAAGGAGGAAGGAGGAAAGCAAAAAAAGGAAATCTTAAAATAGCGAGGTTTCTACGGCCCACAGACCACAATGGTGGACTATGGAAGGTGGAAAGATTAAATCCTAGAAATAATTTGATTGTGGAAAGGAATGTTGTAGGAACAATTAAGCATAGGAATCAATGATTAAAGGAAATATTCATGGCCATGCGTTATAGAAAAGAATTTTTTTTGTTTTATGCATGTTAGCAGGTTATATGGGTATGTTACAAAGAGAGAGAAAGAGAGCATATCCCTCATTGGCCGTATTTCAAAAAATCACCTTATGGGGGTACATCAAAAACTCACCTCCCATAGGCCATATCAATACGCATACAAAATGCATATCAATACACATACAAAATGGGGCTCATCACCCTATACAAAAATTATCTCAAAGGCTCATTCATCGTGGATCACCCCCTTCTAGAGGAAGAGGTGGCTTAATCATCACTAAAGATAGTACAACATCCACAAGAGGTGCTATTGATCATGTTGTCATCGTTGTTGATGGTGGGGAGGGCATGACACTGCTTTCAAATGATGGAAGTTCCCAACAATAGTGATCTAACACATCAAAATACACCACCCTGGTCCTACCTTTGTTGGGACTTGCAAGCACAGTGCCATATACTAATCATCCAGGAAGACAAATGCACGCTTGTTGACTCCCTCCATTAAGCTCACCACTCGCCACTCCAAGTCAATCAAAGTTGCACCAAGGTCACCTGTAGTCAAACCAGCACCACCTGCATATGCCCCTTCCTCTCATTGGTACCTTCTCTAACACCCCTGCATAGGGAGAATATACATCACCACAAGTACCCCAGAAGGTTGTACAAGTCCTACATCTTCACCAAACAGAACACATACAACAACCTTTAATCTCATATATTCATAATTATCAATAAGTAATATGTGTATAAATAAAATCAAAACATGTACATGAACATGGAAAAGAGTCACTCACCTCTCGCATCCCAGCCCTCGTGACCATGTGGGGGAAAATATGGATCATGGTGATAATTCATCCCACTCCATAGACACCGTTTGATGGTCCCAATCTATTGTCACAATACCAATGGTTAATGGAGAATTAAGAAATTCCCAACCTCTCCATCGCCAACCTTGTGCATCACCCTACCGCATAACTCCTTATAGGATCCCTCGGCCCCCCCATTAGAAGCACCATAGCTAGACCAAGTGATGGAATCCTCCCAAAGAAATAGGAACACAATATGCTATCAAACATAAACATTTGTGTCCCTTAATTGTGACTTTGGTCATTTGGGCACACATATTGACCAACAACATGTGTTCCCAAGCAACCTAGGCCCCTTCCAACACCCCCTCCACCAAGAGAAGTTGAACCCCATAAATATGGTGGGTCCTCATCACCCCTAACATCCTAATCACAATGGTCACAATTTCCCTCAAAGTCAAGTCCAATTAACAACTAAATAGGATGACCCTATTCTTCTTCATTTAGGGTTACCCCTCCAGTACTTTGTGATAAGTTGATCCAATATCTGCTAACAAGAAAGAGAAGGGTGAGTCTCCTCCTAGATCTCACGAAGTGGTGAACACATCAAGAAGGATATATCTTGGTGCTTAAGAGTCAACCTCTCATTTCCAACCAATAAGCAACCATGTTGATCGTCACACATCCCCAATAACACTCTCGCTTGACCTCATTAGTGAATAGAAGGAAAAATTCAACATCCCTACATCTTTTAGGCGTTACTAAATGATTGAATTGTTTATACCTTCCCCGACAACTAGTTGTAATGGCACTCCCACCACTCAATCAATATGGTATCTAGCACACACTCTAAAACCACAAATAAGTAAACAAAGTTTGTCAATCAATCAAAAAACCAAATAAGCTCACCAACCATACGCCTTTTCCACCATTAGTCACACGGACTTATGCAAATATAATCCCAAAACCTGCATGGTTTAACTACTTGGGAAATCCAAGTCTCATTTCGTGACCATCCAAGTATTTGCATGACACCCATGTGGCCAAATTGCATGAGAGATGCATAGTTTAGTCGCACGGCCATTTGACTAGTCAAGCACAATCATGCAGAAAGACCATGCGTCCAACACATGAAAATATCATGTAGAACAAAGATGTTGAAGGAACAACAATGTGATTATGCACGATGCATTGTTGTCAAAGGAATAGTCGAGTGATTTCACACAATGCATGGTTCTCGAAGGAACAACTATGTGATTCCATGTGGTTGTTCTTTTGAAAGATGTGCATTCAATCGAAAACCCTTCCAACCAGCTGTACGGGATTTTAGGGTACCAAATGGAAAAATTTAACTGCTAAAAATGATGAGCTCAATACAAGGACTCACCTAGAATTCATGGAATTGAAACTGTTGATCCAATCTCCCAAATTCAAAAAAAATCTCTCTACAGAATCCAACTCATAATGATGAAAATGATTTCAAAAAACAGGCCTCACCCCTATTTGTAGCCCAAAATGCCCAATTTTCAATAGCCCTATTTGGGAAATCCATAACTCTATTTGACAAACCCTTAGCACCATTATGATCAAGATCATGAGCTCTTCAACATGGGGTGATTTGTTCAATCCCCTGAGAAGTTCATTTTTTGGGGTATTTCTCAAGGTATGGTCAACTAACGTCAATACTATTGCACCATCATATTTATTGTCATGAGCACTCTTATACTTTGGTATTTCTATCATGTGTGCAGGATTGTTTCTGGGAAGCAACTTCTTTGCCATCAAAAGGTTCATGTCCCCCCCCTCATAGGTATATCATCTCAACCCTACATATAGGCCATGTATCTCCTTTGGTAACATTGCATTTAGCCAATCATCCATAAGGTCCTCATCCCTCGGTAAAACACATCACACCTTCACTCAACAAATGCATTATCGAGGAGTAGCATGACCCCCATAGATGTGTGCATCATTACAACACCCCCACATTCTAACACCCATGATGTTAAACTTCCCAACCTGAGGAATTTAATACTTCACCATATTACCAAGTACACCATATTGACTTTTCTTATTGCATCTTGACGACCCCCCTGTTAGATTCCCCGAAACATGTTACAGTTATGATTCGCATATGGACTCTCATCCCCATCATAATCAATAAACCATATGAGTTTCTCTCCATCTCACCAACCCTTCAGAAGACCAACAAAGGTCCCCACTATCTCTACACACCAATATTAGTGCATCATCCGCATAGGGATGCTCTTCATGGTATTCATTTGATGGGAACACATCTTCTCATTTATAAAAAACATCCACATGATTATTTTTGTATAAATTTGTTCCTCAATCTACTCAAAATGCGGGAACCACCTCACATTACATTTGTTTTTTACAACACCCTTGGTCACCCTTGATCGACATACTTATGTTTGTTACCCCCTAACAACTTCAATCTTGTTTTTGTTATCTCAATTCACCCTACCCTCCTTAGCCTTCATTTGACAAAATTCACATCACAATCAGTTTTTAGTTTGTTCATCCATTTTACACCATGGACTTTTGTTTGAAGAATATTATCGTACACCAACCACCCAATTGACTCCTATCAAGGGAATCCATGATCCCCAAGCTTACCATCTTGTCTAGTTTCAATTCTATAATTATCCTAGTTGGTTAAAATTGTTCTTGGTTCTCATGGTAAGACCATCATCTTACCACCAACTTTAGCTCTCATCAACATCAGCTCATATTATTTTGAGGGTTAAGGCAATATGATTATACTCTGGTTTCCCTTGTCATCAAAATAAGGGTTCACCTAACACTAAGGAGAGAGGGAGTCATCAACGCCCTTTGTCTTAATAGTCTCCCCAATGTTCAACATCAACATAGTTATCACATCAGGGGGAGTCGTACGACATTTACAGTGTTCATAGTTATGGTTGAATAGATTTGTCCATCTAACATAAATAGGTTTCCCACCTAACATCTTCATCTTTATTTAGGTCCCCCATCCCAATGGGTTGTTTACAATCATCGACAATTCCTCTCCTATGGCATCATTAAAATCATGACAACTTCAAGACACATTTACTCGCGATAAGAGTGAATCCAACTTCATCCCTACATCTAGTACTTTATAGAGTCGACCCCTTGGTCTCCTCTTATTGTAATTCAATTTTACAAAATTCATGAGCATAGGGATGCTTGTCTCATTTGCATAATGTCGTATTTTATGTGTCACCTATCAGTTATATGCTTCAATGGTCATTACCAACATTACCCCTATGGGAAGTCCTTTACTCTAACCAATTGTTATCTTACTCTCATGGTTTGAAATATCAACATGATGGCAAAAAACAATGATGTATTTTGGCTATATAGATTCTTCCTAACCTCACACTTCAGGGAGCTTCTATTATCACCCAAATCTTGCATGCAAGTGACATTTCGACAATTATTGCAAAAGGACACCTTCAACATACAACATGTAACTCATTAGCATCAACCTCATCCAATTCAAAACGAGAATTGAACCTTAGAATGGAAATATTGTTGATTTTATACAGCCACGCGCCTTTTCTAAAGGAAACTTGTGCGGGTAAAGTCTCGAAAGTCATACAACCATACCAACCAACAGACCATTAACTTTATGCGACGCATTCAAGTCTCACAACCACATTTTGGCTCCAAAAATTCGAATTGGTCTCTTTGCATGTTTGGTAGCATTCAATAGCCCCATACTTGTACCTCAAAGACCACTTCATGATATGGAGCATTCACATGGAGAACTAGATGTTTGAAGATCTCCATTTGGTCTATAAAAATAAGCCATGAGCATGCATTTCATAAGAGAAATCTATAACAAAGTTATGATATAAGAATTAGTTTGAGAGTTCATCTTCCACACTACTTATACTTATCATCATTTGGCATCACAAAGATCATTTAGTTACTTTCTTTTAAAAACAATTGTAATCACTATCATTATGTTTGATTTTTATTAGAAGTTGTTTCTTAAAATATTCTTGAGAAGCAATACTGCATGATATATACTTCTTTTAATTCAAAGGTTATATTTTAAACAGATTTATTTTTCCAAATTTAATTCAAAACTCCCACTCAACTCATTCCCTTTATTACACATAAATATATATTCACCTTGACGAAAATGAAACTTTACTTGACTTATGAGGTGAGGTCATAACAAATACGAGGTTAGGTTATAAAATATACAAGGTGAACGCCTATGAAAATGAAACTTTAACTTTACTTGACAAAATTTTCCATAACAAATATGAGGTGAGGTTATAAAATATGCAAGGTGAACCTTTACGAAAATGAAACTCTACTTGACAAAATTTTCCATCTCAAATATGAGAGGTGAGGTGGGAAGAGTCAATGTGCATAATGCACTTTGCCTCCCCACTCCCCTTCTTTTAAAATGAAAAAGTGCCCCCTACCAGCTTGAAATGGTTACTTTTCGCTCGAACTGTCAATCTCATATCCTCAAGGACCCATTAGGCGTTAGTTGCTTTTGATTTCAAAAAGGTTTAACGATGGGGTTTCATGTATTCGTCAAAGCATTGAAGGGCCTACCTACTTTACTATATAATTTGTTTTGCAAGGGGAGTGGGACGTGCCGTTCTGAGTCTAGTGTCACACTTCAATAAAATAGGGTTAGGATGATGTCTCTAACGGTCAAGGAAGTGGGGCCACGTTATCATCGCCGCGTTACTTGAACTAACGAAAAGCGATTCCGATTGGTTAGCGCTTATACTGCTCCAACGAAAAGTGCGTTGAACCAAGTGCTATGGTAGACAGTAGGCACATCAACCAGATTGGGTGGGGAAACGCAAGAAGCCATGTCAATATAGTTAGTTATTCGGAAGCATTTGTTGTATAGTTATTTTTGTGATTGCAAGAAGATTTTTTTATAATCAGCCCTTTTTCTTTTTCTTTCATATAATTATATGAATCCGTATAGTGACGGACCTCGTATTTTGAGCGCTAAAGTAGAACAAGGCATCATTATGTTGAGCGCTAAAGTGGAACAAGGCATCATTTTTTTTAAATGAGAATATTGAAATGAGGTGTATTTTATAGTTGAGATTTGTATTAATATGAAAAAAAGGTATATACATATAGTTTGTTTTACGTGTATCATCGGTGTTAGGGTAATGACAAAATATTAAGTTTTACGTGTATCATTAGGGTAATGACAAAATATTAAAACATTTGTCTTGTATTTTTTTAAAAAGCATGTCCTTGTTATTCTTATTAGAATCAAAGGTCATCTTTACAGTCATCCCACTAGTGGGTTACAACAAATCACTGCTCATAGGAGTTCAGCCAGGGGGAATGGCTTATCATACACTAAAAGAACCCATCAGCAAACTGTCTCATCATGTAAGGACTGTCACAACCATCCATATCTAACGAGTGCCAAAAGGCACTGCTCAGCTATCTAAAAGTGAGAACTCAACAAAAACCAACCAACAACAGGGAAAAAGTCCCTCATAACATACTCAGTAGAGCTGAAAATGTTCCTGAGAAACCAATTGGTTCTCAATAAATTCCATAAATCTGCCTTTTCCTTGTGGAAAAGTGAGTGCATCTTTAGAAAGGCGGTCAGCCAACCGATTGTGCTCTCGATAGATGTGGGTGATTGACAATGCCTGGAAGCTAGTAAATAGCTGTTTTGTCTCCCTGCACCAATGAACCAGATCGGTGGGGGAGAGAGCAGTCGATCCCCGCACCCAATTGATGATTACAAGTGAATCACCATATATCTGGGTAAGGGGGATCCCCATCATATGTGAAGTAAGAAGAATTGCCCATAAACTGAGCAATTCTGCTTTAGTGTTGGTACCATGTCCGACCCCCAGCGTGAACTCCAAATGGTCACAGTCACTAATATAAATGCAGAAACCTGCACCAGGTACCTTACAATTAGATGCACCATCAATGAAACCACAGGGAAAGATCATAGGAGGCGACTTCCCCAAAATTCTGCCGGATTTTTTCTTTTTAACAGGCAAAATAGAAAGATGCTGTACAGCAAAAATAATTTGACATACAATACTGTAGACATTCCTTCTTTCTTCTTCAAAGATAGCCTTATTGCGGGCCTTCCATACAACCCACATCATGTAGAATGGAAGCAAAAGGAGAGTCGAACTTTTTGACATCTTCCTCAACCAGTCCATTAACATATCCACTAAAGGAGCATGTGATAGGAAAGCATGCAAATTAAAATGATCACATACCTGTTCAGCCACCTTTTTCCATACAGCACAATAAGTGAAAAGATGTTCTACAGTTTCTCCATCTTCTTTACAAAGAACACATATACCTGGGCCTTGTTTTCCTTTTTCTGAAAATTCTCCCAAGTGAGAATTCTAAGCCTGACAGCTAACCAAATAAAGCATGATATTTTATTTGGCAGGGAATTATTCCATAAATACACATCAACAGGATTTGAAACCGGTCTCTGATAAGAGGAAACAATACAATCATATGCATTCCTTGCCGTTAATGAGCCCAACTCCTTGCATTCCTTGTCTTGTATTTTATAGTTGAGACTTGTATTAATATGAAAAAAAGTATATACATATACTTTGTTTTACGTGTATCATCGGTGTTAGTGTAATGAAAAATATTAAAACATTTGTCTTGGATCTGCTTTTACTGAGGAAAACTAAGTCTCTCTAAACAAAATTAAAACAGAGTGTGGTTGCAGCAGTAAATGCCAAACAGACTAAGCAACCAGAAAAAAAAAATGGAGATAATTGGAAAAGCCTAAGGCCTTATGACTTTCGCCAGGGTTCTTTGACAATGGGGCTGTAGAAGTCTTCATCTTCACTGGAGAGAGCAGGTTCTGAATCTAGAGGCGGCTTCACTGCAGAAGTAGGTACCGACAACCTTTGTGACGGGTTTCCTGCATGCTCTCATCCCTCTTCATTTTGCTTGTTCATCCCCAAGTTGGGCAGAGCTTCTTCTGTGTGTTGTGTTGACATGGTATCCTGTTGTTGGGGAGTCTCTTTAGGAGAGTCCTGCAATTGCAAGCTTGGTGAAGACGAGGAAGTTGGCTGATACGAGGAACTTTTGCATTGCTTGAAGGAGAAGGGGAAGGAACACTGTCTCTTTCCCAGAGCAACTAGGCGAGGACATTTTTCATGTGCTAGTAATGGGATAATCTTTGCCTCAGGGGTTGCGTCGTTCAATGGGGAGCCACAGCTTCTGCTTCCCAATCATCCATGACCCTATGAATGCTAAGAGGGATCTGGGTACCATACCTCCTGAAGATGGAGCGTCGCATCGCTACACGACCCCACACTCCATTGGAGTTACTTCCCTTGCAAGGCGTTGCACGAAGTCGGTGCGGCATGGTTGGTGAGTGGACCCTCTGCTTCTTAACCTCAACTTTCTTCCTGGCCTGAGAGATGGTAATTTGCATTGGAATGGAGCGAGCAAAGAAAACACGAAAGAAAACCCTCTGCCGAAACTGGGTACGTACAGAGCCATCGTGCGAGATGATTTGGTAGTTGGTCTGAGCATCGTCGACCATTAATGTCCTGCACTGGGAAGAGAGAACCATAAAAACCTTGAACCTATGTGAGGTGACCAATGGGCAGGTTCAAATGCCTTCCATGCTGAAATGTATGCGTCGGGAGGAGGGCTGAGTAAATACCCGAGAGGCGGTGACAAACGTTGCAGGTGGCATTCAATGAGTTGTCCTACCTCCCGCCACGTCCCTCCTCGAAAAACCTGCATTCGGGAAAACCGTGTCTTTCACTACAATGGTAATACAGTCTGTCCAGAGGCCAGAAGGCGTAGTCAAGATGAGATCAAGATCATGCAAATGGGATTGTTAGATCACCCCTTCATTTGTGATTTTATCTGTCGGGATGCTAGCTTTGTGTTTTACATGTTGGAAAGTGATTGAAGCATTGTTGTTCAGTTCCTTGGTGAGAAGCTTAAGGAGGAGATCAATTCACCAACTTGGTGCGAGTTTGGAAGCAGGAGCTCTATTCTGAATCTTGTTAGCATGAGATATGATGAGCTTCAAGTCTCCCTCAACGATTAAGGGGAAGAGATTAAAGAGTTTGGCCAACTGTATCCTAGAGAGAAGTGTCGAAAGTTCCGTTGCATTATTGCTATTGATGCCCATGGAGCCATAGAAGATTCTTAGTATGTGACCCTCGGGATCTTTGAAGGCTCCGCCCATACCTGCTAGGTCGGGATTGTCCTTTGAGGCCCCATCGAAATTACATTTGATGAATCCAGTTGTGGGTGGGATCCACGTGTCAAATTTTCTAGAGGGAATGCATACATGAGGAGGGCTAGTTAACTTGTGGACCGGGTTGATGTTCCACTCTTTCAAGATGATGGATTCGAAGGGATTGGCTATGAGGTCTTCTTTCGTCCAAGGGTGCAGAGAGAGAGTCTCTTGTAGTGATAATGGAAGGTGTCCCATATGAAGTCCAGCGGGAGATATTGATTATTGAAAATGTGATGGTTTCTTTCCCTCCATCTTTCCCAAAGCAGAAATCCAGGGATAAGCTATCATAACATGTTGAGAAAAATATTATGAAAGGAGTGGTTTGTTCAGCAGTCCAGAGTGAGGACTATGTTATCAGTGATTCTCTACGATCTGTGGAAAATTGTTGCAACCTTGTCCCATACCTCACTGGAGAAGTGCCAGAGATCAAACAAGTGGTCGATGGTCTCTTCCTACTGGCAACACAAGACGCATTATTCCTACGAAGCCTCTCTTGAGGATATTGTCCCACATCATAGTTCTTCGGTGTTGTAGGAGTCAATGGAAAGCATGGATCTTGGGCCAATTTTTTAGGTTCCAAATTTGTCTCCAGTTGGGATCTAGATTGCCAATACCCACAGCCAGGGTGAGGTGGTAATATTCTTTATTGGGGAATGAGCCTTTGGGTTCATGCTCCTACTTAAGAATATATTTTTCTGTAACCTTCGTGGTTCTATGATTCTTGAGCTCCTCCTGAATGAGGTGAAGGTTGTCCAAGGATATTTGTGTCGGTTAACTGTTAAGGTCTTTCCAACTGTAGTAGTTGCAAATGGGATTGTTGAACCAAAAATTAGAGACTATGGTGTGATTGGAGATTTTAAAACCCTATTGAATCTTCGAAGACCTGAAAATACTGGAGAGGCTTGGGAGTTGTTTCCAGGAATCATTCCAGAACGGGTTGTTGAACCATCACTTAGTTCCCAAAAGCTGTGTTTTTGGAGGATATTTTTTGTGTTGATTAGTTGCATTCCAAATGAGGGATTCTCAGGGGTTAAGAGAAAATATTATGAGATCCTGCAGATCCCAACCTTCAACATATTTGAGATTCCAAAGTTGTGCCCAAGGTTTAGAGTTGCTAGAGACCCAATTCCACTAGATTTTGGCACTGAGGATATTCTTGTTGATTCTTGGATCTTGAACACCTAGGCCTCCAGCAGATTTCGGTAGGCTGACCTTGTCCCATTTCACCAGGGTCCACTTAGGATGATTCATGTCCCATCCTCTAATAAATTCTCGATGGATGGATTAGAACTATTTGATGACCCATTGAGGAGAAGCAAGAACAAGGAAGAGATAAAGCGACATGGATTGAAGAACATCCTTAACCAGGATGAGCATGCCCGCAAGATTGACAGTATGGAAGGTCTAAGATGAGAGTTTGTTGTTGAGTTTTTCAAGGAGATCTCTCTAGGAGGAGTGCTTGAGAGCTGAGGAGATAAGGGCGGCACCTAGATATTTAAAGGGTAAGGTGGAAATGGTGAACCCTAGAATTCTCAAGATGTTCCTTTGAGTGATGACAAGTTTGTTGAAGAAGAATATTTGGGCTTTGTCCTTGTTATAGAATTACATGAGGCTTTGGAAAATGTTTTTAGAATATCATGAAGAGAGTGAGCCTCTTAGAACTAATGGATGGCCCTTTAAGAGGTTGTCATCTAAAAAATTGATGGTGAGATATAGGAGGGTTTTCATGAATGGAGAGGCCTCTTAGAGTTCCGATGGAGATGGCTTGCTTTAGCATTCTACCAAGCCCTTCAACCCTAAGGATAAAAAGGAAGGGGGATAGGAGATCCCCTTGCCTAATAGCTTTGGATGGGGTGAATGAAGCAAAAGGGGATACGGTGATCAGAATGGAATAGAGAGGGGTAGTGATGAGCAAAAGTATCCAACGGGTCCAGGAGACACAAAATATGAAGGCAATAAGTACTTTTTCAATGTAGTGTCAGCTTAGTTTCTCAAAAGCTTTGGAGAGGTCGAGCTTGACTAACATGCCTAGTTTTTTTAGGATTTTTAGAGAATGCGTCAGCTCATGGGATAGGATAATTCCATCTATGATTTGGTGTCCTTCAACATAGCTTGTTTGCTCAGGGGAAATGAGAAAGGGGAGAAAGGGTTTTAGGCAATTAGCTATAACTTTGGAGATGATTTTTTAAATGACATTGTAGAGTGAAATGGATGAAACTTACCAGGAGTGGTAGCATTTTCCTCCTTAGGTATTAAGATGAGGAAGGTAGCATTGAGTGCAAGTAAGACCCATTCCTTATGCAGAGACTCTTCTACCAATTCACATACCTCTCTTTTAAGAACACTCCAGTAGAAGTGAAATAAATTGACCATGAATCCATCTAGGCCAGGTGCTTTGTCCTTTTGTATTTGTGCTATAGAAATATTCGACCTCCTTCTCTTTAATGGATTGCATTAACGTTTTGTTATGATCCTTCGTGATTAGTGGGGCAATCGTCTCCAGGACCTTGGATATTTCCTCTAATATTTGATTATCATACTCCGATAGGAGGTTTTTCTTGAAGGTGGTGAGTTCCCTCTATATTTGTTCCCTGGTTTCGATCTGCTCTCTCACCTCAGACTTGATCCTGAAAATCCTATTGTGCATAAGATGTTGAATGGTGGATCTATGGAAAAAAATTGTGTTTCTTCCTCCTTCTTCCAGCCAAGAGACTCTTGAATTTTCTTCCCAAAGGATTTCATCCTGCTTACATCTCTCTTCAATCTAGGAAGAAAGTGTAAGTTCCAGACAATTCTTGTCCTCTAATATTCCTTCGATTATGCATCTTTGCTACAACTCCTCCAATTCTCTTTCTAGGTGGGATTTCGAATGGAATATATTTACAAATGTATCCTTGTTCAATTTTTTAAAGTCTTCCTTGAGGAATTTGTTTTTTTTTAAATATGTGCATCTTTGATCTTCCTGAGATTTGCATTTCAAACCACCAATCTTGAATGGAGACCAAGAAATTGGGATGAGAAAGCTATAATTTTTCAAACCTAAAGGGGCGTCGAGAAGAGGATTCGTAATTGTTCCAGGCAAGACATATTGACTAATGGTTAGAGCCTATGGAAGGTAGAATGGAAGCGTCGACATATCTCGTTCAAGTTGCAATGACGTTTGAGACAATAAACATGTCCAATCTCGAAGCAATTTGATTACGGATACCCCTCTTGTTGTTCCAGGTGAAGAGTCCATTGGGAGTTTCTAGATCCACAAGATTACAATTCTTTACCAATTCTTTACCAATTCTTTGAAGTGTAGGTCCTGTTGGGAGAGAATGTGACGCCCTCCTTTCTTCTCTCTCAGCGAGGCTATCATGTTGAAGTCTCCCCCTATAATCCAAGGTTGTGAGGGGGTGATTTACAGGGTCTTGTGAAGATAATCAAGCAAGTGGGATTTTTATTCTGAAGACTAAGGTCCATAAACATTCATAATTTATCCCCTACAGCAAGTGCCAACCATAGGATAAGAGGCAGAAATGGTGTTAGCGATAGTGAAGGAATCCTGAATTGTGATCTCCATGGGGTTTCATGCGATTACGAGTCCTCCTAAATCCCCAACTGAATCCATCTCTATAACTTAACTCCCTTTCCAAATCCTTTTCAGGAGAATTTCTAGAAGAGAACCTATGCATTTAGTTTCCTATACAAAGAGAACAACTGGTTTGTATTGGAGAACTATCCCTCAACGCATTTTGTGTTTGGAGGGGTTGTTTATACCCCTAATGTTCCATGAGATCAACTTCATGAGGAACCTAAGCTGTTGGGTTGAAAAAACTCTATTAACTGGGCATATTGCCATGACCCCCCCAACTTGGTTCCCAACGCCTTGAGCCACTATAGGTTTGATTTTCTTCCCCGCTTCTTAATGTACTTCATGGATTTCCTTAGGTCCTTTGGGGGAATGTTCTGGATACCAAGATTGGAATTCACATTGGCTTTGAGAAGGGCGTCTGTTAGGATTTGGATTTGCTTAGGTCAGATGGAGCTAACAGCCTGCCTCTTATATGCTTCCTTAAGGGCCAGTAGATCAATCTCCCCGATCTCTATGTTACTCATGTCGTCATCTATTTGCATCTCCACACCAATGGAGGAGAGGGATTATGTAGGCTCCTTCAAGGGGAGGTTGCTAGGGGGATTGGATCCGACCTTCCTTTTTTATTTTTCCCCTTGGGAGGATCCTAGAGGTGATTCTGATAGTGCATGCAGGTCCATGGGAGCCTCACCCTGCTTCTTTTTTTAGGAGGGTTTCTCCTCCGCTGGAGGTTCAATCACTTGATCTGGTTGGGAGCTTAAATCTTCAAATTTGTTGCTAGTTGAAATTTCTGCCTTTTTGTTGGTCACTGGGGTTTTATGATTCTACCATTTTCTTGTTGGGACTTTCTTGAATCCATCCTTATTAGTTTCCTCTTGTTGAATAGTTGTTGTGGGGGCATTGAGGGGGAAGTCTTTGTATAGATGTCCATTCTCATGACATTTCCTACAAGGGAAGGGTACATGTTCGTAATCTAATTGTTGGATCCATTCAATGTCTTCATGCCCAAGGAAAATTGAATCTGGTAGTGTTTTTTCTATATGCATGTAGACACATATTCTTGCGTATGAGGTGTATTTGATCATTAATGTATGATCAGACACTTTGACAAAGTTTCCTGGGGAATTGCTGGTGTCGCTCAAAGATTTCGCGTACCAATAGTCATGTGGAAAAGAGTATAGTCTAATCCATATCGGTGCGTAGGTGATGTCCTTTTTGTCTAGATCGTATCACTCAACCCAATTTCGCAGGAAGAGGGCTGTCAAGTTATAGAAATATGGCCTGCCTTCCATAAATGGTTATTTATTCTTTAGATCGGAGAAGATCATTGTAAAGAACCCTTTGGATCCTAGTTGCAGGTCAAAGTGAGCTTTGGGTTCCCATCTAGTGTTAATCCAAATTATCAAGTCCCTCTCAATTGACCACATACCGATGAAATTAAATGTGAGAGCATGGTCCCATTGATTCGACTTGGAGGAAGCTCGATCCTTGGTCTGGTGTTGGAGATCGGGATGCATGTGCTAGTTCCATGTGGTTTCCTGGTGTTTTCTTCATCTTGTGGGTTTTCGATATTTTTTGGATCAAATCTAGGTCCTGGAGATGCTTGCATGTCATTTTATTTTTCGTATTGATGCCTTCGTTTGGAGGATTGTTTTGTGTTGGGTAGACTTTATCTGGATCTACTTGAGTTCGAGGCGTTGTTGTAGGGCCCTGTTATGAGTAGGAAGGGTTCTTGGCCCCTCCCTACATGTGATCAGTTGATCGCTTCTCTCAACACCGACCTGGTTCTAAACTGTTTGGATCCTTGGTAAGTATTCGGTTTTTGAATGTAGTTGGAAGGGGCCTCTGACCCCCCCTCCTCCCCACGTGTGACCATGGATCCATTGAGGAGACTTCTGTGTAAATCATGGACGTATGCGCAGTGGAAATGGTTATGCACGTGGTCTGCTTGTGTAAAGGCGATGCAGAGGGCCTTCAGAGTTCATCAATCAGAGCTCGTGTATTCAATTTGTTTTCATGAGATAAAAATTATTAAATATTAATAACAATAAAATTAAATTAAGTACAAAGTAAAGTACACGCTATCATTGTATATGAATGAAATGCATAAATTATTTAATTTTAGCAAATTAAAATTATAGAAAAGATGACATATGTAATTTAAAAGTAAAAAAAATGATAATGAAAAAAATACAACATAAATAAATCGATATAGATTATAAATCTATCTTAACCATTATTTGTTAAGTAAATAGAAATTTATAATGGAGTGAGCTAGCTGTGGAGCAAAACTCCCTCCATCGAACGGAGGAGGAGCAAAGTCAACGCTAACTTTGCTCCTCCTCCGTCCAATGAGGGAGGATTGCTCCACAGCTAGCTTACTCCATTTATAATTAGATTGTGTTTATCATTTTAGGTACCCATATATATGAGGTTAAGATAAATTTATGTTAGTTACAAACAAATTAAAATCACAAATATAAACTATTGATAGACATTAATTTTTTTTATTAGATATAAGCTTGATTGGGAGGTGAAGAAGTTGCATTGTGGATTAAATTTTGAAAGGTGTGACGTTGCCATAACATAAGGAGTTTTTAAATATATTACTTGTGATGATTTGTTTCCTCTTTTAAATATGACTTATTTCACTTAATTAATTGATCATATCTTAATAATAATTATAAAGAAAGACAAAAGCATGTGAAAAGAAATATTTGTTTTTTTTGTCTTATTACCAAGGTACATAATCATAACAAGAAAATATTCCAATGCTAAGTTCATTATAATGTAACTACATATCAATATTGAACTTGGCAATATTTCAAACTATATTAATTCTTGTATTTTTTCAAATGGAAATGAAAGTATATAGACTTATCTCTAAGACAATTATATTAATTTTTATATTTATTCAAATGGAAATGAAAGTATATAGACTTATTTTTAAGACTGCCTCGCTTAGGCTTAGAGGGTTCAAGTGGAGATCAAGTAACTTGTTCAAAATAGACAAGAAGGATTTCAATTTTGTTGGGCTCCCACCCACACAAAACATCTAGCTAGGTTTCCTTCATAATAAGATACAATATGCTCTCTTTCTTGCAAACATACTTCAAGACATTACTCTCGGCCAATGATCCAATTTCCCATAAATAATATATCAAAGGTTCCATAGTGAAAAGTAATGACCCTTTATGTTGTAATCGTTGTTCCAAAATTACAATAAAGTGTATTACATTTTTCACCTTTTACACATTCTTATTTTTTAGAACTCTTTTTTTATTTGTTATATGCGGAAATTAGTACATGACACTTGTGCTCATAAATCGAAGAGAAATGAACCCCAATGGTTAGCTCTAGTAATCATGAACCAGACGTGAGATTTATCTTCTAAGTTGGCAACATCACAAGCTCAACTTTTTTAATTCCCTCATAGTTAGGTTCTTGGAACTTAAACATCAATAATTTACCCTAGTTAGTACAATGGCATTTTTTAGGGATGAACTTTCGCCAATTAGCTATTTTTGAGCCATTTTAAAAAAAAATCACTAATTGGTCATTTTTACTCTAAAACATCGCCCATATTTACATAAATTATGGTTTTTTTATAATACTAGTTAACATTTACAAGTTTTAGTAGTAAATTGTATGTTTATTATTTAATATTCGCCTACCTATCTATATGTATGATTTTTTCAATCCAAAATAATCACCTAGAATACTATACCTATGTATAGTATTTTAATCCTTAAAAAAAACTCTTCTGGTTACCACCCATCCTAGTTGTGAAGTCTCCATGGATTTGCATGTAAGATTGCATCAAACAGTATAATAATAATAAAATCTAAAAAAATGTTTCACTTAACAAAATTAATTAATTAAAGTTCCTCGTCGTTCTTTTTGGTGGCCCTCATATTTTGCAAATTGTTGGTCAAACCCATTCTTCTATTCGGTTGGTGAGACAATGAATGGCTAAGGCTAGCAAAACCAACCAGTAAAAAAGGCATGATAGATCTGAACATGATTTTGTACAAAAGGTGTTATAAGCTAATAGACTAAGCATATTCAATGTTTATACATCATTTTAAGCTCTATTGATAGCGCATAATATGGAGATACTATTTCGATTACCCTTGATTTGAATACAATACATTACCTTATAAGTTGCTTACTTAACTAGTCGTAATCATATATATCTAAGTGATCAAGCTTGTATTATGGTGAGTCCAATACCTTAGTTTGAGATTTCACTACTAGTATGATACCGGATAAACCTTAATCCTTGCTGATTCCTTATACCTTATTAGCTTTAACATGAACAATAGTAATACCATAACGAAGCATGAATAGAGTATTATGGACAAGCTCATGAGTGATGCTAATATATTATAAAAAAAATCTATGAAAAACATATCTAACCCAATCCATTAAAACAGTTTTTTTTTGTATACAAAATTTTAGACACACTTTCTTCTAAACCATGGACCATATTAGTGTTATCATGATTAATAATTGTATCTCATAATTGGAAACTTATTCTACAACTAATCATTTTACAGAAAAAGACCTTATCTCTTTGTGGACGTCAAATTTACACCATACGCATTCAATATGTAGATAGTACACCACCAACAAGTAATATGAGGGAGAGAATCTATTAACACCCATCCAAAGTTTGTGGAGGTAATTCAAAACAAATTCTACCCATTGAAATGACGAGCAATATATCTAGTAACATTGCATCAACATTGAGATTAATTAATAAAATACTACATTGAATATTACAGTTTAATGGTATGCATTGATTTATAGAAACACAAGTAAATTTGAACCCAAAATCCGACGACATATTTGTCTGAATTTCGACAGGACTCCATCAAACATCTGACAAGGTGGAATATTTTTAAACGTTGGTAGACTTGAGTCGAATCTCCGACCATCTCAAAATCGCATCGTAAATACGACAACAATTATTCGCATGACTGACTGGTCAATCGAATGATAACTCGTCAATTCTACGACCAATATGTCGTCGATTAACAGACGTACATTTCCAAGACTATCGTCAAAAATTAGACAGAAAAATTGTCAGTTAATTGACTTCATACTCCACCCTTGTGGTTGGTTAACCGATAACACATCGTTGGAAATCCAATGACTTAACAACAAAAATACACAAAAAACCTGAGGAGTCATCGTTGGTTGTACTGTTGGTTAATCGAAATTGTACTCCACCCAAGGGGACGGTTAACCGTAAAATTGTAGTCAGATTTTCGACTACTTAACAACATAAAAAAAACACAAATTTTTTTGAGGAAGTTACCGTCAGTTGTATGGAAACCTTATCGAATATAGAAGTAATTCAGTAAAAAATACGATGAGTCTGAGTAGTTTTAAAAAAAATATAGTTGATAGGTAGGGATCCCATCCCAACTTTGTTAGCCAGTTTTGCTACACAGTCTGAATGTTGCCATATGCCAAACTTTGAATGTTTCACTCACAGGAAAAGCCACAGCAGGATGAATCAAAGGAAGTCACAACAGTAATGAAGCAAATGTTAATGTTACAGCCACAGATGAGAACAATGTCACAGCTCTAAATGTTGCACAGAATACCCGCATATTGAAAAGGATGATTACACAGTTCACTACAACAGAGGATTTTATTATACATTCAAATAAATGAAACACAAGGATGAAAACGATCAAGTGTTACATCTATACAGTGATTCACATATATAAAATAGAGTTTTAAATGAATAATTTGATCACACTATACATAATGGGCAGGATCTGAAACAAAGCGGCCAGAAAGATAGCGATTTTTCATCCGCAACGGCGGAAGGGTAGTGGCTTCTTCATCCTCAACAGTGGAAGCCCACAACACAAGGATCGGTGACAATGGACAAACAAACATATCGGCGAGCGGAGGAGAAACGACTAAACGACGGAAGGATAGTGATTTTTCATCCGCAACGACGGAAGGGTAGTGGCTTCTTCATCCGCAACGGTGCAAGCCCACAACACAAGGATCGACGACAACGCGGAAAACAAAAATATCGGCGAGTGGAAGAATAGTCTCATTTGCAGCTGCAATGTCGGAGTGAAAAGCGGAACGGGAGCCGCAACGCCGGAGCTTCAAAACATCAGAAGTAGGAGCGGAATGGGAGCCGCAACGGCGGAGGTATAAAGGCTTCCGGGAGCCGCAACGGCGGAAGACAGAAAGACCACGGGCTCCGCGGTAGGTCTATCGGTGTCGAAAACTTTATGAGTCGGATGGTTAGCACATTATGCAGCCACAATGGCGGAAGACGGAAGACTGCGGGCTCCGCGGTAGGTCTATCGGCGTCAGAAACCTTATGAGTCGAATGGTTAGTCATTATGGAGCCACAACAGCGGAGATTGAAAGAACAAAATGTTCCGACATGAAACCAAATATTCATCCGACCAAGGCAAATGCATCGGAAAAGAATATCGATACTGAAGCCAATTATCTTTCCACAACAGCGGGAGGATAAGCAAATAAACCTCCGATTTAAACATTTAAAACCCCAGCGTGGCATGGCATTGGCAAGAAGTGGCGTGGCATGGCCTTGCAGAGCATAGAATGACTATTCGTGGAATGCAGAGAGTCAGGCAAGCTAAGTATTTGAAGGACTTAAGGGTTTTTCAATTAAAGACTTTGAGAATCTATGGTATTCATGGAATGTGAATCGTTTTGTACAGATCAGCATTCGAGACCTTTTAACTGTTTCTCATTTGCAATTAGATGGAAAATGAAGAGTCCGTAACCGTTTCTGTAATGAACGGAGAGAATGGGAATCGACTGGAATATATATATATATATTGTAGCAAGCAGATGGTTGTGTACGCTGTTCAGTAAGGTAATTTCGAACATAAGAGATTGAGCACATTGCAGAAAAGGATTGAAGAGCTGGATACGATGATAGTTGCAGAGTATGAAGAGTCCAGATGAGAAAGAATATAAGAATGATACAGTGACAATCTCGGTGAGTTCTGTATGTGCTTAGTCTTGATAATAAACAGAGAAAAATGTACAGAGATAGAATTATAACATCTGTTGTGAATATCTGCAATACTGTCTAATTCATAATCGTAATGTAAATGTTGATTTATAAAGCCTAGTCATAGACAGTAAGGGGTTGTAAGGGTTTGATTCAATC
>LPNX010657834.1:304993-362638 GCA_001517045.1 Pseudotsuga menziesii | reverse complement strand
TTCAGTCCTTCAAAAAATACAATTTCAACAAAATCTCCAAGTAGTCGAATACAGAAAAATCACCCTGAAGAATTGATTATTGGGGATATAAACTCAGGTCTCGAGACAAGAAGTAAAAGACAACAACCCATCCTTGAAAAGCAGGTATCACTTCTCTCTCTGACTGAACCAAAAAACGTGAATGAAGCTATCAAAGATGAACATTGGGTAAATGCTATGAAGGAAGAGCTTAGTCAAATCGAAAAGAATCATACCTGGGAACTAGTTCCTAGACCTGCAAACAAAAATGTAATAGGAACTAAGTGGGTTTTCAGGAATAAACTGGATGACAAAGGAAAAGTAACCAGAAATAAAGCAAGACTAGTCTGCAAAGGTTATGCACAGGTAGAAGGGATTGATTACAGTGAAACATTTGCCCCTATTGCTAGAATGGAAGCAATAAGGTTGATCTTAGCATATGCCATCTCCAAACAAATTAAAGTCTACCAAATGGATGTGAAGTCAGCTTTTCTGAATGGTGATCTGGAAGAGGAAGTCTACATGGAGCAGCCAGAAGGATTTCATGTACAGGATGCATCACAGTTTGTTTACAGATTGAGGAAAGCGTTATATGGATTAAAGCAAGCACCTAGGGCATGGTACTCCAGACTAGATAACTACTTAATGCAGCAAGGATTCAAGAAAGGTCACACAGATAGTAACCTGTACATTAAAGAAGAGAATAACAGCCTTATTATTATAGAAGTTTATGTTGATGACATAATTTTTGGAAGTGACGATGATAGACTGAGCACAAAGTTTGCTGAAAGCATGCAGCAGGAATTCAAAATGTCTATGCTAGGAGAAATGAAGTTCTTTCTTGGATTACAAATCAATCAATGTGACAGAGGTATCTCTATCTCTCAAACTAAATACATTAATGAAATGTTAAAGAAATTCAAAATGGAGGACTGTAAGCCAGTTGGTACGCCTATGGTCACTGGATGTAAACTCAGTAAAGATGATAACTCTGGAGATGTAGACCAGACTATGTACAGATCCATGATTGGCAGTCTACTCTATGCTACAGCAACTAGGCCATACATTATGCATGTTGTTTGTTAGGTTGGAAGATTTCAGGCTTCACCTAAGAATGGTCACTTGTTGGCTGTAAAGAGGATTTTCAGATACTTAAAAGGAACAGCAAATCATGGTTTATGGTATCCAAAAGATAATTCTCTGGACTTATATGCATTTACTGATGCTGACTGGGCTGGGTGTGTTGATGACAGGAAAAGTACCAGTGGTGCTGCCTTATTTCTTGGAGGTTGTTTGGTAAGCTGGTCCAGTAAGAAACAATCATCTGTTTCATTATCTACAGCTGAAGCAGAGTATATAGCAACAGCAGGATGTTGCACCCAGATTCTTTAGATGAAGCAGATGTTCAAGGATATGCACATACAGAATGATGATCCCATTCCCATTTTCCATGATAATACAAGTGCAATAAGCATTTCAAAGAACCCAGTGATGCATTCAAAGACTAAACACATACCCATCAAATATCATTTTCTGACACAGCAGGTGCTGTCCAAAGTTATTAAGCTTCAATATGTTGGAACAAAAGACCAGATTGCTGATATTTTCACTAAGCCTCTTCCCAAATCTCAGTTTGAAATGCTTCGAGCTCAGTTGGGGGTTTGTCCTCTCTGAATATTTTCTCATTCACATTACAGGTTCTGATTTCCTGGTGTCAAATGGTTCCAGATTTTGGTTATTTCTGTGTTCTCTTGCTTTCGGAACATATTCAGTACAGATTGGTTTCATTTTTTTAGCTGTTAGTTGTCTCACAATGACAGGGGGAAACATATTCACAGGGGGAGTTCTCTTTCTATCTTTGCCATGGATGTCAAAAGGGGGAGAAAGCTTTCAAAGTTTGTCATCATGTCAAAGGGGGAGTTTGTTGGCCAGTTTTGCTACAAAGTCTGAATGTTGCCATATGCCAAACTTTGAATGTTTCACTCACAGGCAAAGCCACAGCAGGATGAATCAAAGGAAGTCACAACAGTAATGAAGCAAATGTTAATGTTACAGCCACAAATGAGAACAATTTCACAGCTCTAAATGTTGCATAGAATACCCACATATTGAAAAGGATGATTACACAGTTCACTACAACAGAGGATTTTATTATACATTCAAATAAATGAAACATAAGGATGAAAATGATCAAGTGTTACATCTATATAGCGATTCACATATATAAAATAGAGTTTTAAATGAATAATTTGATCACACTATACAGAATGGGCAGGATCTGAAACAAAGCAGCCGGAAAGATAGCGATTTTTCATCCGCAACGGCGGAAGGGTAGTGGCTTCTTCATCCTCAACGGCGGAAGCCCACAACACAAGGATCGGCGACAATGGACAAACAAACATATCGGCGAGCGGAGGAGAAACGACTAAACGACGGAAGGATAGTGATTTTTCATCCGCAACGGCGGAAGGGTAGTGGCTTCTTCATCCGCAACAGCGGAAGCCCACAACACAAGGATCGACGACAACGCGGAAAACAAAAATATCAGCGAGCGGAAGAATAGTCTCATTTGCAGCCGCAACGTCGGAGTGAAAAGCGGAACGGGAGCCGCAATGCTGGAACTTCAAAACATCGGAATTCGAAGCGGAACGGGAGCCGCAACGGCGGAGGTATAAAGGCTTCCGGGAGCTGCAACGGCGGAAGACGGAAAGACCACAGGCTCCGCGATAGGTCTATCGGCGTCGAAAACTTTATGAGTCGGATGGTTAGCACATTATGCAGCCGCAACGGCGGAATACGGAAGACTACGGGCTCCGCGGTAGGTCTATTGGCGTCGAAAACGTTATGAGTCGAATGGTTAGCCATTATGGAGCCGCAATGGCGGAGATTGAAAGAACAAAATGTTCTGACACGAAACCAAATATTCAGCTGACTAAGGCAAATGCATCGGAAAAGAATATCGATACTGAAGCCGATTATCTTTCCGCAACAGCGGGAGGATAAGCAAATAAACCTCCGATTTAAACATTTAAAACCCCAGCGTGGCATGGCCTTGCAGAGTAGAGAATGACTATTCGTGGAATGCAGAGATTCAGGCAAGCTGAGTATTTGAAGGACTTAAGGGTTTTTCAGTTAAAGACTTTGAGAATCTATGGTATTCATGGAATGTGAATCGTTTTGTACAGATAAGCATTCGAGACCTTTTAACTGTTTCTCATTTGCAATTAGATGGAAAATGAAGAGTCCGTAACCGTTTCTGTAATGAACGGAGAGAATGGGAATCGACTGGAATATATATATATATATATATATATATATATATATATATATATATATATTGTAGCAAGCAGATGGTTGTGTGCGCTGTTCAGTAAGGTAATTTCGAACATAAGAGATTGAGCACATTGCAGAAAAGGATTGAAGAGTTGGATACGATGATAGTTGCAGAGTATGAAGAGTCCAGGTGAGAAAGAATATAAGAATGATACAGTGACAATCTCGGTGAGTTCTGTATGTGCTTAGTCTTGATGATAAACAGAGAAAAATGTACAGAGATAGAAATATAACATATGTTGTGAATATCTGCAATACTGTCTAATTCATAATCGTAATGTAAATGTTGATTTATAAAGCCTAGTCATAGACAGTAAGGGGTTGTAAGGGTTTGATTCATTCTGTAATTCAAAAGAGTTCTCTGGGGTGTTGTAGCATCCTTCTGGTTGTTGCCAGAAAATAGAAACAAGTTGGTGCTTGTATAATTGGAAGTTGGAGCTTCCGGAGGTAGCAGCCTCGTCTGGGTTGAAGCTCAGGCAAAATAAAAGAATGTAAAGAGGAGTTGGAGCTTACCTTTCATTCTTAAAAAGAAGAGTATTTACTGTTTCCTCATGAAAACATTGTGTCTTGTGTTCGTTGATGTGATTGAATGTTGACTGATATTTAATATGCTGCTATATGTTGAATGGTTTAAACATATGTCCATAATAAATCTGAAACATCCTTTAAAAAGATGCACTTTGGTATATAATTTATTCACCCCCCCCCCCTCTCAGTTACTTTAATCCGTCCAACAAACTTAAGGTATCATTCTATAGGTAGAAGAGATTTGTAGATACTAAACTTGTTACATTTATTCAATGTTGGTAACACTAGCAGGAAACCAAACTATATGCTATATGCTGGTAACACTAGCAGGAAACCAAACTATATGCTATATGCTGGTAACACCAGTAGGAAACCAAACTAAGGTCATGATAATGTTGAACTGTTTTTACTTGAAAATCTTAATTAACTAATTATAGTTCATAAATAAGTGTAACTCTATTGTCATATGAGGATAAAGAAACAAAACAATCAAGAGTAGTAGTAGATCAATGGGATGCATAATTTCTTCAAAAGTGAAAGCCTTGAGTTATTGTAATGCTTTGCATTTTCTCCGAAGGGAGAATAACTCTTTAGCATGAGTATCTAAGTGATTTTGTCCTCCAAAATAATCAAAGGATTATTTCACATCATGCTTTGAAATTATATTGTCGTCCAAGAGTATCCAAAGTAGTTCATTGGTTCCCCATAGCATCTTCGAAGATGATAGAGAATTATTTGTTTTAAGTTCCTTGTACACACAGGTTTCAATTATTTTTCAAAGATAAATAATGACCTTGGGTAAGGTTTCTTGCTAGGATTAATTTGCAAACAGTTACTATCAGAGAAATTTGATTTCCTACTTTATCCAAATTGTTTTCCCCTAGGATAAAGGACTGAAAATAACTTCATGTTATGAATCTGCATTTTGGACCCACTATCCTATATTTGAACTCATATTTGCTATCAATTACCAATCACTTTGGTTAATTGGTCTCTGGACTTCTAAGCGACTTTTGGGAAATTATGGTGCAAATGGTGGATTCGGTAGACACCATGTCATACCTTTAATTGCCACTACCAAAAAAAATTCCTATGAAAAAATACCATTTCACTTCCCACAAGAATCATACAATTTTCCTTTATTTTGGTTAGTTTTGTGTTTTAAGTAATGTAAGAAAAATGACATTATCCTAATAGTAAGAGGAAAGATAGGCCCATCTATGTTTCCAAGATAGCATCTCAAGAAGGGATGACATGAAACATGCTTAGATAGGGTATGAAGGAAATAATTGTAACTAAATAATAATAATATTCATCAGTAACTATACATGTGACCATTTGCTGAAAAGGTCTAAAGCATTATACCTCAACCTAATGTACATTCTAGCAATCACCATTCATATACCAAAAAACTTATTATTTAGTGTTCAAACTTCTTTGATACCTTTGGTGTATAACATCGTCTTTTCCATCTGTGATATGTGGTGACATGTTCTCATTGTGAACAATATTTATTTGCCTAGAATTATGGTAAAAAATTCATGCAAAATCACACAGCCATAAATAGTGTACACTGCGAGAACATATCCCGACATACACTATAATTCACCACTCACACAAATATTCTTGCTCTGGACCGAGAGACCCACACCCAATGATTTAATATTTGTCATGAATATTTAATGAGGTAAACAATCATTTAAACTTATATTAACCATAAGTACGATAATCACTACTTGCATGTAATCTTATTTAGTATATACAATAATTTGAGGTGTCAATATTCGAGACTAAAATCCTTTGCGAAATATAATTACGGAATGTGAAAAATATGTGGCAATGTATGGTAAAAATAGTGATAAAACATTGATCATTATCTTAAGGATTTCAAGTATGCAAACTCAGAACGATAGAAGTGGCTTTTGACCTACCAATAAATATTGTGACAATGTTTGACATATCTGGAAGGTATAAAGACAATGTGGATATCTTTCTTGGTGATTAACAAAATCAACAATAGAATTTGTTAGAAGTTTTAGTGTTTGGATTCTAATTGATATACTTGTTGCAGACCTTCTGGATGTCTCACTTTCCTCTTGTCTTCCTAAACTCCCCTTGCTCGAGGAAGACATATATGCAAAATACATGTTTGGTTTTTCCTGCACCATGGGAAACATCATTCAGATTGCATCTCACCCATGTATTTCTCATGAAGTGTGCCTTGAATCAATATTGAGGTTTATGGTTATTGTTTTCCATGAATGGTTAGGTGACGAATGTGGAACATGGTACCTAAAGAATAATTTATGACTCTAATACAAATCTAGATCCAGAAAAGTGTTGATGTAATAAATTCAAACATAATTTTCATCTCTTTCAACTTTAACACTCCATTGGTCATTGCGTTAAAGTTGGTATTTGAGATGAGTGATCAATTCCAATTCTCTCAACTTTACAACAAAAATAACCCTATGTGTCGAGTACGCTTAGAGAAGGGTACCAAATGTCATGTGGTCACATAACAATAAAACAATAAAATTAAAAAGGTTAAGTCATCATACCAAAGGTGGTCAAGGTACCACACACAATAAGGGCACTGTAATAAATTCAAACATAATTTTCATCTCTTTCAACATTAACACTCCACTGGTCACTACGTTAAAGTGGTACTTGAGATGAGTTATCAATTTCAATGTACAAAACATAAAGTGTAACAAAATTTTGTCAAGTTTAACTAATGAACATTAATTCAAGAACAATAGTAATGCTAGTTATATTTGGTTTGGATCTGCCTTATACTAAGAAATTTTGAGTCATCTCTTGTCACTATAAGGACAAGTTGTCAAAAGAAATACCTTGAGAGAGAGATAGATCTTAGAGTGTCGATGGTTTAGGTTCACATTTCACAGTTGGATCTCACAGGTTGGAGATCACAGTTCACATTTCAAAACACAAGTCTATAAACCCTAGAAGAGGCACCATAATAAAATATAAAATAAATTTGAGTACACTTAGAGTAAGATACCATAGGTCATGTGGTCACATAACAATAAGATAATAAAAGCAATAAGGTTAAGTCATCATACCAAAGGTGGCCAAGGTACTAGACACAATAAGGGTGCTAGGACCGTAGAAGGTGAAGGACCATAAGTCAACCAAAGGGGTCAAAACGAGACGGTAATGCAAGCCCCATACCCACAAGACCAAGGTGTATCGTAAACATGGAGAAACAACCCCTTTTACCCATAGGGACTACAAGACCAATGACTTTAATCTTTTTTCTCTCCAGGTATATTGTCACATATTTTTTATCATCACTGTATAAGCAGAAGTAAATAACAAAGCTACATCCAAAAAAGTATTGGTGTAATAAATTCAAACATAATTTTCATCTCTTTCAACTTTAACACTCCACTGGTCTCTACATTAAAGTTGGTCCTTGAGATGAGTTATCAATTGTAATGTACAGAACATAAACTGTAACAAAATTTCGTCAAGTTTAACTAATGAACATTAATTAAAGAACAAGAGTAATGATAAATAGATCTTGTTTGGATCTGGTTTGGTTACATCTCACTGGTTGGAGATCACAATTCACATTTCACGGTCGTAACTCACTAGTTGTAGATCATGGTTCACAACACAACTCTAGCAACCCTAGAAGAGGTACCATACTAGCTTTGGTACCCTACTTTAAGTGTACTCAACTTTACAGCAACAATAACCCTATGTTGCATCCAACAAAGATAATATCTATACTTCTTTCATGCCAAGATACTCCAAGAGTGAAGTTATGAATATAAATTTGGAAAGTATTCTAGAATGGTCACTTAAGAAACCCTCGGTTTTAGGGTGGTTACCATAATAAAATAGAAAATAAAGTTCAGTACACTTAGAGTAGGGTACCAAAGGTCATGTGGTCACACAACAATAAAAAAATAAAATTAATAAGGTTAGGTCATCATACCAAAGGTGATCAAGGTACCACACACAATAAGGGCGCTAGGACCAAGTAGAATATGAAGAACCATAAGTCAACCAAAGGGGTCAGAACAAGATGGTAAGGAAACCCCGATACCCACAAGACCAACAGTGTACCGTAAAGGTGGAGAAACAATCCCTTTTACCCATAGGACCAACAAGATCAATGACTTTAATATTTTCTCTCTCTAAAGGTATATTGTCACATATATTTTTATTATCACTATATAAGCAAAATTAAATAGCAAAGCTATATCTAGAATAGTACTGCTATAATAAATTCAAACATAATTTTCATTTCTTTCAACTTTATTAAATTGAATTCTATTAAGTTAATAATAAGAGGGATATTTCACAATAAGTGTGATCTACTTTGAATATTTTATATAAAAAATAACACATCAATCCATATGCTCCTCGATTTCATTAAAAAAGCAAATTTTATGTATAACTTGATCAAACTTATCATAATTGTTGACAAAAACAAAACTCTTCAATACTTTTTACCAAAAGAGACTAGTAATAATCAAATGAGGTCTCTCTTGATAAAATTTTAAAGTCAGAAAGCCATTATTCACTTTAAAAAAAACATCAAACAATCCATGCAAACCATTTTCAGACATTTTGTACCATTTTTAATGGTGCATAAAACTAGTCAGACCTCTCATATGTTGTTGGTTAATTTTCTACTATCCTTTGGGAGCAAGAATGTATACGGAGATCACTTCAGATGCTCTTAATTTGGCACTACCATAGGATACCACTGTGGTGAATTCAGAGGCAGGATGGTGAGCTATGCTGGGGATCTGAACTATGGTCAGGGACACTGACATAGGATACCATACTGGAAAAGTCAGAGGTAGGATGGCGATCTATGCTGGGGAGCTAAAAGATGATCAAGGTGTGGGATGGATGGGCTGTGAGATATGTGTTTGTGAATTTCAGTTTTGTTTTTAATTTTTGTTTTGATATTTTGTTTTGTTTTATTTTAATAGTTTTTTTTCGTGGAAAAAAGCGTAATTTTATTAAAATATAAAATTACATCTACAGAATGTATGTGTCCATACATTTTTTAGTATGATGAACCTTAAGGCTCCTGAAAATACAAAAGTTTCCATCCCATTTGGATTTTTGCCACACTATATCCATAATCTATTATGCATCTGCTCTGTGTTTTTATTCTCAAAATTTGAGAAAAACCAGGTGTCATAAAAATCTAGAGCCAACAATGTGCTTCCTATGGTGCTACCAAGTCACTGTTGTACATAAATTTTCACTGCTATACATATATTTTTATAAAAACTCAATAAATCTCTTCGTTTGGTGCTTTCTTTATGCCTGCCATAAATCCAAAAAAGGTCTATGATAGTACTGATAGTGTTCCCTGTCAGTTGTTTCCAGTATGTTCCAAACGCCTAGTTCGAACACTAGTCCTTTATTTGATAGCTTGTATGCTTCACTGTTCCTTTCCCTATACACATGATGACATATTATCGAGTCAAAAGTTTTCATAATTCTGCAAATATCTTTAAAGATTAGGCGAAGATGTACCTTCTTGAATATTTGGGCAATGATTTTTCCAACTACTTTGTAAGCAACCTTGCATAAGGATATAGGTATGAAGTCTTCCAACATCTCGGGGTGTTCCAATTTTGGAATGAGAGCAATGAAGGTAGTGTTTAGGGGAGGGTGCATCTAACCGTTTACCAGGGTTTCTTCCACCAGGTGCAGAAGATTAGTGGCAATTGTGTCATAGAGAGCTAGGAAGAATTTGATAGTCCACCCATCTGGTGCTCGGATTTTTTCTTTCTCAAAACTATGCAGCTTTTCCTTTAATTCATATTCAGATATTTCTTCCATTAGGTCTACGTTATCCCCGTTTGTAATTTTCCCTGGAAAGAACTGAGCTATCTAAATTACTTCTACAATAGTTTCCTGATTTTCTGTTTTGAATAGGGATTCCAAGTGTGCTTTACTTAGCCTAGCTAAATATTCAAAAGATGTGCACACTTCATTATCAGAATTCTTTAACTCCCAGATTGTGTTTTGCATCTTTCTTCATTTCGCAAAGGTCTGAATTTGTCCAGCTAATATTAGTAATATGTCCAGTCATTTTGCGATTATGTTCTCCCTTATTCTTTTGTTTACCCTGAAAGTAGGTTTCATTTTCATGGGGTCTAGATCCACAAGATGTGAGGATTGCAGAAAGTGTGTAAAAAAAATCGCTAGTGGATCCAATCTAACTCTTGTGTCCCAGATCTCTTGAGTTCCTAAAGTGAAATTTAAATATCCTCATATGATTACATTTTCTTCCTTACAGAAGGAGGAATTATGGATTCTATCCCAGAAGGTGGCCATTTTCTCATAATGACCATAAATGTTGATTATGTTGAGCATATGTTTTGCTTCGGCCCAGATAACCTATATTCCCATTCAAAAAGAGAAACCCCGGGTGTTTATGCATTTTGCAAAAGAAAGGTTCCAGCCTATATCTAATCCCCTCGAGTGTCCTTTTACACTTTGTGCAAGAAAATCAAAATTTCTTACAACAGAATTTAGAAGAGTAGTAATTGTTGCTTATGTTGCCATTGTTTCTTATAGAAGGATGATGTCCGACTTTTGAACCAGTAACATCCTTTTTAGGGAAAAAAAATTTGGGAACTTGCCAAACCCCTACAATTTAGAGAGAGTATCTTCATTTAGGGACCCTGTCCAAGGATTTCACTCCTCTAAGTTCCCCAATAATTGTTTTCTACTTTACATTAGCTTGCTCCATAAAAGCCTTTTGTTGTGCTGACTCAAGATGTGTGTGGGCCTTCCCCTTCCTTTTCCTTTTAAAAAATTGTTAGGGTTTTTCCCTAACCCTAACTGAAAAGAGTGATGGTCTGGGGTTTCTGGGATATCCCTAGAATAGAGGTGAAAGGGGATGGTAGAAGTTGAAGAAAGAGAGGAGGAGTCTCCCCCTGTGAAAAGGGGTGAGGGTAGGGATCATAGGGTAGCGAGGGTTGGGTTTGAATTTCGGAGTTGTTCTGAGGAAATTGGGGAAGAGGAGTGATATGTGGAAGAGTGGTGGGGATGGATTCTTCATAATCCAAAATTTTGATGTTTAAAGCATTCCTTGAATGTTCTAACAAAATAGTGTTCAAGGGAGATTCACATTTCATACCCATAGGTTGATCCATCTCTTGTTGAGGTTGTGTGGTATCCTCGCAATCATATTCTGCTCGCTATGTGGCCTAGGAGGGTTCTTTTTCCTCTTTGATGTCAATTCCTTCTCTACGTCCGAGTTTTTCCTAGCTTCCAGCTTCTTTTCTACTTCGTCCCTAAAACCCCACCTTTTCCTGGCAAGATTTTTTGAAAAACCCAATTAATAGTTTTTTGTTATATGCCCAACTCCATGGCATCGATGAGATCTAAAGGGGATTCCTTCATAATCCAGTATTTTCCTTTTGTTTTCATTGCCCCAAACTAAGTTTAAGTCATCTCGCAAACTAGTCCTTATGTAGAGAAAGACCAGTATGCAAGCTACAAATCTTCTTGTCATGTCCCTCCCTTGAAGGCACCTCGAATGTGTTGACATTTCCAAACACCTAGGGGGTCAAAAGTGATATTAATTAATTAACCTAGGAAATTTTGTTAAATTATTATTTAGGAGGATTGTACTTAGTTTTATTTTTGTTATTATTAATTAATGTGGAAATAAGATTCCATGTCAGGAGGGCACATTGGGGAAAGACAACTTGCTTAGGTTGATAGTTAGAAACTGTCAAAGGGACCGATAAAAGCAAACAGTCAGAAAAGAGGGAAAGTAAACAAAATCCAACAAAAGTAGTTAGAAGTAAAAGCGGGAAACTCTGGGCCTAAGGAGGGCACAGTTTCCATTTAGAGGATCAATTACAAAAATATAAAGTGGAGAAAATATTTCATAAGCAAAAGCAGGCAACTCTGGGCCTAAGGAGGGTGCAGTTTCCATTTAGAGGATCAGTTACAAAAGTAGAAAGTGCAGAAAAGTTGTCATAAGCAAAAGCATGCAACTTTAGGCCTAAGGAGGGTGTGGTTTCTAATTTGGATGAAAGGTTATTGGAGGGAAAAATCTCACATGACTCATACATGCTATTTTCCTCGAGGAGAGCGAATTCATGATTGGGGTTATGTTTTAGCAAGTGACAACTTGCTCAACAAGTCACCCAAGTCACTCAAGGTTTATTTAAGGGTGCTTTCAACTCCATTATCAATTTGGTTGAGGTATGTTTTGGTATTGATTGAATATAAGCTTAAATACTGAGTGATGAACCTCATTTCTCTTGGGTGATGTGCCCCAAGTCCCATGCTCCTTCCTTCCCCTCTTCTCCCCATCTTCATTGCAGGTCATACTAAAGCTAGGAGCAGAAAAATAGAGTTGATTCATGATATGATAGAAGATTCCATCCATCAATGAATGTGTATCAGGTTTCACTAATAGGTCCATAAGTTTCTAGTACTTGAGGGTTCGAATCTTCAAGTTTTCCTTTGATTTGTTCATATCAAGTGCATTGTATTGATGCCTAGTGTTAAAGAGAGTTTAACGGATTATGCCTAGTCTAGATTTGTATTTAAAAATGACTAGTTTTACCATAACTTTCATAATTCGACCTACGAGTTTCCAAATACCACCATTATTATTCTTATGGTTCATTAAAAGGTATATCTAAGTCTCCCAAGTCCAAAACAGAAAATTCATGACCCCCTTAGCTTGTTTGAGAAAGCCTAAAGATGGAGCTAGTGAGATACCATGTGAGCTAGTCTCACCTTTTCAACTTGTAGAATCACTTTTCTTGCCTATGATCTCTTAAAAACCTTCATATACCTTCTTATAATTTTGTATCACTGCATTCCAGATCCATATCATTTTCCTTAGCCACTAGTTGTCGGAAGTGAAGGTTCATTCCTAGTTTGCACGGTTGGGACACCCAGAAGCGTGGGAGTAGACTTCAGCAGGGCTAATTTCAAAACCTAAATTGTCCCCAACATAAATGTGCTTAGGGAAATAAATAAATCTGTCCAAAAAATTGTCTCTTGTTTGCTTCCCCTATCCCTCTGTCATTCCCAGTTCTTTCAGCAATGCGCACAATTTACCCTGCATAAAGGAGTGAATGGTTTAACATCAACATTTTTATTTCATATTCTAATTCATATTAGCGGCAGAGATATAATTCTGATATGATTTCAGAACAGGGATATTACACTTCTCCTACTGGTCTAGAAAGAGAGATCAACATATGTAAACGCTCCCATGGGAGGCCAGGGAGACGAACCCAAATAGGTTTGGTGTCCATTATTTTGCAATAAATATCAAAAAGAAGGGTCCATTTCTTAAACAATATGGGGATGGAGTCGAATCTCTAGTGCTTTCTCAAGAATTTGACAACATCTTCTGTGTTGTTAAATTTGAAACTAAACCAGCCTTTGGAGAGTGCATTGGTTTTCGATGCATAATGAAGCAGATCCGACCAATTTGTTTTGACCCAATCCTCCAATCCTTCAAGGCTAGGGTATCTTCCCCTGATTTTTCCAAGCATTGTTGTTTCTTCCATTTCCCTCACTTGACCTATCGAGATATTCACCCCACAAATCAGATTCAGCAGGAGTTTTGTGATAGATTTTCATTTATTTTTCCATCGTTGTATGGTGGAGTTCTTGAAGCCATCCTTGCTACTCTTTAAACCCTCCCTCTTTCTATTGTTGCTTCTTCCAGAATCTGAGTTGATAGGATTTCCTTGCAGGTCCACTGGTTTGAGTAAGGATGTTATACTGAAACCCTATGGGCTGCAATGAGGCTCATCATCTGCAAAGTTTAGGACTGACAAATATGGGGGGTCAAAGAGAGATTCGGGACACCCAACTCCAAAAATTCGAAGCTTGTGGACAGTGTCGATTCCAGAGGTGGATTTGGTAATGACATAGGTCTCGAAGGTGGATCCCTGTGTAGAATTGTGGAGCCAATTTGGCATCCAAACCCTATATTGGTTGGTAGTTGAGAAAGAACAGTGAATACAGGCTTCCGCCTAATGTCGCATCAAGTGTCCTGACCTCCAGCGGAATCAGAGAGTTTTCTTTAGTCACCTCCAGTGGAAAGTCCGGCATCGAGCTGCTGGTAGTGGAAGCCATTGAACTAGGAGGGTAGGGGTGAAGCAGAGTTGTCGATGTTGGTGGGTTCCAGAGTGAGGTAGGTGGTGAGGTGTGGTCGAAGGTTTCTCCATTTTGGGATGAAGGAGTAACGAATTAGATTTGTTGTCCCTGCCACATATCTATTGTGTAATCCACAAGCTCCTCGTCCGATCTTAAGCCATCTGGTTCCCGTCTACTATTGAGTCACGGTCCACAGTCCTCCACTCTATTTTCTAGGAGAGAGTATATTTTGACTGTTGTAATTTTATCGTCGGTAAACTGACAACTTTCTCATCGGATTATCGATGACCATCGAAGATCCGACATAAACAAGAGCAAATTTAAAAAAAAACAAAAAAATATCATAATTACCAAGTTGAAATCTGACAACAGGGTCAATTTCATCGCATAGTGTCGGATTTTCTCGTCAGATTTCAGGTCCAAATCTTGTTGTGAAATTTGAATGTCATAATATTCTCAAGTATTGCAATGGATTATACACAATATTTAGACAAAGTTTGAATTCTTATTTACTAGTATTCATTATTTTGTAGTAAATATAAAAGAAGAATTCAACACAATGAACTTATACAAGAAGTTTTCGATCTTGCCATAGACAAACTTTGATCAATAATTTAAATGGCCATGGCTAACCTACCAAAAATAACATATCAACTCCAAGTGACATGTTCATTAACAACCTAATATACTATAGGCATCTTATCCAAATTACAACAAAGGACAATATATAGAAAAATGGTGTGTCTAGCATGAAACCTCTACACATTCCAATGAAGAGTGTTGTGCTCACAATATATTATGACACTAGCATCGAAATACCAATATACACTAGAGTTGAAACCCCAAGGCATTGTCTCAAAAACCTTAATCAAAAGTTCCCACACTGTTATGTAGGCTACTAGTCTCAACAAAGAGAAAGAAAACAATATTTCCACTCATGAATGTGAATCACGGGTTGGCCTCTTCCTTCATCATTAAAAAAATTTGCTAGAATAATCCAATTACAAGACACATAATTAAATGCTAAGGATAATATGGTATGTATGTACATACAAGGATGCAATTCTTCTAATTTGATGGAGGTTCTATTGGCCCAAAAATGTCTAAACCCCATTTTTCAAATGGTTTTAAGGAGATATGAAGTTGCAAAAGCATTTCATTAGCTTGTGAGGGTCTGCCCATTCTTGGGAATTCATCGCACTTACTAAAATATTCTCTTGAATCCTTGTGGAGAGTTGGCCAAGAATATCCTACATGTAAAATTTTAAAAGTTGTTGTTTTCATTACAAAGTTGACTCCATTAGGTTCACAATGGCATGTATGAAGCACATCATAGATTTGATCTTCTCTTAGAGAAGAATGAAGCAAGTAATTAGGTCTCATTTTGAACATATATCCCTAAATCAAATATATGTATCTCTTTTCCTTATGACTCTACAAATTTCTCTATGGGATAAGTCTTGCAAAAGCTTTCAAGAGACAACGTAACTTGCAATGTTAGCAAACCATGCGGTATGCATAAACAAAAGAAACAAGTGTGACCCATCAATTCTTCTTCTAGGTTCGTCTCCAAGTGAGACAATAAATCTAAAGCAACATTCTCTTTGTCAAGATTATCAAGTATGGTTAGTTTTATCAAAAGTAATGATCTAATTACTTTTCCACTAATGAAAGGTTGGTTCATGAGATATATAATTGAAGCATGGTCTGTGTGAACAAAATGGTGTATCATTTTATATAATGTCAAAATTTATTAATGGCGTGCACTACAACAAGAAATTATATTTAGTTATGGTATAATTTAATTGTGTTCCCACAATATTTTCCCTAATGTAATAGATGGCATACCTTTATGTGGCACCTAGTCCTTTTTTTAAGGCATGTGTATGGATACGAAAAGGAAGATTCTAATTCGGTCCTTTTAGCACAACGGTTAAGATCACTTTCTTGTTTAATGTGTCAAAGGTTGTTTGACATTATGGATTTCATATAAACAACATCTTTTGTGCGGAGGACAGACAATGAGGAAGTTATCTTACTAAAATTAGGAATTCAATTGGTTCTTTAAAGATCTTTGCTATATGTTTATTTGGATCTTTTCGACATTATCAATAAATCAATATAATGTTATGTGTTACTAAGCAATATGATGTTATATGTTACTTGAACAATTTCCAAATCTTTCCCTTATAAATTCATCTTGTTTCTAGCAAACCATAGTCCCCATATCACATAACAAGGCATTTTTCTATGGTTTTTTTTATTGTAATGTCTTTAATTTAGTTTTCAAAACAATCCAAAAGAGAATTTTGTCCTAATATAATGAGCCATTGGATTATTAAAGCATCTCTTTCTAAACAAATCTTGAGAGGGGGTAAGTGACAAAAAGATGGTTAACAGTCTTATTGTCACCCTTACATAATACAAACCTATTTGTACCATTCCAAAAAAAATTCAAGACATTATCCATCTTATAATGTTATTGGATAAAGCTAACCAAAGAAATATTATTGTTTTCAAAGGACTTTCAAGTTTCCAAATTAAACTCCACCATCATATCTTATGTTGGGTCTTGATTGTGTGTGAACGCAACCAAGAGGGTTTGCTCAAGATTGTGGTCATTAACTAATTAGTTGGGCAGTTAAATGTAATATTGGGAGTAAAAATAAAAAGTGATTTTGGATGTAAGTGGAAGAAGTGGAGCATTTAATGCCCAACTCCATCAGGGATGGGCTAAATGCATGGTTTCAGGAGGTCATTTATCATGTCATGTTCTGTGTTGAGTTTTGTAAACCCCTCTTGCAACTCTTCAGAGTTGCGAGTGTATTGTTGAGCCAAGGGAGTAAGTTTTGTATCTCCCTTACCCACCATGAGCAAGAGAGGCTCATGTATTCAGTATTTTTCCTTGTTAAAAAAATTAAATATGGGATGTTATTCTCATTGTCGCTTGTTAGCATAATTATTATCTAGTTGTAGAATGCTTCGATTAGTTACATAAGCATCATTCTTGTGCTTTTGATTTAGTTTCTAAGTTTCATATTAGGTTTTGCAGTAAATAAATTGTTTGCATGCGAGAAAAATGCTATCACCTTCCCGCTTATTGAATTCTTTTATCTTGGATTCATAACTTGCTTTTGCAATTAAGATTCCCGATGATTTGATTTTAGACCACTTTAACCCATCTATAGATTCATTAAAGACTATAGCATTGTGTTTCAATAAATAAATATAAAAGGACCATTCAACTTTCGATTCTCCCTAGATTTGCAAGTCCTATACAGTTTTCTAGGCATATATCCATCCACAATGAATTTCTTAAGTGGCTACATCTAAGAGTCTAGTCAACCCTTATGCATACATCCTCTCAATCAAACCTAGGGAAATCCTATAGTTAACTGTGTATCCAATCCATGGATATTATCATGGTATTAATGTGCCTCCTCTACCAATCTTCCAAGGCACCCACTTGTCAATGATTGGGAAATATTTGGATAACCGTTTCCATGCTATAGAAGTTCCCTTGAAGGATTTTCTTTATTTACTAATCTAATCTTCGACTGAAACCTCTGCAAATATTTAGTCTTGGGAACATTAGACCATAGAACTACATTAAAGAAAATTCTTATAAAAAATTTGTTGTCAACGCCTTACTGAATATATAGATGTTATGTAATCCCCAACCCCAAGTTTATTTTGGCGGTTTCTTTTGTCTTGCCTAATTTTATCCATTTTACAAAATAATGCCCTCCATTCCTTCTTCCTAGTAAAAAAAACTAAAGCACTTTTTTGTTATGTTGTCAAGAATACCTTTAAGGAAGTAGGCAATAGAAAACCAATATACAAGAATACGTTCCAGTGCTTTTTAACCGACACTAATCTACCACCTTGGGACAACCACCTATAGCACCAATAAGAAATCCTAGCTTCTATTTTCTTGTATATCCATAATCAATGTGCAAATCTATAATAATTTGCTTTTGATTTGAAGTCATGTATAATAAATCGATTATTATTATTAATTATTAAGTATATTTAAAAATTATTGTATAATTAAATATAGTAATAAGGATTGATGAATTATCTTTCAAGCATAGTTATACATTTAAACAACATAGACTCTCATTTATTTTTTGAATTTTTTTGGGTTAGAATATACTAATTAATTAATTCTCAAGTAACCCCTAATATAATGCACCTACTTATATAAGCAAATAAAATGAGGGAATTAACTTAGCTAACACGCCTAACATATGTATCTAAAGACATATGTGCTCATTATTGATGATTAATTAATTATAATTATAAATAGTTTTAAATTATTTATAATTATAATCATTTTTTTTACTATCCTTATTCTTTTCTTAGACAGAAACAGTTATATTTTATAAAGAAGGTGGTATAACCACAGAAATAGGGACCAGCTTACAAAATGCCCTTATGGAAGTGGCAAAGCAGGTCAACCATCCTTAGCCATCC
Organism: Pseudotsuga menziesii; assembly: GCA_001517045.1. Taxonomy (NCBI): domain Eukaryota; kingdom Viridiplantae; phylum Streptophyta; class Pinopsida; order Pinales; family Pinaceae; genus Pseudotsuga; species Pseudotsuga menziesii. Next base: position 344,134 of record LPNX010657834.1, on the reverse strand, counting down.
TTAAACAAGGCCTTATGGAAGCGACAAAGAAGGTCCAAAACTCTCTTACTAGAGGGGAAAACTAACAGTAAATAACTAAAGAAAACATAAGTTCAGGATATCAAATCACTAACAGAGTCCAACGAAGCCTTTTAGAACTAACTGTATACTGACACGAAAACATACAATATATACTTCGGTAATGGGTAGACCAGAAAGCATTTCACAACCAGTAGAAGACAAAACAGTGTGAAAAATCCACGGGCTACTTGGAATCCCCATAGGGACGAAATGGTGGACCTGAATTTGCTCATTCCAAAGTGACCGCCCTCAGCACGAGCTTATCAACCTTCACCTCCAAATTTGGCAAAAACTTGATAATTGCAGATTCAAACTTTCTGATAGTACGTTTGAATTCCTTTCTCTGGAACGCCAGGTCTCCTTCCACATTTTCCAACCTTCTGCCTCCTTCGGAATTGATTACGTCCACCGTGCCTTTAAGCTTCTCCAGTTCCTCTTTGACATCGTAATCAACCAGAGCCGGCATGGATGATCCCAATGATTCGGAGGAAGCCATAATTGCTACCACACTTCTGACCACCTTCGGTGCCAACACTCTCAGATTTTTCCCACAGCTTGCTCTGAAAACAACCTCAAGTCACTTGCAGACCATCCAGACCAAGGTTCATCTTCCTGGTGTTTATATCTCTGCTCCTCACACGTGAAAACACCAGACCACCAGGGATCATCATACTGTCCATTAATTCACACAAGACCTTTCCCAGTTCACGGCGGATCGACGAGACTGCTAACCTCCTATTCCCATGCACGCATCGCTCCTCATACATGGATTTAAATGCTCCCCTACGCTACCATGATCTCCCACGCGTTGCACATGAACACCACACGTCCAAACTTTTCCTTGAGCTCACATGCAATGACACTTGTCCTTAGCACGTGTCCATTCTCTTATCCACGTCATGACCTTACTTCATCCCTGGTCCTATGGTAGGGGGGGAAACTCTTGAGACTCGTTGATCTGGAGGGAGCCAGGGCTTAGCATGGAGCCTAAGTTTTCCGCTAAGTCCGTCTCCTTGTTGTGGATTCTAAGCACATGAAAAAAATATACTTTGTGGAAAAAGTGCACTAAGAACTGGATCCTGTTTAAAAGTTGTCTGAGGTGCAGATGATTAGGCAGAGTGTCTTCAACGATTTCTTGGATAACTATCTTCGAATCTCCCAGCACCGTGAGTTTTGTAATTCTCTTGTTCTTGGCAATAACAAGTCCTTGCCAGAGGGCTAAGGCTTCGGCAATGTTGTTTGTTTCTGTGCCAAGCCCCCAAGAGAAGGTAGTTTCAATTATGTCGTCCGGGGTGAAGAAAACCCCGCCCCCCCTGTAGCACCAATTTTTACTATTCTTATTCTTATTCCTATTTCCTTTTTTAATTTCATAATAAAAAGAGAAATGATATATATTCCTTGGGGTACAAAATAAGAAAAAAAATTATATGAAGATAATAGGATTTTTAAAAAATAACCAAAATCTTTCCTCTCTTTAAAAAAAATACTTTTAAGACATGCAAATTAAGAAAAGGGACCCACATTGTTCTCATATTGTTCCCAAAATATCTAATAGAATCCAACATGAGAATCATAAAAAAACATTCTAAATGTTCAACTTTTATATTTTATATAGACCTATCGTGTCAACACATAAACATAAATAATTAAGTTGCTACAATACCATATTAGATAACAAAAGTAGCATAGATCTTAATTATGGCTCTACCAAGGGTTGAGAGGGATCAAATCTGTTGAGGTGCAAACTCTTTTACAATGTTAAACTTGAGTAAAGGTTGCACCTCAAGAGATCTGAACCATCTCTATACTTGGTAATCCCATACTAAAGATGTGTGTGTGTGTGTGTGTGTGTGTGTGTGTGTGTGTGTGTGTGTGTGCGTGTGTGTGTGTGTGCGTGTGTGTGTGTGTGTGCGTGTGTGTGTGTGTAACCTGAAGATTACAGCTCCTGCTATTCCAACATTGGGAATCAAGGAGCCTGCAGACCTCCCAGGAATGGACATCGGGTTGATTCCCTATATATATATATATATATATATATATATATATATAAGAAAACCTTTGAGTCTCATTTCTCTTGATAGGAGAGCGAGGTCTGCAGTGATATGAGGTTCTAATGAAGTCTAGTGTTCACAAAGGGGCTACATTTGCAGCCCTGCACAGACCGTACCATACCATGTACGAACTTCTCCTGACACACTTCCATGGAATGCTATAATGTAGATGAGGTAGACTACACCGAAGACCCCTACAATGGAATTTAAGTATTTACTGCTCCCTCTGGAAATTACTCGAAGCTTTACAAGGCGGAATGGGACGTAATCCAAACCACCAATGAGTTGAAAGTTAGGGACATTCACCTCAAGAAGGAAATGGTGGAAAGAATAATCCCTAACAACTCATTCGTTGTGACGGTTGCGAACAACAAGCCTCTTCCCTCGGCATTCTGACCACTTACCCTAGAACTTGGAGGACCTCCTCTTTCTTTATTCCAGTCGCAGGATTCGTTAAACCTAGGGATAAATTTTGATGTGGAATCCACAGACATACACATGAACTTGGCTGCGGAGACCCTGAGAGTGAATTCACCCTGGGTAGACACCCTTACTCACTTTAGCCCTGATATACTTTAGGTTAGTTGGCCCTTTTCATCAAGATTGGAGGATTTTGTGTTGGAGAGGGTTCCATTGAAAGACTCAATACAAAACCCGGAGGGGTTTATAGCATCATTCTTGAAACCCTCAAATCAAATACTAAAACCACTTGACTTAGGATCATACAAAGAAGATGGAAACAGATCTGGCTCCAGAAGCAACCATGACTGCTAGAATGGATCCACTCACGGGAGGAGAAAAAACAAGTGTTTAAAAAATAACGATGATGCCTTAAATCTAGTATGTGGGGTCAATATATCAGTAGCTCAATCTATGGAAATGGAGAAAACGTATGTGGTCTGGAGAGTGAGAGGGGCGTACCCAACCCTAGAATCCTTGGAAAAATGGGCCTCTAAGAATTGGTCAGGGTTCTTTGATTTTTGCTAGAAATTATGGTTTTATCCTGAGGATGGTTTTTCATCAAATTCAAAACCAAAGAGGATGCAACTCAAATATCTCATACACATTGGAGTTTTAGCTTCACACCTATCCTGTTTAAAATATGGACAGCCATGTTTGATGCAGAATACGAAAGTATGGACGAAATCTAGGTTTGGGTGAGATTGTTAGGTCTACCCTGGGAATCTTGGAATTGGGACTCTTTTAGAGATATGGGAAATGCATTGGGAGTCTTCACAGATGTGGATATGTCCTTTACACGAGCCATGAGGATGACGGTATCAAGGATATTAGTCTCGATGAATGTCTAAACCGGCATCAGAGAAGAACTAAATTTAATATGGGGACAAGCCAAACGTCGACATAAACTAGACTATGAAGGGGTTCCTTTTCAATTCCATATATGCCATATGTATGGTCATATGGACAGAAACTACAAACAAATTTTCATTAGTGACTCAGAGAGATCTAGGAAGAGATCAGTAACAAGGTGAGGCACAGGCTCAGAGTAGGACTCTCCAAAAGTTGGCATAATGGAAAGGACCCAAGAAGGGAAGCAGGCTCAAGCAAAGATTGAAGTCCTACATGACAAAAGGGAAAGTGGAACTAACATAATTAGAGACCAACCACCAGAAGGAACATGGAACACATAACCTCTCTTAGTTTGGGCACAAGCTCGAACTCCCACCGACCTAGACGTGACAACATCCCGGGTAAGGAAAATTTTTCACCAAACCTCATTACTTCACTGGAAATCTCTTTAAATTCTCTATGTTTTAAACAAAAAGTTTCCCTTGAAGAACCACCTTCAATCCCAAACCCAACTGAATAATCCACTCCCTTCTTGGAACCCCCTCACACCACGCCACCACCCCACTCCATTTCTCTAAAAAAACCCTCCTAGTCGACCTCTTCCCCTTCTCTAAAGGAAGTTTCCTCTTCATGCTTGGATAATAGGCTTATTCACTTTCACCTCCGAACTAGAGACATTTTGGATTGGCCCAAAACTCACAATCTAACCCTTGTGCTGGAGAAAAACCCTCAATCAGGTGCTAAACCAAAGGGAAGGGAAATACCTACACCCCTTTCCTCAGCTAAATACCATGCACTGATAGGTCTTGTAGAGGGAAAACAAAAATCCATAGTTGGGGAACTTAGAGAAACAAAATCCTCGGAGGAGGTGTCCCATTGAAGATCCTTTCCCTAAACTGTAGGGGTTTAGCAAGTCCCTCTAAAAAACTTGCTTTAAAGAGGTTTATACAATTGCATCGGGATGATATTTTGATGCTTCAAGAAACTTTAGGGCGGGAAGAGGTAGTAACAAACCTTTTGACGAACACCTTCAACCGCATGGATTTTATAGCCTAGGATGCAAGAAGACACTTGAGAGGTATTTCCATTGGTTGGAACACAAGGACCACAAACCTCAGGGACTACTAGGGCTTTGAGTCAGGCCTTGGCCTAGATTATTTCTTAGTAGACCTAAACAACACTTTCACCATTCTCAACATACATGGGCCTTACATGGATCGACCAACTTTCTAGAACTCTCTGCTACAAAAATCCTTCATTAAATCCGAGAATGTGATTCTAGAAGTGGATTTAAATTTCACTTCGGGGACACATGAAATATGGGGCCCCAAGGCCAAAGCAGACCCTTTAGATAAGTTTTTTGAACAAAAGCTACGAGAGGTTTGTCTCATTGGCATCACTCTAGAAAAGTTGAAACCCTATTGGACAAACAAGAGAACATCGAAAAGCGGAATTGCAAAAAGGATTGATAGATTCCTAACTGCGGAAAAACTAATTGAACATAACAATAGAATCGGACAAAGGGTCGACTCAGGGGGGGAATCATATCACTAACCAATATGCCGTGAAACGTTGTGCGATGAAAGAAATCATGCCAGCTATTTCAAATTTTGTGTGGCCTGGATAAAAGAGGAAGAATTCAGTCAACTTATAAAATACAGTTGGACACCCGTTAACCCAAAAGGCGGATAGTTTGTGGCTGCAAAATTCAGCCAAAATCTCTCTTAAATTAAGAGGCAAGTAAAAGATTGGGCCACCAGGAAGAAGGAAAAAGATGAATATGAAATAAAACAAGTTGAGATAGAAATTCTTCAAGCTCAGTATTCTGATGGAGGAGGTTATCTTACCCCAAAATCCAAATATCTTTTAGGAAGGTTGGAATTAAAGAAACAGAAACTACGGAAAATATAGAGAGGAAATTCGACATCTGAAAAGTAGGGCGATATGATTGGAAAGCGAAGATGAAACACTAAGTTATTTCGGGCCTATGCCAAGGGAAGAAAGAGCGAAAATGCAATTTGGGGGCTAAGAATTGAAGAAAATGAGGAATTCACCTCTTTTCAAGGATTGGAAAACCTAGGCATCAATCACTTTAAGACCCTTTTCAAAGCAAACAACAAAGCCACCATTGCTGAGATCATATGACTCTCACAATCTTTCCCAAGTTTCATTAACCACGAAGATAACTTGGCTCTGATGGAGGAAATAATAGAAGAAGAGTTAAAGGAAACTTTGCACAGTTTTCAAAAGGATAAGAGTCATATACCAAACGGTTGGATCATTGAATTATTTCTAGCCCTCATCAACACAATTGGACCAGACCTATTGCAACTAGTTGAAGAAACTAGGAAAAACAGTGTGGTGCATCCTCCAATTAACACATCCTTCATATCTCTTATGCCTAAATCTGATCATCCCAACCTTCTAGAGGAATTTAGACCAATTTCGCTTTGTAACATTACCTACAGGGTGATAGCGAAAATTATAGCTCAAAGGCTAAAAAGGGTTTTGGCAAAAGTAATGTCTTTCGAACAGTTTGGATTCCTGGAAGGAAGACAGATTCATGAGGCCATTGGAGTTGCTTAGGAGGGGTTACACTCCATAAAAAACATGAATATAAAAGGAGTTGTAATCAAAATCGATCTCTCCAAAGCTTTCGATCGAGTCACTTGGTTATACCTCAAATTGATCATGACGCACCTTGGTTTTGACTACCTCTTCATTAAATGGGTGATGAGTTGCATCACTTCCGTCTCTTATGCGGTCCTAATCAATGGCTCGGCTTCCCCCATTTTTTGCAGCAGAAAGAGGATTACTCCAGGGATGCCCCCTCTTGACGCTCTTTTTTCTACTTGTGGTAGAAGGTATCAGTAGAGCACTACTAGAAGCAAAAAAACAATGCTCCTTCATAGCCATTGCCATCTCAAATACCCTCAAAATCACACATCTTTATTTGTAGACAACATCCTCATTTTCTGTGATGGAACTATAAGAGATGCAAAGAAATTAGCAGAAACACTAGATATTTTTGGGGAAGCAACAGGAATAATAGTCAATCCTAAAAAATCAATTCTTACAGCCTTCAATATGGAAGAAATCAAAATCCAAAGGTATTCCACTCTTTTCCCTTTTGAATTAAAATTGCTAGATGAAGGACTAAAATACCTTGGATTCAAGCTTAAACCTAATCACTACAAAAGGAAGGACTGGAACTGGATGCCAGAAAAATTAGAAAAAAGGATAAATGTGTGGTTCCTTAGATGGCTTTCCAAATCCAGAAGGGTAGTACTAATAAAAGTAGTCCTGGAACCCATCCCTATGTATTGGATATCACTGGGATGGATACCAAAAAGCATTCTGGACAAAGTGAGGAAAATCTGCTTCAAATTTCTTTTGTATGGGAGATCTGAAAATGCAATCACCCCTGGATTAAATGGGACAGACTCTCCCTACCAAAATTGTTGGGAGGATGGGGACTAAAAAACCTACATTTCTTTGCAAAAGAACTAGCAGCAAAATTAGGTTGGCGACTCCTCACCACCAACAATCTCTCGATAGAAGTAGTTAAAAGCAAATACATATATCCAAAATCAATCATAAACTGGATAAGAAGCCCCAACAAGGGAAGACAAGAGATTTTGATCATCTGGAAAGTTGTTATTTCATGTATTCCCCTTACAGAGGAAGGCCTTGCATGAAAAATTGGGAACGGAGAACGGCTCCGAATAGGAACAAATCGCTGGAAGTCAAAACCGACATATTATCTCACCAAAGTTACTTCACTCTCTACAACTACAATGCATCATCCACTTAAGAGAAATAGTTTATTTAGACATGTCCTCTCTCTAGCAACAGGGATGGAAAAACGTCGAATTGCTAGGCATCCCGAAGGATCAGGAAAATGCATGGAATGCATTCTTATCGACTCTAAGAACTACAAATGTTAGACTCACAAACACTCCCGACAAAATTATTTGGGCTACTGCAGAAAATGGACTCTGTACCCCAAAATTGGGATATAAATGAATGACCTCCACCGCACATCCAGGTGAATTCAAGTGGTGGTGGAAAAAGTGTTTAGAAAGCAAATTTCCCAACTAAAACAACGCTGTTAATGTGGTTCAAGATGGAAAATAAAATTCCAATTTGGGAAAGGTTACATAAACAAAACGTTGAAGGACCAGGATGGTGTGTGCTCTGCAAACAGGACAGTGAAACAACTTCTCACCTCTTCATATCCTTTCCATGTTCAACTCATACCTGGGAAAAACTGAGAAGAAGATTAAACTTCCCAAACGATTGGAGTGGATCATCTATGGAAGAAGCATGGAACAGATGGATTTCCTCAGCTGATACAACTAATCATCAAGCCCTCCTGATTCTCACTATCTAGGGAATTTGGATTGCTCAAAATAAAGCAATATTTCAATACCTCCCCTCAATCCCCAAGATCGCTGCAAACAACATCTTAGATATCCTCTCTTATTTTCCAATGCAGAAAGACACCCCTCCAATCAGAAACATAACAGTGGAAGAATTTGACAAAAGCAAACCCTTGGATTTCTTTGATGGAGCTACTCAGAACCAGATATGCAGAGGTGGAGCTATCATGCATCTATTTGACTCACATTACTTTCAATCACAAATGGTATGGGGAAATGGAACAAATAACTTTGCAGAAATCTATGCACTCAGGAAAAACTGCAAAACCTTACTGATATTGGGGACTCTATGAATGTTGTAAATTGGATAAAGAAAGTTCAAAGATGCCAAAAATGTATTTCTTCTAGTAATTTTAGAGGAAATTATACGACTTTTAGAAGGTTTTGATGCCTACTCTTGTCAACATGTTTACAGGGAAAGGAATGCAGAAGCATACCAACTTTCCAAGAAAGGGCTAAACATCTCGCATGGTCAATGGTTGATAATGGAACATCAGAATGGAACCTTTTTTTATTATTTTCACAGACCATTTATATACGGTCTAGCAACTTTAGCATATACAGTTTTTTTTCTTGGAGAATAAAAAGGAAGAACTACATTTGGAAGATCATTTTAGAAATCTCCAGCAGTGGTATACACTATTTTTTTATTCATGTTATGGGATTGTACAAATGGATAACCAACACTTGATTCCTGCAGTGGTATACACTATTTTTTACTCTTGTTATAGGAATGTATAGATGGATTTTTTTACTCTTGTTTTGGATCCTTCTTGGTATAAGTCATCTAAGTATAGATGCATTTTTGTAACAAAAAACTAAACAACTGCAAAACATCAGAAGGAAAGGTCTGGTGATGGGACCTTCTGCAGAATGTACTTTTGTTATATTTTAATAAAATTACGTTTTTTTCCTTGGAATATATATATATATGAAAGAGGCGACGTCTTGGAAGCATGGAAAATCTGAACCATATTCTTTGTTCAAGGAATTATAAGCATGTACCAAGACATTGTGCACCTCCAAGTATGGTTTCTTGTAAAAATTATTTCAAGGAGTTTTGTTTAGAATAAATTATATTTTTTATTTAATTAAGAGTACACTTTCTAGCATGCTTTATTAATATATAGACACTTAAAGTGTTTTTGTTGTGAATTGTACATCCATTACCAACTGATAAAAGGTGTGTGTGTAAGGTGTAGTTTAAATCTTCTACATTTTCAATCTTTTCATCTTATTTTGTTGGTTGGAAATCTTTAAAAATTCTTAAAATCACATATGTTAACTATGGAAATTGCATAATTTTGGTGCCATGGGGTATTGAAAGGTGTTGAATCTATTTATAATTCAAAAACGCAATTTAAACACTTCCAACTTTGGATTTTACCCAAAAAAATTTGCCATATTTCGACCAAAACCCACAATAAAGTCTAAAACATAGAATATATATATTACCAACTAATAAAAGGTGTGCGTGTATGCTTGTGTGTGCCCCTTCATAAATTTCTCTCTGTAACCTGGTCTATAAGTTGATATCTAAGGTTGCGGCTTTGAGGCTTAAACCTTTTTTAGACAAATCCATCTCTCCTCAACAATTTGGTTTTTTGAAGAATCGTCAAATCATTGAACCCTTAGCCATTATGCAAGAAGTCCTCCACTCTGTCAAAACCAAAAACAGGTGTGCCCTTATACTTAAGCTAGATTTGACTAAGGCATTTGATAGGGTCAATTACACATTCATCCGACTAATACTTATACAAATCGGGGTTCCACTAGTTGGTGTGAATTGGATGCTGGGTTGTATCTCTTCCGCAAATTTTGCCATCCTTGTTAATGGCTCTCCCTCTCCCTTTTTCACTGCCACTTGTGGCATTAGGCAGGGATGCCCCTTGTCTCCTCTATTGTTTATTCTGGTTATTGAAGGTCTTATTTTATTGATTGAAGATGCCAAAGTTAATGGCAGAATCAGAGGGATCAAGATTTTGCCACAACTATTCCTCACACATCTACTCTTTGTAGATGATGTGATTATGTTCGAAATGGGCTCCTTTGAGGAATGGATGGCCTTTAAAGTTATTCTGGACACATTTTGTGAGGCATCTAGAATGCGTATTTACTTGGAAAAATTGTGCTTTCTCCATAGCGACTTGGATGCTGATCTATTGCGCAAGATCACTAGTCTCCTACCCTACAGATTTGAGCATATAAATCATGGTTTTAAGTATTTGGGATACTTTATCAAGCCATCGAGGTACCTGGTTAGAGATTGGCACTGGATTCTTTCTAAATTTGAAAATCGAATCCTTCATTGGACCAACCAGCTTTTATCACTTGGTGGTTGTCTCGTACTTATCAAATCTGTACTTTCCAATCTTCCTGTTTACTGGATGGCTTTGGTTCCGATCCCACAGTCCATTCTTGATAAGCTCAGACGCATGATCTATTCTTTTCTGTGGGGTTCTTCATCCAAAAATTAAGAAGTTCCATCTTGTGGACTGGCACATTTTAGCACGCCCAACTACCCTGGGTGGATGGGGCATTAAGCATCTATCTTGGTTCAGTCTCTCCTTGATATTAAACAGCTTCTGGCTGGCTATCAATGGTAATGGTATTTGGTTTCAGCTTCTGTCTATTAAATATCTGAAAAGATTACCACTGCATTCTTGGCTTCATGAAAAGTCGTTCCCTCTTCGAAGAGCTTCTGTTATCTGGAAAGGATTTCTCCTTACTATATCTTGGCTTGGTAAAGGGTTAATCTGGAAAGTCGATAATGGGTCTACTATCCGACTTGGTGTGGATCCCATCATTTTTTTAGGGTCATCCTTTCTTCTCCCTCACGATTTGCGAGACTACTTGGAAGATTATGGTATATGTTCATTGGAACATGCGAGGAATCTTACACCACATGCTCAGAACTATTGGTTCTCGGCAGATGATCTGGAACTACAGGGTGATTGGAAAATTTTATGGGACAACTATATTAGAGGGCTGGAATTTGGTAGGATACGTCTAAGGATCAGGCCTCTGTTCTTGATTTGATCTGGAATCTCAATATCCCTCTGAAAATTGGATGCTTCACTTGGCTTTTAAGTAGGGGTCGGATTCTGACCTGGGAACAATTACAACACCGGGGTTTGCAAGGCCCTAGTAGATGTGTCCTCTGCTGTTTGAGTGAAGAGAATATACAACACCTATTTTTGGACTGTCCCTTCACCACTGGAATCCTTTCATACTTTGCAGCTCGATTTGGGTATACTTCTCCTCATTTTGTATCTGTCTCTTCCTTTCTGGAATATTGGTTTAGCCATACCGCGATCTCTGCTCTTTACAGATATCTTTCAATTTTCATCTTCAGGAACATATGCTTATTTGACAATAAAATGCCCATTGTTCATGCACTCATCACTCAGATTGATAACCTTGTGTATTTGTACCCAGTTCCACACAAAAAGCAAAAATTTAGGAATATCGATCTGAGTCCCATGATGAAATATCCTTGTGACTTTTTTGATGGGGCTGCTACTGAGAATATTGGTGGGGATGGCTTTGTGATATTTCTCAATGTTGATCACTGCTTTAGTTTTTCCTTGGGCTGTGGAAGCAGCTCAAACACCAGAGCTGAATTACTAGCACTTTGGGCTATTTTGAGAGTGAGTGAGTTGATGGGTTTACCCATGCACTTGATATATGGAGACTCACTTGTCATTATCTCCTGGCTTAACAGACTCACAACACTAAATGTTCCCTCTTTGAATCATTGGTGTGATGATATTCGTGCTATGCTGTCATATGCCCCACATGTGATCTTCAATCATATATATCGTGAGCATAACTCGCAGGCTGATGGTCTCTCCAAACAGGCTTTGAAGATGGATATGGGTTTTGGAATCTTCTCTGAATCTCTGGATGGCATGATCATAGATCATGGTCAATTTTTTCTTTTCTAGCATGTGCAGAGTTATATGCTCTTATTCCTTTGGCATTTAGTGAATGATATGTACTTATTCTTTGTCTGCTTTGCTGTGACTATCAGCCGGCTTGTTTTGCTCGGGACATGTCTGTTTATTGATCACTCTCGATCTCTACCAGCATATTTCGACCTGTTTATCAGGGATGATGAGAAAAGTCTGTTATGATCAGACTTTGTGCTCTTTCTATTCGGGCCGTTTGTAAGAATGCTTAGATCTTTTCTGTCTTTGCATTGATGGGGTTTCATTTATGCATTCTTTGCCAGGAACGTGAGGTATATTGTATAAGATATCTTTTGATTCATAAATGAATAACAAAGACTGGTATTTTTTCCTCTGAAAAAAAAATAATAATTGTGATTAAATCAAATTGCAAAGAGCACACATAATTGTTCTAGATTAGAAAGTTTTAAATAAAGATATATAAATAAGTGATAAGTCATTTGTTGAATTTTTGTGATGTATTTACTTAAGTTTGATTTTTATTATTTAGAGAGAAGAATAAGTCAAATTTCTTAGGTTTGAAATTTTAAATTAAAATTTCATATATATATTTATATATATATATATATATTGCAATTTAGTTGATTTAAATTTGGATCCAACATGTTCATGGTTTTATAATTTTTTTTTTAATATTTTTTTGCAGCCAACATGTAAGAAATGTGACACATCTCACTCACTTGAACTGTAAAAAAAATCTCTCTACCTAAAAAATTTATAAACAAATCATATCACTTCCTAGATTAAATAAAAAAAATCATAAACAAAACAAATTAGAAATACGTACTTCTTTTTTTTCAGTCGAAAAAATCATTCCTTGGTATTCAATGAATCAAAGGAACTTTTTACATCTTCAAAGATAAGCAGATTGCCACCATGGACAGTACAGCAATAGTGATAACAGTCCTATCCAGACATACATAATACACAAAATATACAAGTAGATACCCATAGTATACCAGAGTGGCTCAAAGCACTTTGAGACCACTACAATATGTTCCCCCTCATAGGAAGGCTATCTGATACAGTCATCTATGTTCCTAAAGAAAATAACAGGAGCCCAGAAATCTGATCCAAGGAGGGAGAGAGACTCTTGTATTCAGTAATAGTTGCTCAACAAAACCTGAAAGTATCTCAATGAATCGGGTGAGATCAATTGTAATAGAATGAGCATATTCTAAAAGAGTTGTGATGAGTTTTCCCCAATAATCTCGTTACCAAAATATTCAGTGAGTAAGAGATGGCCCAGAGCCAAGTGCAATCCCACCTTTGATAAGATGGCTGCCCTCCTGTTATGTTCCCTATAAACATGACTGAGATCCACCCACATAAAAGAGGATATGAGAATCCTAGTGTTGAGGCACCAGGCCTCAAGATTCTCCATATCCAGGGCAGATTCCATTTTTTCCCAATTTATAATCACAGAGGAGTCGCCAAAGATATGTAGGTAAGGTAACCCAATATCCTTTGCGACCCATAGTGATGCCCAAAGTGCTAAGAGCTTAGCTCTAGTGTTGGTACAGCTGCCACATCCGAGCTTGAAGGAAAGAAAGTGAAGTTCATTCAGCCAGAGACAGATTCCCACACCCCCCAAATTTTTTGCAGCAGCACCATCAAAAAATATCATAGGATACACAGAAGTAGGACACTTCCCAATGTTCCTAATTCTGTGCTTTTGAGTCAGACGAGGCTTAAAGGTCATAAAATCATCATAAATAATATATAACAGTCTGTTCAATATGGGCTCCTGTTTTTTCAAAACATAAGCGGTTCCTAGCCTTCCAAATGATGAAAAAAGGCAGATACAGTAATACCCCCTCTGTGATAGCCAAAAAGATAAATTTTCTAGTAAAGTAGGGGCACTCCAGTCCAAGTGCACATTTAAAATGCAGATGAAGCCACAGATGACCTCCTTCAGAAACCGACAACTAACAAAAAGATGTTCAACCGACTCTGCCTCCTCTTTACAGAGACAGCATCTATTAGGACCGCTCTGTCCTTTCTTGCTTAAATTGTCCCAAGTATTTATTTTTTTATTGCAAGAGAGCCACACAAAACATTTAATCTTAATGGGAATATTAACGTACCAAATCTTCATCATGATGTCATTTTCCAGCACAGTTTTGTGATTTGAAACAATTAAATCATAAGCTTTCCTGGCAGTCACCATACCCCTCTGTTCATCATACATCCATAACAGCCTGTCCTCCGAGAGACCAATCCTAATACCCCCATGTGATAGTCCATTTACATAGGAGGACCACTATTCAGCCCATATTCCTCCCAATAGCAGATCTGAGGCAAAGTACCATACAATCCCATCCAATCCACAGCCATCCAGATTATGAGCATGTGCAAGATGGGTGATCCCCAGGTCAGTGAGATATTCCCTAAGCTCCTCAGATAGGATATACTGTGAGTTGAGCCCAGCAATGGGGTCAATGCCCACTCTGATTTTTAATCCATTTCCCACCTTCCATCCTAGTTGACGGGTAATCCACTCAATAATTCTGATAAACCCATTCCAAAAATAAGAAGTACCAACAATACTAAAGGACCGGCCATGAATCCAGACATCAAGAGGTCTGTTCTGTAAGTATTTATGAGCAATGATCCTGCTCCAGGTCCCAGTACCAGTAAGTAGATGCCACAAGCTCTTGAGCCTCAGAGAGATACCAAACCATTCGAGGTTCTTGATATCCCAGCCATCAAATTCAATAGGAAGAGAAAGAGTTTCCCAGTTGACCAGATGGGAATAACTGTGTCTGGCAGAGGATCCCCAAAGAAAGGAAAAAATAATTTTGCACAGTGCATTTAGTATAGATTTGGGACATATTTCCAATGCAAACCAATAGACAGCCAAACCAGTAAGCACAGCTCTGATGAGGACCACTCTACCGCCGAGAGATAGATACCTGTAGGTCCAATTTTGTATCTTTCTTTCAAATAAATGGATAAGCCAGTTCCAATCAGATGTATGGTATCCCAATGGTTTAAGATTGAAGACCAAGTACTTGAAACCCACAGTGATAGGATCCATTTTGAAAGGAAAGAGTTCAGCAAGTTCCTCCCTGAACACTGAATCTACATTCTGGTAGAGGAAAGAAGACTTTAAAGGGCTAACCGACATCCCAGATACCCCACAGAATAAATCAAGAGTTGCTTTATAGGCACTCCATTAATCAATAGTTCCTGCCCTAATAAGAATAACATCATCTACAAAAAATAGGTGCGTTAAGGACAGATTGGGAGAGTACTGAAACCCCATGATCGATCCAATGTGTTGTGCATCCAAGATAATGCGGCTGAGTCCCTCCATAATCAAGATAAATAAGAGAGGGGATAAGGGGCAGCCTTGTCGCAACCCTCTGGAAACAGAAAAGAAATCAGAGGGAGTCCCATTTAACAAAACAGCGAGACTGGAGCTCGTGACACAACCCATAATCCAATTTACTCCCAATAGAGGAATGCCAATCTGAATGAGCAGAAACCTGATGAAGATCCAGTTCGCTCTATCAAATGCTTTTATAAGGTCCAATTTTAATACCAAGGTATCATAATTTTTTGTTTTGATCAAGTCCAGAAGTTCCTGGGTAATACCCACCAGTTCAGTAATCTATCTGTCCTTGAGAAATCCAAATTGATTAGCAGAAAGAGAGCGGTTCAAGATAGGCTTAATTCTGATAGCAGCTATCTTTGAAATAATCTTGTAGACCAGATTACATAAGGAGATCGGCCGGAAATCGTCAAAGGTTAAAGGCTTTTCACATTTAGGAATCAGGGCCAAAAAATTAGAATTCAAATCACCCGTGACTTTACCCTGTAGTCTGGCTTGTTCCACAACCTTAACCAGCTCCACCCCCACCAGGTCATAAAACACCAGAAAAAACTCAACAGGCCACCCATCAGGTCCAGGACTCTTATCCTTTTTAAAACCCCTGAGCACAGCTTCAACCTCTGGGCCGGATATAGGCTGCAGGAAACAGTTTATATCATCATCCGTAGTCATATGAGGAAAGAGTCTGACCACCTTCAGTTGTTCAGAGATATCAGAGGACTTATCATCACAGAAAAGGTTACTAAAGTGTTCTACGCCAAGAGCCTTAAGATCCAAGTCCTCCGATATAGAAATACCATCCTGGCCATTTAGAGACCAAATTCCTTCTGGCAGAAGCAAAGGAGTGAAAAAACTTCATATTAGCATCCCCCTCCTTTAACCACAGCGCCCTACTCTTCAACCTCAGAGTCATGAGCTCGTGGGCCCAGTATTTATTCTTCTTTTCCTGAAGTGCATCCCATTTAAGTTTGTTAGGTACCGATAAAATACCAGCATCCTCCAATAATAAATCCGAGATGCCAATATTTATATCCAAAATCTCTTGCCGCCTTTCAAGATTTTTTGTCCTTTCCCATTTCTTCACAGAGCATTTCAGTCTACGCAACTTGTGGGAAACTAAATCCATATGGCAGAGGTCAGTGGAATCCAGAGTAACATTCCAGGAGGACCAGACCAAAGTCATGAAATCCTCCTCCATCAGCCAAGCTCTATTAAATTTGAAAGGCCTGCAAGGAACATGGATAACTGGGCCCCATTCCAAACATATAGGATAATGATCTGATACATCAGATGGAGTAGCACAGGATCTATAAAAGGAGATTAATGGAAGGAGAGACTCGGATACCAAGAATCTGTCCAGTCTCTTGCAAATGCCCGCATCCCCATAACGCCCGTTCCTCCAGGTGGGGGCACAAGGGTCCTTAGTAAGATCCACCAACATATTACCAGAGATAAGCTGGGGAAAAAAAGAAGCCAAAGGATCCAACCTAGATTTAAGCCCCCATACTTCAGATGATGATAAGGTGAAGTTGAGATCCCCAGCCAGAAGTAAGTTAGGCAATCCCAGCAACCCACCAGACACCAAGTTGTTCCAATAACCAGTGCGATGTGCATAGGGGCCGTAACAGTTAATCACGGTAAAAGACTCAGCCATGCCTTTAAATGAAGCTTTAAGTACAATACCAGCCATTGATGAAAAAGCTTTGCATCGAACCAAATGAGGATCCCAACCTGCAAGTAGTCCCCCAGAGAGACCACAAGCATCAGATGCACAAAATTCCCAGCCAGGCTTGAGTTTGGAGAACAAGTAAAGTGCATGTGCATGACTACACATAGTTTCCTGGAAGAGGATCAGATCAGGTCTAAGGTCAGATAATAATAAACGAAGGGATTTTTGTTTGGCCACCCCCCCAAAACGACGGATATTCATAGATAAAATCTTCATGGGGAAGAGGGCTCCACAGGTGTACATGCTCTAAGTACCTGAGGGGGGGCAGGAGAGGAAAGGGAGAGTTGCGCTGCCTGCTTTAAACGATTCGAAAGAGGGGTGAAATATTTTGGATCCCCAGTGCCCTCCCACTGGGCCTTCCTATATTTTCTGATGGTCACATCCTTAAATCTGATGGAGTCCAAAGGTAATGTGGAAGGAGATAAAGGAGTCTTGTCCGTGAAGATAGAAAGAGCAGAGAGTAGGGAAGGATCCTGAAAGGCAGGTGCTTCAGGAGGGATGGATGAAGAGTTTAAAGGAGAAGGTTCAGGGAGGGTTGCAGGAGAAGGGAGAGAGGAAGGGGAAGACAGGCCAGCAGAGTTCAGAGGGAGGGAAGGATAGTGTTCCAAGGTAAGGGGAGGGGGGCCAATTACATCAGAGCTAATCAAGTTCACCGTCGGAGAAATGCATGAGTTTTTTGCAACAGCTTCCATGTCTTCGATGTACATCAGCTGACCTTTCGAGAGGTCATCGAAAGTGGAGGGAGAAGATGAGTGGCAGATAAGATCAGTAGAGTCCTCCAGTACATCTGAACGCGGGGTACGAGAATCAAGAACAGAGGGTATCGAAGAAGTCTCCAGGGGGACAAAAGGCAGGGAGCTAGAACTAGGAAGGGTAGGGACCGAGGGTTCAGTAGATACCTCCAGAGGAGCAGTAGGAAGGATATCAGAGTCAGGACAGGGCAAATCAGAGACAGGTATGTGATTAAACCCCTTCTTAAAAGGTAGACCAGAGCGGAGACAAGGACAGGAATTCCGGAGGTGTCCAGTTTCATGACAGAAAAAGCACCTGAAAGGCAAGTGCAAGTAGTCCAATCTCTGTGCAATGATATTATCCCCACACGCAATCTCAATTTCAGGAATAAGTCCCTTGGTAATGTCCACCTCTACCAGTATTTTAGCAACTCATTTATCATATATAAGGTAGAAATCCTTCTCCAATGCGACGAAACGACCAAGGAGATTTGCCAGGTTAAGAAGTACATCTTTATTCCAGAGCGGAAAGGGCAGTGCAAGTAGTAAGACCCAGAGATGTCTTATAGCCACTCTCTCAGTCAAGGGATCAAACCTTGAGTGCCACTTTTTCAGAACGACAGAACCCTCAAGTACCAGCCATAGATTTTCCAAAATGAGTGATGCATCAGACTCCTCTAAGAAGACAAATACCAACCAATTGTTTGCCAGTAGACTGATCAAGGGAACATAGTGTATAATAGGCTTCCAATGAAGGGTTTCCCAATCAACCCATCCATCTTTTGTCATAGAAATATATTCCAATCTACCTATCAACACCCGACGGCTCAGGATCTCCACTCTGTCCATAAAGATGTCATGTCCCAGAGCAAAATAGGGTTTAAGAGCATATGCATTTAGGGCCTCTGCCTTACGCCGAGATGCATGGTTAGTCCGACCAATCCCAGGGTAAGTGGGTTGACTACCCACAGTCGGGCCTCCCATGTCCAAGAAGCAGGGTAACCAAATACCCGTGAGACCCCCAAAACAGGCAAGTGAGTAAATAACAGCCCCAAGGATAAACGGGCAGACAGTGAAGTCCCCAGCAAGATACCCGCCAATAGGCTAATAACAGCCCAAGGAGACAGCCAAAGAAAAATACCCCAACCCCTCACACATCAGGTTAAAAATTAAATACAGAAAAATACAGGTGTTACCTTGTATAGCAAGTATTAATGAATAGGGGATATAGGAGACTAACACCTCAATACCACAGATAGTCCACATAGATCACAAATCCCCACCACATGATAACCAACAGTCAACGAAGATACAAAAAACAAAGAGAGCAGAAAAAATAAATATAAATAAATTCCCACTTTTTGATGGTTGGTACTAACCCACATAAGAGGGTGAACTCCATAAATCCAATAAAGAAAATAACGAAAAACCCCCCATCAAAAGCAGCCATAATAAAATATACCCCCCCCCCCGATGACAAAGCAGGATAAAATAAACCTACAGTATACAGATAGGCTACCTGGATTCAGGTCATCCTGACCGCAGAGCAGAGAGCCGTTAGCTGATAGCGCCTTCCATCGCTATGGGCGAATATCCCACACACCAGTCAGCAATACATCGACAGTTAGGAGAAATGTCCGATGGATCCCTCCACACGCCGACAAACCTCCACGCAAGCAAGCAATCCCCTGCTCAAGGCCACAATGCCAAGCCAACCACAGAGAGCCCGATAAACCCCGCCAAATAAGACAACACTCGCAATATACCTCCCCAATGGGGATTCCAAATGTGACCCTGCACCGAAGAAATCATTGTCCGGTCCCAATAATCCAGCCACAACCACTAGCAAGATCAAGTGTTCCCCCACTGCAATATCCACATCCAATAGAATCGTACATCGAGGGGTCATGTACCGCACCGATGGTCCCAGGAGACAGAGGGATAAGGGACACCAGGCGAGCTCACCCACAGCCCTAAAGTGGGTCACAGAGAGCCGCAGGTTCTAGTGCTACTGACAGGAACAGATAACTATAAGGGTTCAAGCGACCAATCCCGACAACCCGAGCATAGAGACAACGACCGGCTCCACCACCGTCAAATAGTAGCCCTAATACCCCAGACAAGGTGAACCCATGTGCCACAAATGACCACAAGAACCGGTGCAATAGCACAGGGAATCCTCGTCCAAGGAAGTCGCCAAACCATCCCCCAAAACCCCCCAAAGGCAGCAGTCCCAGGTGGAACGTGAAGACCCAACATATAACCCAGCGGAAACCCGGCGGAACCACTACAACCCCATAAGGTTTCACAGAGAACCACAGGATCCGGTACCAAAAAAACAGGCCAAAATCCAGCAAAGCCTGCTATCGACAGCGACTGAGCATGCGAGGGTTATGCGACCAAACCCGACCGCCCGTACAAGAATACAACGTTCACGTGAACCCCCAAATGGACCCAAATATCTGCAGGCCCCAGAGGGCACTATAAGCAAATCAAAATAGGCCGCAGGTCTGCCCCCCATGCGCCACAAGAATCGCAGACATCTGTGTGAGATGTTCTAAAATACCCCGACCAATATACACCACAATCCAGTCCCCCAACCGCCTCCAAGGGCCCCAAGCACAGTTACAGGTGAGCGCAACGCCCACGAACCCCAGGTTTGCCCTCCTCCTGAAACCCTAGTTGCCTCTCGCCGCTCCGCTCCATTAGTGAGAAAGCACGATCTGAAAGAGCCTTAAGCTCGTCTTTGTCCTTAAAGAGAATATAATTATTTCTCCCAATCCGGAAGAGCCTTAAGCCCGTCGTTGTCCTTCCTTAAAGAGCATATCAGTGTTCACATTAAGTTCCATGTAGATATGGGTGAAAGTAACATGCGCGAAAGCTTGTAATACCGGTTTAAATTGTTCTAATTCTTATTTATAGTAAATATAAATTAATATCGTGTTTATTATTAATTACATATTAAAACAATGTATTGCGATTGTTGTTTTATTATCTTCCTATCCATTATATTATACTTTAATATTTATCATAAATCCCATGCTTACATACTTAATACAAGAGGCATTTTAAAAAGGTACTTGTAAGCTTTCATAACTTTAAAGCATTTACATACTAATGACACTCAAATCAATTCAATGATACTCGACTATTATAAATATTTTTCATGTGACATTAATCATTATTTTGTTTCGACATGTTCTTTGTTCAAATTGACTTTCTGTTTAATAAAAAAAATTATACAAGTTTTTATTAGGATGTGTAAATGTAGATGTGGTCATTGTTCACATTGAGTTTGCGTGTTGATGTTGGTTTAGTGGTGTTATTTTGGGTTTTAAAATAAAGAAGAAGATGAAAGTTTTTTTTAGTAATTTTTTTTTTCCAAATGTGTAACAATTTTAGGGACTCATATCACTTGTTGAGAATTTGAACTTTTGGGAACCAGATCTAGGTACCGTGCATGCTAGACAAGCCTTGTTTGACAGAAATCTCATCAATTACTGGAACGATAAGCTTTCTTTGGGTCAAATCCTAGAAAAAAGACATCACGATCAAGTCTCGAGCGCTTCAATGGCTAAGATTATCAAAGATCTGCACCACGAAGGCTCAATCCTGAATGAAAACGTCTCCAAGCTTGCCAAGAAGGTCAATGTTGATTTTATACCAGGTCAAGCTTCTCCGAACAAGATTGCGGAAGACACAACTGAAGGTAGGGCAGGGGAGGCCTTGGAACCTGTTACACCCATTGAAATTCTAGTAGAAGCCCAAGCTAACCCCCTTGAAATTGGATTTAGAATTTGGGGTATCAAAGACTACGCCACTCATTATGAATCCTTTGCGGCTCTTAATTGGGTCCTCTTATCCCTTACAGAAAAAATGTTATCCCATAATTGTCAGACCAGTGGCATGGATGAAGGCACTTTGGCTCTTGTGGAGGACAATAAACATTTAAATCATTTTATGGTTACCACAATGAGAATCACCAGACATCACATCGAATCTTGTACCACTCACAGTGCATATCCTCCAAACACCTCCAGCAAAGACCCCATCATCATTTTTGACGAGGAGAACACTGACTCAGACTGACTAGGTTCTTATTTTTGCTATGACAATGAGAAAGGCATTTTTTGTTGTATGTTATAATTCTAGCTTATGTCTCACTAGCTTGAAGACCAAGCCTTTTTTTTCCAGCCATAATGGCACGATTGCTACTAGTTATCACAAGAACTCAAATAGAAAAGATAGAATTGTATAAGTGTTTAGAAACTTTGTTACTAGTATGGATTGTCAAGATCTTCTTCTTTTTTGGGGGGTGTCCCCTAGAGGACGAATGATCTTTGTATGTAATATGGGCCTATGTCTTACACTTTTATTTGATATAATATAAAATTTCTTTACTTACTTACCAAAAAAATGTTCATGTTCCAATCACTTTACTTCTCAATCAAACCATTACACCACATCCAAATTCCTTTTGGGGGGGTTTGAATATTTTGTTTATAGATTTGAGATGTTGATTTGTGCTAGGGTGATTTTCCACAACATATCTAAAATTGGTTGTCACTTGATTGTGTGTATTTGGATGCAAGGGTCTAAGCCAAAATCCCTCTAATGATTGGGAAATTTGTGAAAAGTAAACATGTTGTAGGTGATGAGACTTACTTGTAGACACTGAGAGGGGGGGTGAATCAGTGTGCAGCCAATTTTAACCTTTTCACAGTTTATCAGGGTTAGCCACCAATTCATCAATTCATTACTCTATCATAAACAATTCATAAACATCTTCCAGATCATCATTCATAAATCAAAAGCACTTAGATCATCAGAAACACAACAGACACAACACAATGTAATTTTGTAATCTTTTGTATTATTATGTCCGGCTACAACCGTTAGGCGAAATCAGCACCTACTGATAAATAGAGCACCTGCTCTTAATCCAGGACCCTGCCTGGTTCTCTTAGACCCTGCTAAGAAGTGATTGAGGTATCCTAACCTCAAAAGCAAGACAAGCTTGCTTTTACAATACAGTATACAAGAAATCTCTGACACATCAAAGCTACTCAACACTGCTGCAATAGTCTTCTCAATCTTCTCTGTTCATCTTCTGCTGGTCAACACTATTAATCACTGCTGGTCAATCTTTGCTGCTGGTCATCATCAACTCTGCTGATCATCTCTGCTCAGCACACATCAACTCTGCTGGTCCAAGACTGCTGGCCAATCAGTTCATCAACAGTTGCTCATGCTGATCATCTGCTCTACTATGTTGTAACCTTGCTCATTAGATATCTATACTGCTGCAATACTGCAAAGTCTGCTCTTCAACATTCTGCCACTAGCATCATTTCTTTATCACAAGGAACCTGCTGCTCAAGAATCTCCAAGTCATTCAAAGGACTACACATATGCTAAATCATCAAAGAATTCTGCTTAATACATCCAATTCAATTTGACATTGCTCTCACTCATCGGCTGCTGCCCATTACCCTTATCATCAACCTATCAAATCTGTTGCTGCCATTTTGTCAAGGACTGCTTATCCTCTTCACTGCCTTACTGCTGCTGATTTATCCTCAGCTGCTCATCCCATTTCACTGTATCATATCATCATGTCTCTGTGTCACTGTACTTCAGCTTCTCAAGCATGTCAGGATCAAAAGCATGTCACTTTCACAAGCATGTCACTCTGTGAATTACCATTGTTCAATATCACTGTTTAAAGCTGATTTTCTTCTATTGTACACTGTAGAATGCTTGCCTAATGCACAAGTAACTTGCTTAAAACATAACTAGGCTTTGTCACTGTCTAGAACTGATTTGTTACATTCTCAATCATGTGATTGCAAACCAAGTGATGGTGGTGTTGTCTCTTCATTGCTGCAGTGCCTCAGACCTCTCAATAAATTAAGCCTCGGTAATTTAGTTCATGAACAGCTAGATAGGGCCCCACAAAAATTGGATAAAGTGTTGATGCTGGTGTTTTAATTCTACTACAAAGCAGACTGAATTTTCTCCAGTTAATACACATCACAAATGCCAGTCTTCTAAGAGGTTTGTTGCTTCAGTTTGCTGCCTAAATTAGAGAGATGAGATCCCAAAAAAAAACTTCAACAGTGCTGCAAATTCTACCTCATGGACAGTCCAAATTTCAAAGAAAACAACAACGTTTTGTGGGCAAATGCTAATAATTCTGTGTGACTGTAACAACAGTCCCAAAATGCAAAATAAATGGTTTTACATTAGCCGTAACAGTGGTATTTTTCAGCCAAAAGAAAGGTCTGGGCACTATACTTTCTGACCTGTATGTTAAGAGTTTGATGGCAGCCCTCTGGAACAGTGAAATCTCCCCCTTTTATGCTCCTGTAGGTTTGTCTAAGTCTGCAGCTCCAAATGGAAAAGTACAGTCCTTTTTGATGCCACGATATAGCTGCTTTTGGCCCTTACTTTTTGCAGAGAGTTAATACGCCCTTTCTTTGTTAGGACTTCCTCTAATAAAGGCCACAAGCTGAGTATCAACGTTTTTCTTCAACATGTCCTACAGCAGTCCCAGTTGGAAACACAATGTGCCTTCCCTCCAACAGTCGTCAAGATCATATCTGATCTCGTACTAGTATTTCAGTCACCACTTGTGGATTGACTTCCTTTTGGCATTACACAATAGAAATAACAAGCAACAAACTCTGATCTGGGGAGGGTTCCCTTCACAACTGGTGTGCCCTCTCTATTAATTGTACCCCTTCCTCAAAGACAATCTGAGTCTCAGAATAACTCTTCAGCTCTGGATTTTTCTTTCAACTGGGGCAATCTCCTTAGTGACTGCGCCCTCCTCAAAAGACGGTCTTCACCTCAACCAAAACTCCAAGATCTGCAAGAAGACAAATTTCCTTTGCTTGGAACTGAATCACAACAACGACACTGGCAAGATCTATATTATCTTGCCCCTCAAGATCTAGATTATCAGATCTGAACTTTCTAATAAAAATCTGACCTATACATTGCTTAACTGTAGTTCCTTCAGTAGGTAGAAGACTCGTCCAATTGTCATGATTTGGTGATGTAGAAGTGCTGGAGATGTGTGGTAACAAATGAATGCGCATAGCCAACAGATAAGAAGTAGCTCACGCTATTTTGGTGAATATCTTCTTGCACAATGGAGTGCGCCCTCTCCTTGTCCAATCTTGCATTACTGGAGGAGATATTCCTCAGTACAGATCACGATGAAGTTGGTTTGAAAGGAGTGTTGCGTTTGTCCTCTTAACTATACTCACGACCCCCTCAAAACTTCTTATGTGTCTCCAAGGTGGAGACCCTCCTCAATGATTAAACAAAACTGCCTCAAGGCCCATGACCTCCACTGATGACAGTGATTCCCTCGATGGGTTTTAAGAGAATTGTAAGTTCCAATTACTTTAAAATTGTTGCAGGTAACTTTCCTCTCTGCCCGTGCCCCAGGATGCACCTGTTCACATTTGGCTGAGTGGTGGCTCTCATTTTGCGTTTGAGCGGATCGCTGCTGTCAAAAAGCTGAAGATTAAAAGAATCCACGCTTCTCAGAAAATTTCCTCAGAGATTTCCACGCTGCTGTCAAAATTATGTTAGCAAGCTCCTCATCAAATCACAAAAATTTCCACGCTACTGGTAAACTCCACGGCCAATCAAAAAAAAATTCCACGTTGGTAAATTGCTGCTGCTGGTAAAATTTCCACGCTGCTGGTAAACTCCACGGCCAATAAAAAAATTTCCACGCTGGCGAAAAGAATATTTCCACGCTGCCAAAGAAAATGAAACACCTGTTTCAATCATTTATCAAGTGCTACACCCTCAATCAAGGTAAATGAGGTTATATTTATAAGAGAAGTAAGAGGGAACGTTTCCTAGTTTTAGGGAATATTTTATCATATTATTTTTTTTATTTCACCCCAAATACACCACTAAGATGATCATTATCCATAAAGTGAGGAAAGTACATTTTTGTACTCTTTTTTTTTTTTTTTTTAAAGTCATCCCCCTTTTATTTTTATTTTTATTTTTGTTTATTATCCCTTTTTAATGGGCTGACTTCACTTCAAGTAGCTTGGGTCATCATCCAGCTTGCGGGAATAGAGCAAGTGTCCCACACATATCTTTGTAGCTTCATCTTCAACAAATGACCACATAATGGGTCATTTGTGCCTATCACCATAACACCATGTCTTCATCATGTCTTCACCATGTCTTCATCATCACAAGAGTAAAGACCTCAGATGTGAATCACACCGCACTACTTGTGGGAACCAATACTCAAGTCTCCACATTATCTAGCTTGTCCACTGCAAGATATTGGTGGTATCCATACCAACTGAAAGGGCCATGCAAGTCATATGTTGGCATCAATGACAAATCAATCAACATTACTAAGATTTTTTTTTATTTGATTGGAAAACTAATTATATGGGATGTTCTTGTTCTAGGTCTAGTAGCATTTTTCTACTTCAGTGACTACGATTTGTTGTTCCTTCATTACAAGAGTTTTTATGAGCATATTATCACAATGTGTTTGTTTTCTTAAAGCAATAAAGGGATAGGGAAATTTCAGGCCTCTAACTACACTAAAACCAAACAAACAATGTAATATATGTTTCAACCGTTTGGTACCCTTTAAAAGATTTCCAATGATGTGTGATATGAATAGCTCCACATTTCAATGATTCATCGTTAACTTTAATAATTTCAATGTCATAAACATGATTATTTAAGACAGTCATGCACTAAACCCCATTTATTTAATCCTTAGATGACACATAATGTTGGAAATGGATACTACAAGGTGTATCGAACACACATGTGTACGTGATGATGCAAAATCAATGCATAAGAAGGCTTAATGCAATAGACAACACAACACAATATTATAACGCTAATATAAATGTGATGCGACAATTCAATACAAATATGATGCATGGTAATGCACACCATTTTTCGGTGTTGCATATAGTGGCTTCTTGATACACAATGCCTATGCAAAATGGTGCTAAAAATGATGTAGAAGAAAAAATGCAAAGAAAGTGCCATGCATCTTAGACATGGTTAACAAGGCATTTGTGAAACAAGATGTCAAAGCCTTGTGATGTATTAGTGTTACACTAAACGGAATATCAATGTTGACTGTCACATCCCCACCCTTCTACCGACGAGAGGACGCGACTATAATGCTAACATTTTGGGCAATCTAGCCCCATGAACATAAAATAAAATGCATTGAACTTAAACATGCACAAACGCATAAATGATTGTCAAACAGTGGAAGCAATTTCATTCATTCATAGCATTTAACATGTTCATTTGGATTTATAAAACAAACATAGTTGCAAGGATTTAAACACAAGAATACTTATCTTAGAAGAACTTTGTCCCGCAACTAGCTATGTTGTTGCAACGTTCCACCCAACCATATGCCAATGTGCTCATCAATCACTCAGCAACACTACCACCCCCGAGCTGGGCATGATTCCACAAGGAATAAGGGGAAACCAACAGGATCACACGTAGCCAAGGATACACAAAACCCATCCAAGCCAACACAGCTGGGTTTATCAGGCTAACAAGGAGCTGGAAAGGTTGGCTACTAAGCTAGTGAGCTCAATCCAAGAGCTATGGACACCTGCACCAGAACTAGCCTGACTTATAAGACATCCACACACACCCAACACAGGGAAGCATCCCCTTCTCTGCTATGCAGTCCCTCGGGCTATGCCTTCCCTTCTAGTGTTATTCAGGGGGTGCAGAGAAGAAAGTCAACCCTCTAGCTCTGTCTGTGAGGCTCCTACACAAACTAGGTTTATCAAGCAAGCTTAGACCCCATTTCCACTCCAAAAACAGTTCAACCTAAACAGCAGAGGCATACACAACAATTTCCAGATCTGGGATTGATGAAAATCGACTTGGGAGCCAAAAAAGAATTTGTAGATGGGTAAAACAACCCCCTTAGTAGCAATTCGAATTATAGATTCGTTTATGGCCCTAACTTGGCCCAAAAAAACTCAATCAGCACCCAAAATTCGTGGCTTTGTTCCCTCCATTGGTTGTGCAACTCTGAAACACAAAATTCCCCAACCGTGCAGAGGTGGAGACAACACAAAAACACCCAGGAGTAATCCTGACCACTGGACATTAACAAAAACACTTCCCAACCCTGGGAAAGATGAAGAACACAACGGAGAACGTGAATGGTGAATGGCAGGAGCTCCAAAATCGTGGGGAAGACCAAAAACATGAATGCCTTTTGGAATGGGCAGCATTTTTGGGCAATAACTTGCCCCATAAGTCAAAATCGACTTTCCCAAAATTGATAGCTTCCCAAATGTGAATTTGGGATGTCATACCTTGCCCATCCCATGCAATAACCAACTCAACCAACTTCTTTTAGTAATAAATGATTGGGTGAATAAGACAAGAAAGGTAGTTGACAGTTTTGATGGGTTCTCCCTTTGACATTTGGCTTTTCCCCATTGGCCCCAAAGGTTTGAATATTCCTCCCCCTTATCCTTAGGAAATCATGCCCCCATCTCATTATTTGTTGCAATGACATAGTTGGTTGTGGTTTTTTAATTAATTGCATATTTACATGATGATTCAAAATTATAATGTGCTGGCTAGCACAAAATACCATCGGCAACGGTTTTAATCGCTGAAACATAAAACGCTAAATTGATGGTGGGGCTTTTTCCTTTAGCTCCACACCACGATTAATTACAATATATACATCATATATATTTAATGTAAACGGGGTCGAAACCGGGGTGTTACATTGACATCTATACTATCTCATTTAACACTAATGCTTTGTTCCAATATAAACTAATAGTTTTGAGTATACTATGTAATTCGACAATTTTTTGCTATGGACTATAATTGCATCTCTCGAGGCTTCACAATTCTTGATTTCAAAGTAGATGAATATATCCATCACACAATCATCCATGCCTTTAAACATAACACTTGGGACCTTACAG
Organism: Pseudotsuga menziesii; assembly: GCA_001517045.1. NCBI lineage: Eukaryota > Viridiplantae > Streptophyta > Pinopsida > Pinales > Pinaceae > Pseudotsuga > Pseudotsuga menziesii. The sequence continues at coordinate 315,505 of LPNX010657834.1, read as the reverse complement.
ATTACTATATCAACATTGTCCCAAAATGCATTTAGTACATCATCGACATTTTTGCCATGAAACTCTTTATGGAAATGGCCAATAATATTGCAATCCTTGTCATGACATTTAACAAGAATCTTGAGGATGAAACTTATACACACAATGAGAAATATAAATTTTGAAATTTGATGAATCACTACCAATATATCTTATATCCTTGGATTTGCCCATATGGACATATACTTTATAAAAAGTATAGTATTTTCAGTTGTGAAAAAAAATCTTATCTCCTTGGATATTACAATAGGAGACCTTGTGTCTTAGAAAGTGTCATCATCCTCTATATGTGTGCAAAGACCCCCACCAACCATTTACTTTTTTATTCTTGTAATCTACTCCATGTGTATGTATATCATGAGGAATGAATCATACAGAAAAAATCACAAGTAATCATCTTGCTCACATAATATATGATTCTACAAATTATGGATGCCCATTAGTATGGGATCTACATTGCCTCATATTTTCTTTGACGACACATGTTCTAATATTTCACCGCATGTTTGTCCTTTGTATGATTCCAACATGATAGCTACACCCATTTTTCTAATTCACTCCCTACTTGCTTTCCTAACAGTACAATGCCTTGAGATAGTTAAAATGGTTATTGACGCCCTTAGTGAAGTAACAATGCTTCATCTTCCACCAATAACACAAACATTATGCATGCCATTAAAAAGGTGATATAATCATATAAAGAGTTCATTTGTTCTGGAGAAAGCATTACAATATAAAGATTGTAATTGATTCCATTAGTCTATTCATGGAGTTGCAGATGTATTTGATAGTTCCCAAAGTGTGTCATGATATAGCACATCAATGTGTTGATACAAATCATTGTGCATGATCATCTATACAAGAATACCAACTCATCCTATCAATTAAACTTCCTCAAAGATGATCGAATATAGGGTATTTGGGCTAGGAATGTTGATAATGTGTGCCACTAGAGAATGAAGATGGATACCAAGCAGTGTTCAAGGGATATTGGTGTGCAATAAAAAATGCTCCTCAATGAGATTTTTGGAAGTTGAGGTTTACCCCTACATAAGTCATCATTCCTCCTTAGGTATTCAAACATGTTACTATGTTCAACTCCGTCCATGGAAGGGCATGACAACAACTATCAAGTAATCCTTCATATAACAAGCTTGAGAGCCGTTAGTTTTCAAGTGCTTAGAAAAAACCAAAATAAGATAAAGAATCCTATGAGTTTGACTTGCCTATACCATCTATGTGGCATGTCACACAACATTCTACCAACACATTAGGATCCACTACCTCATAGTCTCCATCCTCCTCATGTGCTACCATGGATGGTCCCATCTCCACCACCTCCAACAATTTCTCCAATTTATTTTTCCAAAATTGGTTTAGACGTGCATTCAATTCCATCCATTCGTTCCACATATAAAATATATAATGTGAACCTTGACGAATATGAAACAATGTGCATCATGCACATTGTATACCCCTTCTTTAGCAAAAAAAAATGTCCCTTGCAATCTTGAAATGGTTCATGCACATTGTATACCCCTTCTTTAGGAAAAAAAAATGTCCCTTGCAATCTTGAAATGGTTACTTTCGCTTGGATTGTCACCCTCTTAGTACAAGCCCACGTGCTCATGGCAATTTTATTCTCAACCCAATAGGTCTCGTCAGATTGATTTAAAAAGAGTTCAACGATTGGACTTCATATATTCGCCACGGTATTTAAGGGCCTACCTACTTTACTGATATATAATTGTTTTGCAAGGGGTGTGCCATTCTACATCTAGTGTCACTTAATCAAATACACTTAAGATCATGCCTCTAATTGAAGCAAGTGGGGACACCTTATCATCACCATATACTTGAACTAACCAAAAGTGCTTTGAACTACCTTCTATGGGAGGCACATTAACAAGAACATGTGGGGAAATGCAAGAAGCTAGGTCAACATGAATAGGTAGGGAAACTCACGAAGCCATGTGTGGTGTCGTGGATTACCATGGAATTGCGGAGAGGTGGATAATTAAAAGGGCTTAGGGCCCTCTTTCTTTTTCTTTGTTATATGTGCATCGTGTTTTGAACGCCAACCTATTGACAATTTATTAAGCGCGTCAAACCCTCTCCACAAAGGTGGGATGAGGCGTCATTGATGGTTCCATAAAGTGGGAGAAGTACTAAGAGATGAAATTCGAAGGCATCATTTTGTAAATAATTTATAATTTAAAACATGAGTTGTATTTTAAAAGGTTTTTTTTAATGCAAATACTCGGTAAGAAGAAATGAGGTATATTTTATAGTTAAGTATAAATGAGACGTGGGACGATTTGTTATTCATACTGAACTAATAAGTAAAACGTCATTTTTATAATTATATAAAAAATAATAATTAACTTTTTATGAAATCATTATATTTTGAAAAATTATTTTATAAGTTAATATGAATTTTATAAAAAATAATAATTTTTTTATGAAATCATTATATTTAGAAAAATTATTTTATAAGTTAAGATGAATTATTGAAAATATATATATTTTTTTATTGAAATCATTAGATTAAGAAAAAATATTTTATAAGCTAAGATGAATTACATAAAAAATAATTATTATTATTTTATTGAAATCATTATATTAAGAAAAATTATTTTATAAGTTAATATGAATTATATAAAAAATAATTATTTATTTTTTATTAAAATCATTATATTAAGAAAAATTATTTTATAAGTTAATATAAATTATATAAAAAAATAATATTATTATTTTTTATAAAATTATTATATTAAGAAAATTTATTTTAAAAGTATATATATAATTAATAATGTTTACATAAATTTATATCTTAAGCTCAAAATAAAGTACATTATATTATTGGATATAGATGAGAGGTATAAAACGATATAATTTTAATAGAAAGGATAGCATATATAATATAAAAGTTATAAAAAAAACATAATGAAAATAATAATAAAAACACAATATAAATAAGATAAATAAGATAGTGTGTATCCCTCTTAATTATGACACACTCTTTTAATTATGATTTTTTGAGTATATAAATCAATATTATATTGTGCTTGTTTTTTTGGTGTTTAATAGAGGAATTGAGATGGATCTATATTAGTTTAAAGAAATTAAACAAGAGACTTTATAAATTGTTGAAACAAGTTAATGTTTTAGTATAAAAGTTTAATTAGACAAAGCTTTAATTGAAAGGTGAAGGGTTGACATTGTGGATTGAATTTTAAAAGTTGTGTTGGTCCCAAGTATAAGGAGTTTTTAAATATATTACTTATGTTCGTAAATTTAAAAGAAATGAACCCTAAGGATTAGTTAAAGCAGTCATGAGTCAAACATGAGATCTCCCCTCTTAGCTTGAGAGATCACAAGTTTGACTATTTTGATTTCCTCATACTTAGCTGCTAGGAACATAGCCACCTACAATTTACCCAAGTTGTCATATGTCAATGGTCATGAATCTCCAAGGGTTCACCATACAAAGTTGAATGAAATAATAATAATAATAATAATAATAATAATAAAATCGTAGAGAAATGTTTCACTTCACAAAATTAATTAATGCTCCTCGTCATTCTTTTGATAACCCTTATATTACTTAAGATTATATGGTAAGATAACCATATTTTATTGTTAAAAGGGAATTAATTAAATTAAAAACTTATGAAATCACATCCATTGAAACCCACTTTTTTTCGGAATCTTTTTTATTTCGTATCAAATCCATGGTATATGCTACAATGACAAGTGGAAGACACAAAAACATTATACAAGTGATATCATATCCAATCCATTTCAAACACAATACTACACCAAATCGATGTTAAACGCATAAAGACATTAAAACATTGTGTAAACGATATTTATATTGTAGCTTTTATAAACATTTATGAACAAAATTTTGACATATGGTGATGTCGTTTCATTTGCAAAGGTCATATCATTTGCAAAATATGTAGGACATAAAGGTCATATCGTTTGCAAAAAGATGAAAGACAAAGTTTCATTCTATGTTCAATACAATGAGTGCATCAAAGTTCAAGCGCGTATGATATTTGTATTATAGTTTTCATAAACATTTACATATAAAATTTTGATATCTGGTCATGTCGTTTGCATGGAAAAGCTTCATTTTAAGTTTGACACAGCTAAGTTGTTGATCATGGCATATTAATTAACCTAAACCTACCACCATAGTCTGGAAATCATCCGCCATTGAACTGGTTAAATGAGGCACACATAGCGCACAATGATATTCTATGGTTGGATTACCGCTCCTCTTGACTATTTCACTTTGTGTTAAGCTTATGCACATGGAAACAAGTGCATTGCTCTTGGAGTGATTATGGACCAAAGCTTGGCATAAGGTAAAATTTGTTTTTGGAGTCGAAACCCACTGCGAGAAATCTCATCTTCTCCACCCAGTTTCTTCACAAAGAACTCCCCATAAGGCTCTCTCACAGGGTTGTTGAGATCAAGTATTTATCATATGGCCTTTCCTCGAAGGACCCCATTTTATAGGTAGCATGCCCTCCATCTCCAGGGCATAGGCACATTCAAAGGCCTCTTAATGTTGTGTGTCCCTTAACTCAATGTTTGGCATTGGTGTTTTGTTATGCGCTTGGAAGGTACTCTAAATTGAGCAATGCAAATAATGAAATTATATGTATATGCCTATGTTATTCTTATTTTGCTATAAGGAATATATGCTACATATATAACTGCAAATTTCAAAATTACTTGTGACTAAAAAGGTGTGTCATCCTCTTGACAATGCAGGTTGAACATTAAGTTTTTGGACCTCGTTTGTATTGCAATATGGAAGTTGTCAAGTACATAGTAAATATACTATTTTATGTTGATAGGGTCGTCTATTTTCATTTCATCTAGCCCTAAACTAAGTGCACTAAGTTGCAGGGACTAGCTACCACGTAGCCATTGCATGCGGATCGATAGCATTTGTAGCCAAATACCATTCTCGTTTTCAAGCATCAGTGAAAGCATGGAAACACAACATAATATTTCAGTTGCAGCTCACCACCCCATGAGAAAACACTATCGAGGAGTTTGACAGAGGTAATGTGGCAAATGGGTAGCCAAGATTCGCCTTCCCCAGAATCAAACGCCCCTCTGGTTTAGCACCTTTGAAACCAAAAAAGCAACAGATTTGGAATATGATCGAGTTGCTTACAGATGGTGAGGTGAGTGTGCTCGGATTAATTTTCCTCATTTCTTCTAAAAAAACTATCAGAATTTCTATCCAAGTTCTACTTATGATAGGATTCCTTGCCTTTCTATTGAAAAGTCTGATCATAAATATGCATATAACGGTGACCTAGTTTATATAAATGTATATAATGGTGATAGAGTTCGAGTAATTGCATACAACGACAACTCAATTTAGATAAATGTTTGTAAAATAAGGATGATCCAGTTTACAAAACCACTAGTTTAGCGAAATCCAAACCTGAAAGCTCTAGCAGCCATCAATCCTCTCATGCCAAAGTTGAGAGAATTATATGGGAGGAGGAGGATGAGAATTGGTTGAACAATTTGCTAGTTTTGGAGGCAGACATGACATGGGATTTTTTTACTAGGTTCTCAGACCTTGACACTGAATGCAATCAGAGTCGAACTTGTGTATTGCAGACTGAAAAATGCATGTCTCGCCTCTAGTAAGGTTGAATTCAAAGGTGTCTAGCTAGGTTATTGCTAAAAATCCAGTCTTAGTGCATTAGCCTTGGAATTTTGTAAATTTATCCAGTTAAATAGCTATGAACCCATTAACTAGTTGCATCCATTGGTTCCATGGGACCTTTTTAACCGAATCCTAACTTGAATAACTAATGATAGAAAAATTCATAATTGGCTAATGTGGACCTCCCTCCCATTGCAACCCAGGGTGAGACCTCCTCTCCTGAGCCAGGGTGAGAACATGGGTGGGTTCCTATTCACAATTAGGTGAAAATGTGGAACCATATATGGAATTATGTTTGATTGATTCACAAGAAAGTGAACCATATATATGTGAAGGAACTACGTAGCCCTAAACTAAGAATAACTTGATTCAATAGCATCGTTGACTTCAATCTATCCAAAAAACCGACTTAAACATTAACAAACTTGATTAAACCTAAAAATTTAGATTTTTTTGAGATGAATGGAACAATGGAATTTACGTAGCGATGAACCTTAAGAATTTGGTAACTATGATTCAAACAGATGGATTTATGATTGTTGATGGACTTAACTCATACTATAATCAATTCCATGTAAAGTTCTTTATTTTGAAAAACAAAAACAACAAAATTTTGAAAACCTCGAAAATCTAAGGACTATTGACTAATTAGTTTCTAGATCCATTTCTAAGAAATATATAAAGTGGTTTCAACAATTGCTGAAATCTTTTTAGAAAGAGGGAGTGCCTTCTGGGCAAGCAAGAAAGGGTTTCCAAAAACTGTTAAGAAATAAAACTAAGAAATATTTGGAAATGTTTGCATACCTCTTTATATATAACTATGAAGAAACAATCAAACGATAAGAAGACTACCAAGGTCGGACGTGAATGCCACTTCTGCTCACTACTTAGTGCAAATAGGAAATCTGAACATGCCACGTCCGCTCACTACTGACTGCAAATAGAAACTCCAAACATATAGCAACAACAAGGCAGAGAAATCACCAAATATGCAAATCCATGTCAAAATGAATTGAGATAGGCTACACTAAAAACCGCACACTAGTCACCAAATATGGAAATACAACAAAAAATTTAACAAGGATAGAAGGATCTGGATGGATACTCCAATCAATGCAACATTTATTATGGAATGAATTTCTATGAAAATGCATAGCAGCTAAATCATAATAGAGATGACGGGTTAGGCTTGACAGAAGGGATAATCTTTGCAAGCACACGCGAGTATTCACAACAAGCAAATAATAAATGTTAATTAAGTAGTAGCCATAATAGATCACGCAGTGAATTAGTTGTTGCCATGTCCATTAAATATTAAAAATATTAATAGCCTCATTGTTTCTATATACTTTGATATTTCTCCAAAGTCGCATACATAAAAAATTAAAATATTAATAGTCTTGTTGTTTTTATATATTTTATTTATAGATGTATAACATGGGTGAGTCGATTCGTGGGATGGAAATATGATTGCAGTGTACTAAATACAAACCTAGTTATAAATACAAACACGTGGTCAGTCGTCACTTTCTTGAGCAAGTACAATGATTACACAATAAGATGCAAATGAATCGGATAACATGTAATTGTAATTATTTCGTATTTATAAAATTATGTTATAATGTTGTAAACATTATAACAGTCTGCATTAATTTTTGGCCAAGGCCCTGGATAATATAAAGTCAGCGAATTATCGATTGCAATATACCTTGCCTCCGATAGGGATAATAATATGTTTAATATTTATAGCCAATGAATGAAAAGATAAATCAATCATAATATTTTCAACAAAATATAAATTTGTTTTTGCAATGTTAAACTTTGATCAAATTAAAAATATTTTTAGTCAAGCTAAAACTAATAGAGTCGACTCATTATCAAATATAATATAGTCTTGCCTACAACAAAGATAATAACAATATTAATAACAAAATAATATATATAAACTTTTTGTCTTTTTTAGCATCTTTTTTTTCCAAAAAAAAAAGACTATAATTCATTTGTTTAGTATAAATACAAGATCTACCATATATAGTCCAGACGAAAGAAAGAGAAATTGTCACGGAGCCAAATAGTCAAGTAACATAGAAAACAAAGGAGCCCGAAAACATGATGGAGCATAATAGTCCTAGGGCTAAAACGCAAGCAAAACAGTATCCAAAAAGAGACAGTCCAAGACATGTGCCAAAAAGCATCCAAGACCCAAAAAGATTAGGTCAAGATAGTCTGGTAATGACCCTTTGAAACTAGGGTTCCATTTTCCCAAAGCTCGAAGAAATAAAAACTGAACTCTGCCAGAGGGCCTTTCTTTGAAAGCAAATCTGTCATATGGTTTTGTGCCCTGAAAACATGAGAGAAAGTGATATCTCTAAACTGATTTATTAGCTGCCTAGTCCGTTTGAGCCAATCCGAGAAGGGTAAGTTGTGTATACCATGAACATTAAAGACCCAATCAATGATGACTTTGAGTCTCCAAAGACACAGACCCCATCCAAACCAATGCTAGAAGTGAAATGCAGAAAGAGCCATTAAGATAGAAACCCTTGGTATTTGATCCCGGGCCACAACACATCCACAGCATGTAATGTCTATTCGGATCCAAGAACATAATTGCACCAACAACACATGAAAAGGAGTTATGTATCGAGGAGCCATAAAAAAAACCCACCAACTTATCATATGAATAAAGAGCCATTGGTAGGTCTGTTTTAGAAGCCTTGGTGCTAGATACCTATTCCTGAAAGAAAAAAAAATTGTAAGCTGCCAAACACCTATAACAAATAGATAAAACGTTTGCAAAAATGTTTTCAAAATAAATCTTGTTCCTACCTTTCCAAAGTTCCCAAAATATAAAACAAGACAAAAACTTATATATATATATATATATATATATATATATAGCACTCTTCATTAAAATGTACATAAGTTTTGGAATGTACAAAACCTATCACATTCCCACACATAGTGTTATGCCCACAAATATCTAATGACAAAAGCACGAAAATGCCAAACCACACTAGAGCTAAAAGCCCCTATCATTATCTCAACACATGAATGATAAGTTCTCACAATGCGCATTGTAGCCCACATTTTTTTTCAAAGGAAAAAATACCAGTCTTTGTTATTCAATTAAATCAAAAGACATCATTAACATATCAATATGATGATTGACAAACAAGTCCATCTCATCAAGAAAAAAGACATATGCAGAGCAACAAAGGAAAAAAGTCTGATCTATGCAGACTTTCCTCATCATCCCTGAATAAATCAGGTCAGAAATACTGATAATAATCTGAAGTGAACTTTAAACAGACATTTCAGAGCAAAAAAACAGGCTAGCAGAATGAACTCTAACAGAACATCAAGTGAAACATCCTCAACTGCTGAAACAGAAGCTGAATAAAAAGAATCAGCTACAACTAAAATAGATCAAGACTGCATTGGTTAATAACCAATCCATCCAATGTTTCTGTAAAAGAAACAGAGCCCATATCCAATAGCAAAGCTTTTTTTGAAAGTTCATCTGCCAGCGAATTATGCTCACGAAAAGTATGTTTAATGATCACTGGAGGGGCCAAATGAATCATATATCTAATATCGGAACACCAATGCATCAGAGATGGAACATCAAGTGCTGAAATGTTGTTAAGCCAAGAAATAATAACCTTGGAATCACCATAGATCAACTGCAAAGGGATTCCCATCAATAATCCAACTCTTAGAAGAGCCCAAATTGCCAATAATTCCACTCTGGTATTTGTGCTACTTCCACACCCCATAGAAAAAATGAAGAAGTGAGAGTCATTGATAAAAATCACAAAACCAGCGCCTCCAATTTTTTCTGCAACAGCTCCATCAAAATATCCACAAGGGTAGATTTTTATTGGAGCAGGACCAGGATTACGGGATTTATGAGAAATAACCGGCACAGGGTAAGACTTGGTCAATCCTTCAATCCTAGAAATCAGAGCGGAGAAGGATGGCTTCTTGTTTTTGAATAAGCAATGATTCCGAAGAAGCCATATTCCCCAAAGGATGAACAACGGAATGAATCTGAAGGGAGCAGATCGCGCTGTAGAGGAGAACCATTGATCCAAAAAAGAATGGACAGAGTTAAAAACTGGGAAGGAGCACTTGAATTTAACCGCAAAATAATTGAAGATACTAGCAGAAAAAGAACAGCTGACAAATAAATGGTGAATATCTTCTAGATTATCTTCACAAAGAACACATCTACTGGGGCCCATGAATCCTCTGCTTTGCAATTGGTCCCATGTTAAAATCTTTCCTCTAAGAATCAGCCAAATAAAGCATTTTAATTTTAGAGGGATATTCAAAGTCCATAAAATTTTCAGAACTGAATCATTAATCTCTGAACATATATCAGAAATTATGCATTTATATCCTTCAACAGCAGTAAGAGGACCTGTATACTTGTTATGAGACCAAGAAATAGAATCAGTTTGATTATTGAGATGAATGCGGCCATATTCCAAACCTCTTATAAAATTGTCCCATGCTATTTTCCATTCACCAGAGAGGTCAAGATCTTCTGAAGAGAACCAATAACCAGAAGCAAAAGAAGTTTGGTTACGAGCTTGGGCAAGGGAGCTAATACCAAAGTCTTCTAAGTAATCCCTTAAATCTCTTGGCAGAACAAAGGAAGAACCCATACCAATGACAGGATCTGCTCCCAAACTGATGGACTCTCCATTCCCAACTTTCCAAATGATGCCTCTGCCAATCCAGAGAATGGTGGAGAGGAA
>LPNX010657834.1:279051-303871 GCA_001517045.1 Pseudotsuga menziesii | reverse complement strand
TTCATCAAGGAAGGGCTTAAGTCTCATAGCCGCAACTTTAGAAATGAGCTTGTAACAGAGGTTACACAGGGAAATCGGGCGGAAGTCAGCAAAGGAGACAGGCAAATCAACCTTTGGAATGAGAGCCAGGAATGTAGAATTGAGAGCAGGAGACACTCTGCCTGAGAGTTTAGATGCTTCCACCACATCAACAAGAATAGGGCCCAAAAGATCAAAAAAAGTCAAAAAGAACTCAACCAGCCATTCATCTGGGCCAGGAGCTTTATCTTTTTTAAAGAGTTTTAAAGCCTTTTCAACTTCCATGATAGTGACAGGACTAGTAAAGGCTGATATCTTCTCTGGATTGATAAAGGATGGAAAGAGACGAATAACCTTAAGTTGAGCTTCCAGATTAGTCAAATGATCATCTTCAAACAAGGTCTTAAAATGTCGAACACCAAGGTCTTTAAGACTTTTATCATCTAAAACCCAATTACCCAGCTCATCTTGAAGACTTCATATTGCATTGTGATTTTTGCTGGCTGATGCCACAGCATGAAAAAACTTAGTATTAGCATCCCCTTTTAGAGCCCAAGTAATTCTGCTTTGAAGTCTGGCATAATTAATTTCATGATCAATCAGCTTTTGAAGATCCTTTTTGAGAGAATTCAATTTTTGTTGCTGTTCTAGATTTAAAATTGTTGAATGAGAGGAAAGGAGAATAGAGTTTATTTCCTTTTCCAAAGCAACAGAACTGTTTTTCATCTTCAAAGATTCTGCTTTAGTCCAAGATTTGACCTTTTCCTTTAGAGTTTTAAGTCTAATATGAAGATCCTGCATAGCATCCAAAGAGGGGTTTGATAGAATACGGGGCCACTCAGAATGAACCATATGAATAAAATATTCATTATCTAACCAGGATTGGTTAAACTTAAAGGGATAGGCACAAAGACTATGGTGATCAGTCCATTCAAGAACCATAGGGAAATGGTCAGATATCCCACATCTGTGAGCCCAAACTCGATACCTTTGAAGCAAATTGACAAGCTATTCTGATATTAAAAATCGATCCAATCTTTTTGAGATACCATCTTCCCCAATCCTTCCATTCCTCCAGGTGGGACCAGCATAGGGAGAAGCCACATCCACTAAATGATGGTCAAAGAAGAGTTTAGAGAAAAAAGGACCCAAAGGGTCAGGATGTGCTTTGGAGCCCCATATTTCTGCGGCATTCAAAGTCAGATTAAGATCTCTGACTAATATAAGATTAGGGAGAGAAAGAAGGCCACCTGATGCTACAGCATTCCAGAAGGACTCCCGATTGAGATAGGGACCATAGCAGTTTAAAATTGAGAGATTCAGGGAGGAACCCCGTATCGAAGCATTTAGCAGAATACCAGTAGCAGTATGAAAAGCTTTGCACTTAACAATTTTCGGATTCCAGCCAGATAGAATGCCTCCACAGAGACCATTAGAGCTGAGGGCACAAAATTCCTAGCCTAGGCAAAGTTTGGAAAAAGCAAATAAAGCAGGATAAGGACTAGTCATAGTTTCCTGAAAAAGCACAACATTCGGAGAGAGAGATAACAGCAAATGTCAGAGGCTTTTTTGCTTGGCTAGACCCCCCAAGCCACGAACATTCAAAGAGAGGATACGCATTAAGAAACCAATGAATCAGGGGTCGAAGCTCTAAGGACCCGATGAGAAGGGGAAGATTGAGAATGCTCTGTTGCTTTTAATCTTTCAGAAAGAGGAGTATAGGGAGCCTGAACTGAATCTGTTGAATCAAGAGGGGGCTTTGATGACTTTTTCTTTTGCCTTATAGTAACATTTTCAAAACGAATTGAGTCTAGAGGGAGAATCGAAGGGGAAAGAGGTGTCTTATCTGAGAAAATATTTAAAGATTTTTTCAAAGAGGGATCTGCAAAGGAGGGGGATGCTACCGGGCTGATAGTAGGCGAAACAGAAGACTGAGGTCTATTCTGACCAGAAGCGCAAAGAGGAGGAAAGTTGGCCTCAGAAAACAGAGGAATGGGAGAAATATCATTCAGAGGGATCGAAGAAGGAACAGTATTTAAAGGGGCATCAAAAGAAACTCCAGAGTGATTTGGAGCTAAGGGAGGGCAAAGAGCAGTGGTAGCAGGGGAAGACTCCTGACACAGAATATCAGTCAAAGGAGGATCCAACCGGTTGGGCTCCTTTGGAGGAGTATGGGAAGAAATAAAGTCTAAAGGCAAAGGAGCTTTTCTACTATTGATCACTGAATCAATCAAATCCAAATCAAGATCTGATACTTCCCCAAATAAAGAAATAGCATTATTCAACTGACCAGATGAGGAGACAATTTGGACCAGAGAAGTACAATCCTTAGATGGAGAAAATAAAGGGGAGTTAACAAAAGAATCTGTTAAAGAGCGCTTTACAGTCCCACGACGGAAAGAAGGACAGTCGCGGCGCAAATGGCCAGTCTCCCGACACACACTGCATCTAAAGGGAATGCCCTGAAAATCCAAACGTTGAACAAACAAACGATCGTGACAGAGAATCTCTACTTCAGCTGGAAGGCCTTTAGTGATATCAAGTTCAACAAGTATTTTTGCCTTCCTTTTATCATAAGAATTCATAAAATCATCCTCTAAGGCCACAAACCGACCTATAGTGTTTCCTACTCCTTCCAAAAGAGATCGATTCCAGAGCGGGAAAGGAAGCCTTGGGAGAATTTCCCATAGATGGCGCTTTTTCACTCTTTCTCTCACCGGATCGAAGTTTACATGCCAACGATCTAGCACTAAAGAGCCATTACCCACTCTCCATAAACGGCTTAGAACATCAGAGGCATGAGATTCCTCTAAAAAAACAAAAACGATCCAGCCCCGAACCAACAAGCTGATAGTTGGAACATAGGAAAGAAAGGGTTTCCAATACTCAGAAGCCCAAGAAACCCAGTCTCTTTTCTCCATGGAAACATATTCCAGCCTACCAATTAAAGCACGTCGACTCAAAGCTTCCACCCTATCCATATAAATATCTCGACCAACCACATAGCGAAGTTTTCCTTCCAAGGTTTTGTAAGCGTTTGCCTTTCTATGCCTTTGATATCGAGTAGGACCATGATCCAATCTTGGGTCGGGAGACCCATCCTGGTTCTCCACCATCAGAATCAAGATATAAATTCCCAGAAAGCAGACCGCAAAAGCAACAAAACCTAAATCAATAGAAAACCATCCAATATCAAACCCCGAGCAGTAAGCAACAGAAAAAAAGGGCACTAAATCAATAACCTTGATGAGAAATCTCATATATCAAAACCAGCACATATTAGATCAAACCACATATGGAAGCTAGACAGTCGAACCCCAATATACCGAATGCAGTTCAGAAAATCAAGTCGATCCACAAATAGAACAAGACCTCATCAAAAACAGACCATCCAAGTTCAAACCTCGGTCAGAATGAGCAATCATACATAAATTGCTATATATCAGAAAACCTCTGGCGACTGAGCAACATATTCAATATCGGCATAGAAATAAATCCACATATAATAGTAGATAGACCCTAATTAATAACAAAAAAAAGCCAAAATGCCAAGCAAATCTCAAAATGCAGACCATACATTATCGAAACTTGGGCAAATAAGATCCATAAAAGGCTATATATCAAATAACCTTAATATAACATCCGATATATACTGGCTCAGAAGGGATCATTCATATAAAGCAGAGAGACAATCAAACCCCATAGAACCGATTACAATCCCGAATACATAAATCAAGCAAAACAGGGATAATCGAAACCCTGGCTAATGAGCAACATATTCAATATCGGCACAGAAATAAATCCTCATATAATAGTAGACAGACCCCAATTCATAACGAAAAATAGCCAGAAAGCCAAACGAATCTCATACAATTGCAGACCATACAATATCGAAACTTGGTCAAATAAGAACCATAAAAGGCTATATATCAAATAACCTTAATATAACATCCGATATACTGGCCCAAAAAGGATCATTCATAAAGCAAAGAGACAATCAAACCCCATAGAACCGATTACAATCCTGAATGCATAGATCAAGCAAAACAGGGATAAAATTGACAATAATTCCCAAGAAAACGATGCCGATAATGAACAATAACCGAAGGGCAACTGGACTGCTAATACTCAACTGAACCCTCAAATCTTTTGAAGCCGTTGAGGGTGCAGACCCTAATAGCAAAACAACAATACAATCTGTAATAAAAAAAAGTCAGGGGGTAAAACCCAGACCTATATGAAGAAAGAGGATGAAAACGCAGGGTAGAGGACGACAACCCAAGCTCACAATCGCTAACAGTCACAAGACTACGCCAAAAGTCTTTACTCATAGATCAATACCAGCCCAAACAAAGGCCTGGACATTAGCAAGAAATACACACAGCCGAAAAAACCCTTGCATCAAGAAAGTATGGTCAATATGACGGGCTAGCCACAAACCAAGAATCCAAATCAATCCAAGGAGCCATTATAAAATAAAGCCGGGAGAGAAACCCTAGTTAAAAAAAAACAAAGGAAAAAGGGATAATACGCTTAGTTAAACCCTCATCCTAACCCTAAGGTTATCGGACATGACGACCACATAGTGACAGAATCATCACTGTTGGTCTCATAAAAGGACAGAAACCACTAAAAAAGGACAGCCAAGTCCTTCAAACCCGGAAAAGGCGAATCATGACCAGGACGATGTCCAAAAAGGTGACAGAATACAAATCAAAGCAATCAAGGACAGACGGACGCAAACCAAACCAATACCGACTAAAAAATGAAATGATAAAACTTCCCACTTATTTTTAACTGGTTGGTACTAATCCTCGATTATGAGGAGGGACTCCAGTCGCCGGTAGCGGCCAAAACAGTAGCCATGCAGTCCATC
This sequence comes from Pseudotsuga menziesii, assembly GCA_001517045.1. Taxonomy (NCBI): domain Eukaryota; kingdom Viridiplantae; phylum Streptophyta; class Pinopsida; order Pinales; family Pinaceae; genus Pseudotsuga; species Pseudotsuga menziesii. The sequence goes on along the minus strand of LPNX010657834.1, from coordinate 298,977 downwards.
AAACCCCAGGCAAAACCAGCTAATACAAAATCATGCATTCCATCAATCCCCATACAAACCCCAGAAGAATGGTGACGAAAACCGGCTGAACAACAAAAACCCAACAAAGACGCCAAACGAAACCAAAACAGAGACATGAAATCTTATTAACAGAAAGCCGAATCAAAAGAGGGTTGGCAAAAAGATACCGGTTAATGGAGCGGCCATAACCATGAGAGAGATCCATTGTAGGGCACATTTATAAACAAAGAGAATACATTTTCCATTCCCAAATGTGGGTGAGGGTTGTACTCTTCATCGCTAACGATGGTATACAATTCAATTACAAGTTATATAATTAAATGCTCAATCATATGCCATTTTTTATCAAATGCTTACATTGTTGATAATATAAACCATAAAGGCTGATAATATAAATCAGAAAGACACATGTTAGACATTTTATAAAATAAAATCAAAATCTGAAACAATTCAACTACAAGTTATATAATTAAATGCTCAATTATATCCCATTTTTTATTAAATGCTTACATTGTTGATAATATAAACCATAAAGGCTGATAATATAAATCAGAAAGACACATGTTAAACATTTTATAAAATAAAATAAAAGTTGTTCAAACAATTACATGAAGCAAGATCAAGAATGCAAGTATATTGATTGATGATATAAACAACAATAAATGCACATGNCAATTGGTTGAGCACCCGTCGCTAGGCCTCTCGGTATAGAGGTCACGGGTTCAATCCTCATTGACGCTATTGGGGTTAGGCATGAAGTGTGCCGAAGGTGTGACGCCCCTTCGGGTGGGTCCGCCTGATTTATTTCCGTGGACGTAGCCCGTTGGTCAAGCCGGCGCGTGAACCACATTGAAAAAAAAAACAATAAATGCACATGTTAAACGTTTTATAAAATAAAATAAAAGTTGTTTAAGAAATTACATGAAGCAAAGTGAATACTACAAGGCCGACTAAATTACCTACTATCTAAATATGGAAACTATTATATATACATTAAAATAATAATAATATTATTATTAAATTACAATTCATGTTTATTATATATATTTTAAAATAATAATAATAATAATTTATTACAATTCATACGTATGTAACTACATGAAAAAGCAATGATTTAGCATGCAAGTACAATCAATAATCATGAGTTGGTGTAGTAGAAAGGTCATCATGATCTCTAGGATGACTCTTTTGTATTATTTATTTATTAGCTTAGGGTTAAGTATGATTGAATGTGATTCATTGTTTCATGAATTAAATTTTATAGGTTTATTTAATTATAAAATAGGAAGGACAATAGTATACAGTATTATTTTAGTATTGAGGTAAGGGGCAACTTTCGAAATGCTCTCTGATGGGTCAGTTGAGGTAACTAGATGTGACCAAATTTCGGTGTGGCCAATGAGATAAAAAAAAATACTAGAAGTAGACCAAAATCCGATGTGGTCGATGAGGTTCATAGCTTGGTTTAGCAATTATGCTAATTGTGAAGCTTTCGATGTGTGTTGTACTGTTTGTGGACATATTATAGTAGAGAGCCCATGCCATGGTGAGCGGGACCACCCAAAGTGTCGGTATGGAGGGTTATAGAGGTTGCTCGAGTGGTATGGTTATTGGGGAGAGGGTGAGTAAGAAATGAGAGAGTTTTTTTTAGGGGGAATGAGTTATGTCTTTCTATCTCATTGAGTCATTTTTATTTATTATAAATTGTTCATGTCATGTTTTTGAAGTATATGATTAAGTTAATGCATAACTTGTATGAATGGTTGCATATTATACCCTAAGTAATTAAACAAGAGCATGTTGCAAATTAAGGCATTAAATTGTATTAGTGAAGAAGCAAAATTCTTGTGTACTGTCCATAAGCATGAGTTTTTGTCTTCACAATAGTACTAAATATGTATATACTATACTAATTAATTATGTATTGTAATGCATATGATTCTACTCAATGTTATGAACCTATCTTTGTGGGGAATATAAATTTGGGGTAAAGTTTCTTTGAGGGAAGTATGTAACACCCCAAAATTAATTAAGATTAGTTACGTTTTATTAAACCTAGATTAGCTAATAAATAAATATCAATAAAGTATATATTATTTAAACTAAGGAATAAGGAAAATAAATTATAATAGAGTTCTATTAACAAATAAAACTTAGTAAGTTAATAAAATATGATTAGAAAGGTAATGTACATTTAGGCCATTTGACACTCATGCATAATTCACTATAATAAAATTGAAATTGAAAAATTATGCAAAAATAGGGGAATTGGGGGATGATTGAGGGGTCTCTTTTTGGGTTTTTTTCTTGGTATTTTCATGCTCTTTATTTAGGAGGTGGTTTTGGTTTGAGTAGCTATGTTGTGCCTTTTGAGAGTGCTTTATGGACAAGGTGGAGATGGAGGTTTGGAGGATAAGGATAGGATCCTAGTTATGCCAGTGTTGGTTGGCTTACTATTGTTGAGTGAGGGATTGAGGGCTCTCAATCTATGAATGAGGGGTTGGTTGGGAGGACAACAATTCCTATATGTGGTTTCACAGTTTCTGTCGATGGGAGGGACCTTTGTACTTATACGACATATATGTAAGTGTGAGTTCTAATAGGTACACCTCCTTCCTCATCCTATTGAATACTTTTGGAATTAAATTCATAATTTGGGTCACAAATTACGTAAAAAATGTATTGTGCTATACTGGTAAATATCTAAGTAAGATAGTTTCTTGTAATTGTTTCTTTTATTGTTTAATCAAATTTACTTAGCTTTCAATAAATATTTTACGGTGAACATAAATTCATAAATTAACTTATCGTTTTATTGTACCTCTTAAATATAATTTAGTATTTTAATTAAAGATTATGATTTTATTAGTAGTTAGGGTCTTTACATCATCACTCTTGAATGAGTTGGAAAGTGAATTGAGAACCTCTTCCTGTGAGTATCTCTCTTAGAACATTAAACCTTATGAATATGTTCCCATAAAAAAAATATGCAAGTTTGTCATCCTTGGCATTTAGGAGCACATTGACTTCAACCCATTTAGTAAGATAGTATGTGCAAACAATGATGTAGTTATTTTGATTTGATGGAAGATCTACTAGCCCAACAAAATCTAAACCTCATTTTCCAAAAGGTTATAATAAGATCTGAAGCTACAAAGGCATTTCATTAGCATGTGTGGGTCGGTGCATTCCTTGGCATTCATCACACTTGTTAGCATATTCTCTTGCATCCTTGTGAATATTTGGCCAATAATATCATGCATCTAAAATTTTAAGGGTCATTCTTTTGGTTGCTAAGTGTCCCTCATTGGGCTCATCATGGCATGTGTGAAGCACATCAAAGATTATATCTTCTATTAGGGAGTGATGAAGCAAATGATTAGGTACCATTTTGAACAAATATCCCTAAATCCAACTATATGTAGAACATTTTCTTATGCTACAACATTCTTTATGGGATAATTCTTATACAAACTTTCAAGTTATAATGTAATTTGCAATGCCAACAAACCATGGGGCATGCATACACATTGGAAACAAGTGTTCATCGGGGAAAGTGTCACCCATTAAGTCTTATTATAGGTTCTTCTCCAAGCGAGACAAGAAATATGCAACAACATTCAATATTTGTTAGGTTTATCAACCATGGTTAGTTTAAATTCTTGTAGCAAAAGTAATCATCTAACTACTTTGCCAGTGATGATAGGTTTGTTCTTGAGATATATAATTGCAACCTAGTCTGTGTGAAAAAAAATGGTGTATCGTGTTATATGATATTGAAATGTATTAATGGCATGCACTACTACAAGAAATTCCTTCTTAGTTAAGGTATAATTATTTGTGCTCCTGTGATATTTTTCCTAATGTAATAGATGGCATACCTTTATGTATAAGGCTTTTCCTAAGACATAAGTATGGATATGAAAAGTATGGTTCCAATTTGGTCCTTTTGGTACAGGGGTTAAGATTAATTTTTTGTTTAATTCATCAAAGGTTGTTTGATGTTCTAAAGTCCACATAAATTCAATATCTTGGAGGACAAATAGTGAGGAAGTTATCTTACTAAAATTAGGAATGGACCTCCTATAGTAACCAACATGTCTTAAAAAGCTTCAAACATCATGTTGTTTTGTAGGGATAGGTAGGTCTTGAATGACTAAAGTTTTGGCATGATTAAATTTAATGCTTGTTGTGAGGCATGGTGTCCTAGTATTATACCTTTGTTCATTAGCATGAAACATTTTTTCATCATTGAGGGAAGATTCATATCTTTACATCTCTACAACACCCATTTTAAATTGGTTAAGGATTCCTTGAATGTATTTCCATTGACTATGAATTCATCCATATATACTTCTACATTGTCAGGTACTAGATAAAAAAGGATGTTGAGGTAAACTAATTGAAATGTGACAAGGGAATTGAAAAAATCAAAAGGTAAGACCTATAGGAAAAGGTACCCCATGAATATATAAAAGTGGTTTTATCTCAGTCTTCAGGGTCTATTTGTATCTAGTTATACCCACTAAACCCATCTAATACGAAGAGGCATTTATTTCCAGATAGCATATCCAAAACTTGACCAATGAATGGTAAGGTAAAGTGACCTTTCCTGGTTGCCTTACTGATCTCCCTATAGACTATACATACTCTCCAATGCAGAGACTCGTTATCTATATAAAATGGCATAGATGAAATTAGCATCTAGGTTTTTTGTAGCTTTGTTTTAACAATGTATTTAAGGGTTGGATTTATTCAACATTGAGGTAGTAGAATGGGATGGGTGTTTCCATTGGTGCAAATATGATGCATGCAAATATTTGGATCAATGCATATCATATATGTGTATTCTCATGCAACGTGTGATGTTTTTATAAGATTTTCATTAGTTTATGTTGTTGATGAGAGATTAGTTGGTTATTAATGTTCAAAGTCTTATTAGGAAAAAATTCTATTGAAATGACTAATGAGTTGGGTAGTGTTGTAGTGGGGATCTCTATGAAGCATATAATGCTGGTTGAATTTGAATCCATTTGACTTTCATTGTGGTTACTATCATCTTAATATTCTGTAGTGATATTAATTTGGAACTTTGGAGGATATAAGTTTTGCATGAAGATTGATATCATAGTGCCTTCATCCAAAATTTTGAAGGTTGAGGATTTGTCAATTGTAAGATAGCTTTAGTAGGTTCTTCAAAAAATGTGTTCCTTTCTCCATCTTCAATCCATAATGGTTTTGTACCTTCTAGAAAGGATTTGGCTAGTGGGTATAATGTTACCTTTTTGTGGAAGTGGCCATCATAAATGGTCACATCACTAGCTCTATAGCCAATGTAAGCATCGATAGTTTCCAACCAAGTTCTTCTAAGAATTAAAAGATAACCTCCTAATTTTGATTTTGTTTGCAAAACAATAAAATAGATTGGGAACTCCCGGGATTCTATTAGGACCATAATATGTATAGCCTTCATTTTGGCTTGACAATGGACCTATCAACCATTTCAAGGATAATAGGGGTTTCTATCAAGAGTATTTGGAGCTCTATTTTCTCTAAGTATCCTTTGTCATGACATTTATGGCTACTCCATAGTCAATCAAGGTGTTTGTCATCAATTTTTTAGCTATGTGAATATTCAATTTGGGGTTACTTGGATAAAAATATTTAGGAACAATCACTTTTCCAAGCATAATATCAACAAGTTGTTTAATGATATGGATGGTTTATGGATCCTCCATTTTTCTTCTTATTTTTTTCTAGTAGATTTATTCTACAACTTCATTATAAATAGGGACATCCTTGATAGCTTGAATCGGGGGATTTTAACATAAATATTTTTCACTTCTCCCAAAAACTCAACCCCGTGCTGGATTATAGTCTTATACTAAGTTAATATTTCTAGGAAAGGTAGATTATCCTTTGATTGGTTCCTTTTTGGTTGATTAGTAAGTTGTTGCACATGAGTTTTAGGTTCTACAATTTTTTTTTTGTAATGTTGCAAATTCTATTAAATAGAGGAATAAAAAATTACATGTCCATGATGATTCTGGGGAGGCCTTAGATAGTGGAACCACCACCCTAACCAATCAAAATTATAGACCCATCTGGTATGATCATAACGAAAAACGATTGCTAACATAGGAGACCAAAAATTAGGCTTGTACTCCACTATACTGCAGTTTATCAAAGTATTTAACATAAGACTAAAAAACAGACTTCAAATGGAAATCCAAACCCGCGGGAGGAATATCCTTCAAAGTAATCATAACCACAAATTACGAAGGGGGAACCTCCTTCGAGATGGGGCAGCCCCATCCCCCATCATCATAATTGGTATCACGATTTTTTGCCACAAGGGGAGAATACTTGTCGCTCGGTTCCTCGTTGTCGCAAACGCACTTGAACAGAGGTTAGATTGTAGTGGGGATGGGATAAGGAACATTGGTAGCTGTCTTCTTAACCAAAGTAGATCCCTTTTGATCGATTTTCCACCCATAGCATTGTTGCATCCCACCTCCGTGTTTCTTGCTCGTCGTTTCCCGCTAGCTAGGCGCTTTTGTACAAAGGTGGCATCCAGACCATTGAGTTGGTTGTCCAGGTTTTTCATCTTGGATTTGGCCAAGAACATTGTGTTGCGTGCAGATCTCCTTAGGTTCTATGACTATTGTTCATCAACAGGTTCACTAATGATTTATGGAAAAAAATGGTTATCGTATTCGCTAATTGAAATTGAACATCATTATAGTCAAATGGATCTAGAAACTAAGTGTTGTGAGTTAACATCTCATTGTTAGAAACTTGTTTATTGTTGTTTGGGTTTGGTGCAGGTTGATTAGGTAGTTGAGATGATCTAGGATGGTGGGGAAAATTATCATTCTCGGGAGGTGGCAATATTACTTCTTGTTTGTCGCCTTTGTTGATATCTTGAAGGTTTTTGTTGCGAGGACAACTAATTTTGTTGTGGGTTTTGATAAGGAAAGAAAGGTGGTTATTGATTTTGGAATTTTGGGTAATGCCATTGCTAGTGAGGTTGAAATAGATTTGGACAAGAGTAAGGATATTGATTTGCAGGTGGCTTTATTTCATTGTTCCAGGGAAAATTAAAATATTGGGGATATTCATAGGGAAAAAGTAGAGATGTTTTAATCTCTACTTTTGATAATCCAGTTGCAGCTTCGAATTTTTGTGCAACAGTTCTTCTTATGCCTTTATTCTTCCTAGTAGAATCACTTGAGTAGTTTTTATAAGCATATTGTATCTCATCATAAGTGCATTTTAAGATATCCTCTAATGCAATCAAGTTGAGGGATTCCAAAAACTTGTCTCTTACTCCCCTAAAGAGTATTATTTTAAGAGATTTTTTTATCTACTGTGCAACTGGTGATCTCTTGTAGCTAAAATGAAACCTCTCAGCATAGTCCTCTAATGATTCATATTCTCCTTGAGTCATTCAAGATATCGCAACTATGGAATCTCTTGATTTAAAATATCCCAATATTTATTTCGAAGAGGGCCTTCATTTTCTCCCATGTCCAAACAATGTGTTCTACAAGGCCCATGAACCATCTAAGGGTTGCTACTTTCAAAGTAGAAGGGAAAGGTCTCAACTTTTGAGCATCAATTTTGCAGTCATATCTCTGGCAGAAAACTTCAAATTCAAAAAGGAAAAGTGTATGGATCTTTAGTGATAATTCCGTAGAAGTGAAGAATAGAAACTATATTGATGTTCTTCACTCTCACTTGCTCTCTTGTTTCTAGAATAAGAAACTCAAATAATGTGTGTTCTTCTTCAACTTTTCCTTCAACTCTTTATTCAACCATAATGAACAGGGAAGGAATTTAAAGGATGAGGATGAATATTTTTCCCACTCCTCCAATTCTTCAAATTCCTCAACACTTTATTATATATGTTTGAGGGTTTAATCAGGTCTTTGCACAACATGTATTAACTCAAGACTTTGTTCTTGTAATTGCCTTATGCTTCTTGTTTGACATGAACTTTGATTATAAAATATTGGAAAAATAATTCCTAAATCATCCCCATTGAAATGCATTTATTCTTATAAAAAGAACTACTGAATTAAAAAAAAGAGACTGCTTTGCAAAAGAAAGCCCTTAAGAACATTGGTTTTTTTGCCCTTTCACAATAGAATGTCAATTAATAGGGATTTCTTCCTTGAATGTTTAGTGCATCCCTAGCAATGATGCCAAAACATGGTGAGATGAATAATTATAGAAATAAATGTTGTTAATTGTTAGAGAATCGCAGTTAAATTATCAACCTAGGGAAACATAAACTTGTGAAGTGTTGTGCAAACTTTATGCAACCTTCAAGTGCAGAAACGAGCTATGTATAAGGTTATGTATGATGTTCTTTTTAAGGAAATTGAAACTACATTATTTATGTTCATTATATCTGCAACAAAGTTATAGTGTCTTGTAGTAGGAACCTTCCAAGCATCTATTGCCTTGTCCCTTACTGCATAGAGCTACAAAATGCTACAACCCTTATAGAAATAAATAAGGCGTTGAAGATGAAATGAAATGAAAATGCTATAAAAAGACTAAAAGATAAATTCACTACTAGGAAATAATCCTAACCTATAGCACATTTATTACAACAATAGATCCTCTACCAAAAATAGCAACCATTATATGTTATTAATATGCATTTAGTTACAAAAGTGGTCAATTCAATTATTATTAGGCTGAATGATATGCAAAATTTGATGTTTGGGCGAGGTAACTCGCTTATTCAATATGAACAAATGGGCAATTTCAATAGGCCATCATTCTCCATGCTTGTGAATAACTCAAGTAACTCTATGCAAAGGTATCCCTTTTGATTATTGAGACTATTTGATCTACTCAAGTGTGTAGAAGAACTAATCAACAACTCCCTACTCATAGTGCATGGTACACCTCTTAGTCATCATGAAGTTGATGCAAACATGCTCAACCTTTAATTATAAATGAAAAAGAATTCATATATATAAATTTATATATATTGGTGAGTTTCCATGATAGGAGAATATGCTAGTAGGTTGAGAATTATTAAACATTGCATCATTTGTTTTTTCCTTGATCTAAAAGATTATGTCAACTTTTAGATTTTTCCATGTTGCTCAAAACTCTATAGTCCAAGGAACCTTGTATTTTAATAAGGTGATTTTCATGGATGGATTTAGTGAGACTTTGACCACAAAAATCTAATGACCCATTCCCCACTAAACTTAGCATATGCATATTAATGCCAAAATAGATGTTTAAGAGTTTAAAGTATACCACAAAAACACATTTGGACCATGTGATGGGAATTTATATTGACTATTGTCTAGCCCATCATGTAGAGGCATTTAGTGATTTTTCTCAAGGACATGAGCCGCATGAAATAATTTTTCCTTTTAATGATTAATGGGGTTATTGTGACATTTGTTTACCTATCTATGCATGATTGCTAAATTATTGAGTATGAATGTGATGCACCTAATTCATAAATGTTTTTTGAAGATGTATGAATTTATTTCATTTGAAAGATAATGTGATCTCAAGCTAAGGAATGCAGGAAATCGAGTCACCTACACAAGATGGATCCTCTTCATTCTTCTCTTGAGATAGCATATTGGTTGTTAATAAATTCAAGGGATAGTGTCCCTTTGTCTTCATTAAGGGATTCCATCACTCAAGAGAGCATTTATGACCTATAATAAATCAAAACTAGCATCTAAGAGTTCAAATAGCACAAGGAAGGCTTAGATCCTCGTAACTCATATTGTATATTTTTTGGGATCTCCCATCAAGCAAGGGATTGATTGGGAGCTTAGGTAGGTCTCTCCTTCAAGTATAAATAATAGTATAAGTTGATAGGTTAGAGTTTTTATTATTATTATATTATCACTACACTAAATTATCTTAGCAGTTCGAACAGTAGGAGAAGGAAATGTGTTTCCCTAATGTTCATATTAGGTTTTGAATAAAGAGAAGAGCATTATTGAGAAGGCAACGTGCTACCCTAATATTGTTCCAAAAGCATCCATGAGTAGGTCCCACGCAAGTACACGATTGAGGGCCACTACATGCATTCATTTCTTGTGTTTTTTATGTATGTAATACAAGTAGACAAACTTTTACTAGAAAACAAAGCACTAGTTTATTTCATGTTATTTTCCAGAGGTTATGTCATTTATACCATTTTTTGTAACGCTTTGTTTTTGACTCCATAATGTAGTTATCTATGTAATGATGAAATTGATATAATTTGGATATAAATGGTCTAGGATAACCAAAGATAATATAAATATGTACATTTGTGTATAATATAAAAAATCCCCAATGACTGTAAATGAAGAAGGATGAAGAAGAGATGGGCTCTATGATTTCACAAGTCGGGGAAGTGAAAACAAGGGTAAGGGGAGAGGACCCTAGTGAATTATTAACTTAATTATTTATCATTAATTGTAAACTTTAGTTAGAAACATGCCTTAAGGTCCCTAAACCAAGGTTTATGAATGTGGCTTATTTAACATTGTTATATATTATCCCAAGTTAGGATTGGAGGGGGAAAAGTAGGACTCCTCATGAGTGCAACGTGGAAAATTATGAAAATGCAAATAAAAGGCTAGGAATTGTGTTTAGAGTATCAAGATAGAAAACATTTTCATCATCCTTCATGGTAGAACTAAGGTGGGGAAGAGAGGCAGGAATGGTTGCTAATGGTTATTGTGCCCTTGTGAGAAGAAATTTTGCCTACAACCAATAATCCCTAGAGTCCATATAGTGAGATTATATGGCCAACCTATGCTGGAGCACTATAAGGGGATTGGGATAGCCTAAGGGATTGCTTGCAGAGAAAAATATCCCATTCTAATTGTTGTGAAGCTGAGGAGGGAGAGAGTTGGTTGAATTGGGTAATTGTTGCATAGGTGGGTTTTGGCACCAGCGAGTTTATGGGATATGGGATAAGAAAGAGGAGATTTCATTAGACCTTAGGAACTTCACCCTTGTGGAATGATAGCCTCGTCTCGAAGGTGGCCTTTATCATCAATAGAGTAAGACTTGTGATAGTTAACCTTCGCCTTAGAGGAACATCCTTCATTTGCAGCCAGTTGGAGAATTATTTTTCAAGAGAGATAAGTACTATGAAATGTTTATGAAATTCCATGTGTTATACTCATATTCCATATTTATCTATTTTACATTGTATGTAAATATGTGTGCATGGATTTAACTATGGTAATTATGAACAGTAGGATTGTATACATGGATGTGGATGTAAATTTAAATGATCGGGTTGTTATAGTTTTCTAAAGTTCTTAAATTTTACAACTAGCCCATGAAATTTGAATTGAGTATTATAGATCAAATTTCTATGGTCAAGTTGAGCGCCCCATGGGCCTAGACAATGCCATGATGCTAATGAGTATGTGATATTTCTTCAGTAGTAGTTTCATTTCAATCATTCATGTACTCCTTCATTGCTTTCTATCACAATGTTCGATACTTTGAAGTGTGTCCTCTAAACCTATTTCCAAACCATTGATAATGGTCATTGATCCATTGATTGACTATCCTCATCTAATTACCTCTTCATCCAAGAGGTAGTGACCACAAACCTTCATTTTCTTCTATATATTAATATAAGGGACGGGATTGAAATTCATGAACCCAAGTGTATGAATAGTCAAGTGAGTGATCTATCAAAGTTCAAAATTTCCTTCATGCATAGTTAAGAACAATAACATCAAATTAGATCTCTATAGTTAAATACATAGTGCGCAACATAGATAAAAATGGTAGATTTTTATAAAAAAATGTGTTTCTGATGTAGCTAGAGCATGTATTAGTAAACAATTACAAAAAAAAAAAAATTGAGACAAACATCCAAGCATTCATTGAAGAGTTTTACAGGTACCTAAAGTAGAAGCAGGGATTTTTATCAATTATTTCTCTCATTTCGAAAATCCTTACGTTGATACAGGAGTTGATCAAAGTGATGGATCTTCATCTAAAGATATCACGATGAAAGAAGGAGAGAGCAACTTGAGATATTTTATTTTCCAATTCATGAAACCAATAAATACAGAAGGATGAAGGGCATCAAACTCATTGCTCCCCCTGATTTCCATGGTACTACTAAAGAAGACCCTGGTACATTCCTTTTTTAACTTGATGTTGTATGCAAAACTTATGATTATGTATTTGATTCTCAAAACCTTAATATATTTCCTTAAATACTAAGAGAATAAGTCTTGAGATGATTTATGGATTTAGAATGGAACAACATTGGGAGGAACAAATGAAGCAACCATTCATTGAAAAATATAAGGACCATTGCAAAGAAAGGAACACTAGGATGAGATGTTCAAAATGGTACAATGAGAAAGTGAGTCCCTAAAGGATTAACAATAAATATTTCAACTAAGTTATAAAAGAGTTCATAGTTGCACCTTGGTTGAAGGATGTTGGGATTACTTTTAATCATCCCTTTGACCACATAGTCTATGTGTATATTTTCCTAGCGTAGGAGGTCTTCATCACTCCACTAGTGCATGAGAGACGCACCTAGGGGACACTTGCCACGTACTACACATGTTTGCATGAGTTTAGGTGCCCCAGGGACCAATTCCTATAATTTAGGAACCCACTCTGAGTGCCACCAGTAGTCTCCAGCAGTTGAATCTAGTAGGTATTCAATTAATTCCAGTTATTCTATGATTCCCATCAATTATATCACTCTTAGTCATCCTAGCGCCAATTTCCATGATTCAAGGGAAGTAGGGTGCATTTGCTCACCTACCCTCATTAGTTAATTGGTTGTGAATTGTTTTAGTGATGTCGAGTTGCATTAGTGAGATCTGGTGTAAAAATAAGGCTCAAACTAACCTTGAGGATGGCCTTTTAAAAGAACTCAAAATTGTATGTGTAAAAAACCCTCTCTTCCAGTCCATTAAGGATGTCCCCATATATAACAGATTTATCAAAGAGATATACATCAAGAAACCGTGAATAAAAATGACTCCCTATAATTAATGTTGCAGGTCAATTTGTAGATATGGTGTGAGGGAATGTTTCCACTCCTTAATACTCAAATCTAGGCAAACTAGTTGTGGATGTTTACATCAATGTTTGTTCACATTACAATCTCTTTATAACCTTTTTCTACCTAATGTGATGCTTATTGTTAGCATTAGTTCCATAGCATTATATGTTGTCGATTCAATTGCCAAGACCATGTAGTGCATGTGTCCTTCTTTGAATATGTGTCGCTACAGTGTATGGATCCTTTGAACATTTGTCGATGACCATGTTGATGTGTGGCCTTTTTTTCCACCACCATGACATATTTCTACCACCAGCTAATCATTTCAAAACCCGGTTAGCATATTTCCATGTGAAAAGTTAGCATGTTTCCTTGAGTTTTCACAGGCGTCTTTGGATTTTGGCTCTGAATGGCGTCCTTGGATCTAAACTTTGGACACTTGGTCTTATGATATGTAATGATTCTATGATACCACTAATGCTAGTGCATGCAATTACATGAATGAACCAGTGTTCATGCTCAAACGCTTACCTCTTGGCATCCGACTGCAGTGCAAGACGGATCCCACAAACTTTGTGCTCCAGCATGCAAAAGGTATTATAATGCAAGATATGCAAATGCTCCTTTGTAATTTCCTCTTTAAGCTGCATCACTTCATTCTATGGTTCATTTGTGTATGCGTGCAAAGTAGTGAAGAAAAACAATAATTAATTCATGCAAAGAAAAAAGAAAATTCCCAATAAAATTAAAAACATGGTGTTTTCTTTCTTACCATGAATCTTGTAGAAAACTCATGATTCTTAATCATCCTATTTTTATGCCTCTCAATGGTTTTCTCAATTTTTCTCTCTGGAGCTCCTTGCTTCCTACCTGTGTTCTGAGAATCAAACAATGTTCAACCCATCAAAGGAGATTACATAGATAGTTGATTGTCCCAATACCCACATTTCAAGAGTGGATTGTTGGTGATCCCTAATGGACCATTCAGTGGAAGGACATGCTTGGAACCATAAGCACAAGTACCACATAAAAATCCAGAGTATAACCCACCAATTTCATTATCCATGGGATGCCTGCTTTAAATTTTAAGAAGGGTCGAGGTCAGATCCTCCTCACTTCACAAATCAAATAAAAAAATCTATCTATCCCTATCTATCTATGGATTTAGCTAATTGAACTTTGATCAATTCATTTTCAATATGCTTTGAAAATGTATAAATTATGTCTTGAGAGCTTTAACAAATCTTCATGTCCAATTTGGAAAGCATCCCATGCCTTTTATATGCCTCAACTGAATAGATAGCTTTTTGGGCATGATGATGTTGTCTTCTGATATAGTTTTTGTAAGGACCTTTTGAATTCTATTGTCAATGAAAGGATGGTTGTTTCTTTACACGCTTTGTTCTCCTTATTCAAGTCTTTACCACCTCTCCTGGGTCTACCAGCTTAGATCCTTCATGCTCCATATCCTTCAAACATTTAGCGTCTTGGTCTTGTATGGTGGATTCCTCACTATAATCACCCCCCTTCAGATAGTTAAAAAGACCTGAATCCACCACCTCAAGAGTAATATTCAAAACTACCACATTGTTTATGAGGACATAGGAGTTGTGATATTTCTTGATGCTTCATCATTGGATCTCGTCTTCTTTGTTGATAAGATGCATGAATGTACTACTTCGCCATCATTCAAGTGTTCTAAATTTTTGTGCTTGGATTAAGATCAATAGTTTGGATTGACCCAAACGCTTCTGTGTTTCTTGAACACTAATCTTAAATCTTGTTTGTTACTATCAACAAGTTCTTTGGAAAAATCTTTCATACCTCTTTGTGGTGATCCTTTAAACCGATCTCCTAGTGAAATGCCCAATCTACCGACATATCTTCCATTCCTAGGAAACTATTTTTATCTGTAAATAAAAAATAATACATGATAATTATACACGTATGTCGGAGTAATGTCCTCCTTGGATTCCTTGAACATGTGTTTCTAAGTTTGCATGGCTTAAATGTGGTTGTCTTGTATCTTCTATATCCACCAATTTTATTTTGAATGATGGGGAAATTACTTCACATTTACACATCTTATGCCTGGAAATATGCTCCCTGGTTCATTCATGATTCATTACCAAGACCAGTTGTCACCTTAAAGTTATAAAGCTTTGCTTGTGGCATGGAATCACCACTTTGGTTTTTTCCTATATTAGTGGCTCAATGATCAATAACTAGGTTTTTAGGGAAGATCCACTACAATTACAAATATTATACTAGCAACACCCATTCATTAATAACTGCAGTAAAGACACATCTTTGTGTCCCTTTTAGTTGTGGGTTTTCGCCATTTCATTTGAATAATGTACATTCAAATTATACAAGAAATTCACTAGGCCATATTACTGGAAATTGAACAGACTCTTTAAATAATAAGCACAATGAAAATTATAAATAACTTCATTATCTTTTCAACAATTATCATTTATACTCATAACTTTCTTATAAATAAAAGTGAGTCTCTTTTGACATCTAAACAAGGATGATAGAAGTGACATGAAGCTTCAAGTCCATGTTTATAATAACTCATTTTACTCATGACTGAAAATCGAAGTTTGGGGGTTGTCTCTATTTTATTTAAGATACATGTTTTATATGAGGGTGTAATCCTAGTAGCCAACTCAATATTGGCATGTACCATGTTTATTGCCTTTAAATACTCTTATAAACTTTTATGCTTATTAATAAACAGCCTTATCAACTTTTATGCTTATATATAAACAATCTTATCAACTTTTATGCTTATATATAAATAGTAGCAAATAGCAAGATGTAATTAGAGATGGGTACATATGAAATACCAAGTTCATACCAATGACAAGGGAATTATATTACCCAATGAAGAAGACTTGTTTTTTCTCATGAATTAAACAACTTAATTGCATGGCCCTACTATTCTAAGAAGGGATCATTATTGTAATTATAAGTAGGTTTCAGGGAATCATGATTTTGGATTTTCGCTTAAAGATCAATCATTAGGATTTTGGGAGAGGATTCGTTCCAAATACAAATACTAGCAACATCCATCACCAATAACTTCGACATATATCACTAATAATTGTAGGTAGGGACTTGTTGCTTAGCATCCTCTCTTGTTTTTTGTTACAATGACTCGGGGAATTCAGTTTCAAGGTGAAAATAGGAAAAATTGATTCTCAAACCTACCATGGGCTAATGGAAATTAAAATTGATTGTGCATGATGCACCAGAGAAGTTGCATTTCCAAATCACATATGGGACAAGTTCTTAACCACCAATAGAGAGGAATTTTTTCCCTTGCAAGCAAGTCCCAGCCAAGAGGCAATTGCCTAAGAATACAAGAAGATGAGAAAAATGGGAGGTGAGGCAGGGACAATAAAAAAGAGGAGAACCCACAAAAGGGCCAGTAAAAAAGAAGGAGAAAGGAGGGGTTTGTAATAATAGATAAATAATACAAGGATATAGAATCCAATATACTACTGATGGGCACACCCGAAAGCATCCCTCTTAAGGTTGCTACAAAAATCCCTTTAAGAGGACAATAAAAAAAAATATTAGGGCAAGAACAAGGTATCAAGTAGCAAGGAAATTTGATATTATTGAGCTTGCACTTGCCATAGATATTGAGGAGGAATTACCTTCTAACACAACAAAATATGTGAGAGAGTATCAACAGGAAATCAACAAACATGAGCATAGCATCAAATATCTTATGATCCAATTAGAAGAGGTTAGGGCAGAGTCTCTTAATTGGAAAACTAATGTTGAACATAAAGCAAAATCAGAAATTACAATTGAAATAGGCTTCTGACATGTGCAACAAATCGTGGACCTACAAGCCAAATTCCAAATTCTAAGGATGCAACATTTGAATGACAGGAAGTAGTTACAACATGAGACTAAAGAGCAACAAATAATAGTGGTAAAATAGAAAAAACGATATTGAGGAGATAGAGACAACCTTGTAGAAAGAAATACAGGTAGAAGAAGACTTGGTTTCTTATAGACCCTTTTTAAGAACATATTCATTATTTTTTAGAGAACAATGGATCAAGCTCCATTTGGGATAGATTGAAAAGGGGAAACCCTAAGAGTTAATAGACATTTAGGAGGAGTTCACAAACTTATACCACCCATGCCATGATGGAGATAAGAATAAACTATGTGAATTCTATGTGCATAACTTTGTGATGGCTCAGCCTTATATATGGTCCCCCAATCCATATGTGGGGGGTATTCAACTTAGGTAATTTTGTTTCTAGGTACAAAATAAAGAAAGGAGGGTTGATAAGAAACATATATATGAAAACAAGGAGTATCTATTCTAAAAACATCCTTTGGGTGAAGGTAGAAACCACTAGGATAGATAGAGGAAATATTGGAAAAACATACAACGTTGATCTTTTATATATATTTGGTGCAAATATTGGAGGGAAAGTAGAGAAAGGCAGTGACCTAATGTAAATATGTGGTTAATATATTGAAAGAAGCAATAAAAAATTGCCTCAATAGTTGAGAGGAGATTTAACTTACATTGAAAAAGATGGAGCCCCATTCCCCATATAATTTGAGAGAAGTTGTCTTTAGGGCTGTCCTATACATAGATACTCTTAGAATGATGAAGCTTAAGTGGATTGTTAATAGCCTTAGATACCCACTTCTCAATCATCCATTCCCCTTGCATTCCATATAAGAGGTGAATGAGGAAGAGGAGAATAAAATATAGGATGACAATGAGTTGAAGGCATGATATCATAGTAAAGATGCAATCACCTAGATTGTCACATATGAATTTAGGTAAGAAGCATGCAATAAACAATAGGACTAAATAGGCAAGAATTATTTTTTTGAGGTTTTGTTTTGTTGCACAAGAATGTGAAAAACCTTAAGATATGGGGTGATTATGGGCCTCCATATTGAATATTATCCTACCCATATTGTAGAAGCATTTAGTGCTTCATCTCAAGGACTGGAACCTCATGTCAAACATTTTTCCTTTAATAATTAATGGGGTTATGACATTTGTTTACCTATCCATGCATGATTAGATTAAATTATTGAGTGTGAATGTGATGTACCTTATTCCTAAATGGTTTTTAAATATGTATGCATGTATTTCATTTGAAATTTAATGTGATCTCAAGCCTAGAATGCATGAAATGGAACCACCTAGACAAGATGGATCATCTTCATTGATGACCCAAGAAAACCTAGTGACTGCTGATAAATTCAAGAGATCTTGTAACTTTTCCTACTTCAAGATCTACCACCACTCGAGATAACATTGATTACCTCCAAGTAATTTGAACTAGCCTCCAAGAAATTCCAAATGCACAAAATAGGCTTAGATCCCCATAACTTAAATTACAGTTTTTAGGGACAACTCTCGTCAATCAAGGGATTGATTGGGACATTGATTAAGTCTCTCCTTGAAGTATAAATAAGAGTATAGGTTGATAGGTCAAAGGATTATTATTATGATGATATCATTCACCTAAGTACTGTTAGCAATATATCCCATGGGGGTTAGAGCATTTGGTAAAGAGCAATTCAAATGAGAAGTTGTAAATTAAAAGTCACGAGTTCAAATCCCCTTGGGTACTTACTTACAAAACAAAAGTATTGCTAGCAATTCTAATTGCAGCATGATGCGACTTTTTGTCTTAATGTTGATAACAAGTTTTGTTAAAGAGAAGACTATTATGTATCATATTTAAGTGTTGTTTGTTTAACAAGGGTTCTAAGAGCATCCTTGAGTAAGGAAGATTCAAATATAAGATTGAGTACCCCTCAACGCATTCATTTCTTATGTTTTGCAGGTATATATACTTATGTAGGAAAATATAGCACTAATTTATTTAATGTCATTTTCAAGTAATGATGTTATTTCTTCCATTTCTGAAGGAACAGTTTCATTTAAGTCTTTCATGTAATTTCTTTATTACTTTTTATTTACAATGTTCAATAGTTTGTGTTTGAATTATTGAACCATTGATATACAATAAATGAGAGCAATTGAAAAGGTAGAATTGTTCAATGGAATATCAAGAACAATGTACATTGAACAAGACACATTTGATAGGAATTGATCTAGTAAATTACAACATTAATCTTCATTATTCCCAACAGTATACAACAGTGTTACAATAAGGATAATTCGAATCATGTGGATAATATTCGAATCTACCAACTAAACGTGACTGACTATTAAATTGAGCACATAGATCTGTGGACAAACACACAATTCACAAGATAGATCACACAATTTACTTAGTTATTGAAGAATGAAACAGTGCAAAAATGGCTTGCAGCTGTGAATGCTTTTCATTAATCAAAGAGTAATTAGATAGTAATTACAATGAAGTACAATGGCTTAAATAGCCACATGCGATTCGAATCCACATGAGGAAATTCTAATTGTTAGACTCTACTTGACTGTAGGTAACTAAGACCTTGTCTAAATCACTGTCGGAGGACTCAATAGTTAACTGACCTTGTCTAAACTATTACCGGAGTTCTAAAACACAACTCAAGTGTTTACTTTAGTGTTGACTGAGGCTAACTGACTGTGGTAGGTGAGAAATGCGCCTCTCCTGCATGCAACGATGCAAACCTAGTGCTAACTGAATGTAGAGGACTAGAACTGAATGTGACTAACTCCTAACTCAGCTTGACTAGTCACTAACTGAACTCAATTGCTGAAGGTTGGTGTCGGCACTCCCAGTGGTTCCTAAATTGTAGGAATTGATCTAGGAGGCTCCTAAACTGATGCATGCAAGTGCAATCAGTGGCAATAGGCCTCAATTAGTGTTCCCCACACTTTAGTAACTGGACCA
>LPNX010657834.1:195781-278998 GCA_001517045.1 Pseudotsuga menziesii | reverse complement strand
CTAGTGACTAAAAATAGACTAGATGGACTCCCGATTTAGACATGACTCCTGATTTAGACATATGACCAAATTGGACAAGGGAGGATTAATAATCCTAAAACCCCCCCTGAATGCTAACTTGGAAAATCTATGGGCCCTGGTAACTAAGACCATAGGTCACCCATTAAATAAAGTAAAGTAAATTAATTGCTCAATACAAGGAGCTGGGAAAAAAACACATGGGAAAAAAGCCCCCCCTCTAATTAAGCGGGTAGAATCAGGATCAATATGGTTATTCTATGCACAGGTATCTTGGGGCATGGCATGTGAACCTCTCCATCATTATGTCTAGAGGAATCTTCCTCTTTGGAAGAAGAATGATATGCTCAACTAAATCAGAAATATAGACAGTTGCCGGATGAAGACTGGACCCATGTAGAGCAACTGAAGTCAACCGATAAGTAAGAAAAGGTTCTTGAGGATTCATAACAGGTGAGGAACACTCAACAAACTGATATGTTGCAGACATGAACATAAAACCATGAGTGGTAAAATCAGCCCCAAGTGTTAGGAGCAAGTGTTCAGGCGGATGTAGAATGTCTTCCTCTTTACTAGTTCTGTGAGGAGATGAGCATGTGATCAATGGTAGAGAAACGCTAGGATTGTTGAGAGTGAATGCTTGAGCTCCATAGTCTGATATAGCTTATAAAATAGCTAACGAATCACATAATAAAATAACAGCAACCTCATAAGAGGAAACTAACACTAAATCCCCAGCAACAGTTTTGAAGAGAAATTGCGGTACTTGATTTTTCACACTGAAATTGGTGAGAGCAGCTACAAGCATGACTGAAAGCTCTTGGATTTTAAAATTTGAACCAAATAATATCATATCAGAAATTAAATCAGATATAAATAGGTTCACAACAGATCCAAAACTGTGAAATGAAATCAAATCCCTAACAGCAATTTTGTAGGAGACTTGCGATACTTGTTTCTTCTCAAAATTGATGAGAACAGCTACAAGCAGTACTGAAAGCTTGTGAACCTGAAATTATGAACCAAGAAATATCATATCATATATAAATAAGATCATATCAAATCCAATAAGGTTCATATCAGATCCAAGAGGATGGTCCATCGAGACGGTAGATGCACAGTTTTCTTCTTCTTCAAAATTCTGAATTTTGGTGCATGCAATCCTGTAGGAATTTGTTGGAATATATAGATCATGGGGAGCAAATGGATCACTCTGGTAATCTGATATTTCTTCCAAAATATCCAAGGTATTACATATTTGCACACCAGCAGCAACATTAGAGGGGAAAAAATCAAATTTCTCTTCACTTTCGGAAGCAATTACTGGAAAATTTTGCACAGAATTCAAAGGAAATTCACCGATGAATGTTTGCATGGAAGTGCAACAGTGTTTTTCTTCAATATCAGAGATTTGAATGTATTCTTTTGTTTCATCCATATGAGGATATGAGATATCAGAGATCCCATGAACTTCCAGAGCATCAGGAGAAGGAGTCACTGCAAGGAGAATGTCTTCAATTCGAATTGACTGTGTAGAAGATTCTGCTTCTTCTTCATTTTGAACAACTTCATCAAAGAGAGTGGAGGCCGAGAGTTTTGGATTTATAATGCTTATGGTACTAAATATGCTCTCCAAATTGCTATTATGATCCTCATCAATCATTCCAAAGGTTCTGTCCAATATTTTCCAGAGATCCTTTGGGTTTTCAATAGATATCTTGAGGTAGCGCATGCTAGGAGAAAGGGCCATACACATTGTTCCATAAGCTGCATCACATTCAATAATCCATTCATCCTCTCTCTCAAAGGACTCTTCACCAATTCCAATAGACACCTCGTAGAGATCTTGTCTCTTCAAAGATGCAATCATCTTCATCTTCCACTATGAATAGTTTGTGAATAGGGTGAGAAGAGGAACTAATGAATCCAAAATTGATGAAGCCATTCGAAGTTGTACCTACAAATACACAAAAGACAAAGTAAGGTCAAACAGCCCACACATTTCAGGTTTTCATCACACCCAGCATAATTGATAAAGCAAGCTTGATCAACAATTCCTTAACATGGGGTATTAAGTGTTAAACCTTCTGCTTCTAGTGCAGAGCTGGAAGGAGCAATTTTGCTAAAAAATGATCCAGTAGGAGATCTGAGGAGGAGAAGTGCCTTGTCCACCGAGGCTCTAATACCATATAAAATTGAGCACATAGATCTATGGACAAACACACAATTCACAAGATAGATCACACAATTTACTCAGTTATTGAAGAATGAAACAATGCAAAAATGGCTTGCAGCTATGAATGATTTTCATTAATCAAAGAGTAATTAGATAGTAATTACAATGAAGTACAATGGCTTAAATAGTCACATGCAATTCAAATCCACATGAGGAAATTCGAATTGATTAGACTCTACTTGACTGTAGGTAACTAAGACCTTGTCTAAATCATTGTCGGAGGACTCAATAGTTAACTGACCTTGTCTAAACCATTACCGGAGTTCTAAAACACAACTCAAGTGTCTACTTCAATGTTGACTGAGGCTAACTGACTGTGGTAGGTGAGAAATGCGCCTCTCTTGCATGCATCCATGCAAACCTAGCACTAACTGAATGTAGAGGACTAGAATTGAATGTAACTAACTCCTAACTCAGCTTGACTAGTCACTAACTGAACTCAATTGCTGAAGGTTGGTGTCGGCACTCCCAGTGGCTCCTAAATTGTAGGAATTGATCTAGGAGGATCCTAAACTGATGCATGTCAGTGCAATCAGTGGCAGTAGGCCTCAATTAGTGTTCCCCACACTTTAGTAACTGGAACATGTGCCCCAATTCGGCCAAGTGGACCCAATGGTGCTAATGACTAAAAATAGACTGGATGGAATTCCGATTTAGACATGACTCCTGATTTAGACATATGACCAAATTGGACAAGGGAGGATTAATAATCCTAACACTAAATGGCTAACTAAGAGTCTTTAAATCACTACATGGGAACCACTAGTCTAACTCCTGGTGTCTAAATCAGTCCAACAATCAATTAAACTAATGAGGTAGGTGGAAAAAGGCGCCTCTTCCCCATGCATCCATGCAAAATTGGAGCTAAACTAACTAAGAGTGATCTAACTAAATGTAACTGAATTTTGACTCAACATAACTATCTACCTACCACAACCAACTGATGGATGCTGTTGTTGGCACTCATGGTGGCTCCTATAATGTAGGGATTGGTCTCATAGGCACATAAACTTATGCATGAAAATGCAGTAAGTGGCACCTCTATATGTGTTCCCCACACTCTAGTACGGTAATAATGTCTCTCTATGCTGGACAAGATGATCAAATAGACTATATATGGACAAGGGAGGATTATACAATCCTAACACCCCCCCTTAATCTTGACTTGGACAACATTGGGCCCTGGAAACTAGGCCAAAAGTCACCCATACAATCTGATGAAAAATAAAAGTTGCTTAATAAACTAAGGGAAATGGGGAAAACCTCGTGGGAACCCCCCCCCCCCCGCCCCCCAACCCCTTAAAATAAGCAGGAATCAGGAAATTTTGTTGCAATCTGCGACTCTATGGAGCAGCCATGCATAATCATGGTTCTTCTGTGCATTAGCATCTTGGTACTATGCATGTGAACCTCTCCAAACTAAATGATTATGTCTGGAGGAATTTTTCTCTTTGGAAGAAGAGGAATATGCTCAACTGAATCAGAAACATAGATAGCTGCAAGAAGAAAATTAGACCCATGTAGAGCAACTGAGATCAACGGATGAGAGAGAAAAAGTGCTTGAGAATTCAAACCATGTGAGGTAGACCCAAGAAAATTATATGTTGCAGCCTTGAAAATCGAACCATGTGAGGTAAAATGAGCTCCAAATGTTAGGAGCAAGTGTCCAGACGAATGCATGAAGTTTCAATCTTTACTAGTTCTATGAGGAGATGAGCATGTGATCAAGTATAAAGGTAGAGAACTCCTAGGACCATGGAGAGCGAATGCTTGAGATCCATAATCTGATATAGCTTCTAAAATATCCAATGATTCACAAAATATAATATCAACAAACTCATGAGAGAAAACTAACATTGAATCCCCAACAATAATTTTGAAAGAGACTTTAGGTACTTGATTTTTCACACCAAAATTGATGAGAACATCTACAAGCATAACTGGAGGCTCTTGAAACTTATAACTCGAACCAAATAACGTCATATCAGATCTAGGAGTGTGGAACAAAGGTTCCAAGTGCTCCAGTGAGATGGTAGATGCACAATTTTCTCCTTCTTCAACTAAACTCTAAGTATTGGTGCAAGCAATCATGTAGGAATTTGTTGGAAGCTCTTGATCAATGAGAGTGAATGGATCACTCCTGAAATCTGATATTTTTTCCAAAAAATACAAAGTATTACTTTTCTGCACACCAGCAGCAACATTAGAGAGAGAGAAATCGAATTCATCTTCATTTTCTGAAGCAATCACTGGCAAAATTTGCACATAATTTAAAATAGAAAAAAACACTGGAGAATGCTTGAGTAGAATGGAAGGAGAGTTTTTCTTCAATAACATAGATTTGAATGTCTTCTTCTAGATTAGCTATATGAGAATATGACACATCAAATATCTTATAAACTTTCGGAGCAGCATGAGAAGGAGTCACTCCAAGGAGACTTTCTTCAATTCGAATTGACTGTGTTGAAGATTTGTCTTCTTCTTCATCTTGAACAACTTCATCAGAGGAACTAGAGGCTGAGAATTTTGAAGAAAGAACTCTTGTGTTGCTAGTTGTGCTCTCCAAATTGATATAATGATCCTCATTGTGCTTTCCAAAGCTTCTATCCAATTTTGTCCAAAGATCCTTTGGGTATTCAACATAATCAATAAGGTAGTGCAAGCTTGGAGAAAATGCCAAACATATTGTTCCAAAAAGCTCTATCACCGTCATTTAGCCAGCCATTCTCATCTTCATAAGACTCTTTACCAAGTCCAATAGATACCTCATAGAGACCTTTTCTATTTAGAGATGAAATCATCTTCAATTTCCACTTTGGATATCTTGTGAATGGAGTAAGAAGAGGAACTGATAATCGTGAATCCATATTGAAGTTGTACCTATCACTACAAAATAAAACAATCTGCAATCATGTCAGTTTCAATCCTTTCCACCTCGACATGTACACTTTCTCAGAGTCCGTTACACCTGGATAGACTTCTCTGAACAGAATTCAGAGGGAGCAAGGCAATCATTCCGGGATTTATGTGGAAACTCATCTGCTTTTGGTGTACAATGGAGATCGCACAAGACTTACTACTAACCTGAACAAGGCTTTGATGCCATGTTTGAATCATTGAACCATTTATCTACAAGAAATGAGAGCAATTAAAAGATAGAATTTTGCAGTGGAATAACAAGAACAATGTACACTGAACAAGACAAATTTGAGACAAATCTGATAAGAATTGATCAGTTAATTACAACATTAATGTTCATTATTCCCAATAGTATACAATAATGTTACAATAAGGAGAATTTGAATCATGTGGGTAAGATTCGAATCTACCAACTAAACTTGATTAACTATCCAACTAAGAGTGTCTAAATCACTACATGGGAACCACTAGTCTAACTCCTGATGTCTAAATAAGTATGACAATCAGTTAAACTGACGAGGTAGGTGGAAAAAGACACCACTTCCCGATGCAGCCATGCAAAATTGGTGCTAGACTAACCAAGACGGATCTAAATGAATGTAACTGAAGGTTGACTTAGCATAACTGTGTACCTACCACAGCCAACTGATGGAAGTTGGTGGCAGCAATCAGAGTGCCTCCTATAATGCAGGGATTAGTCTCGGGGGCACATAAACTCATGTATGAACATCTAGTAAGTGGCAGTTAACCTCTATATGTGTTCCCCACTCTCTAGTACAGTAATAATATCTTTGTATGCTAGAAAAGATGATCAAATAGACTATATAAGGACAATGGAGGATTATATAATCCTAACAGTTTGACGTATCTCCTAGAGACTTAGTAAATGATCATTGATAAGGGTCATTGATTAATAAATTGATTGTCCTCATCCAATTAATTCTTCATTTGAGGTATTGAATCTAGACCTTCACTGCCTTCTGTTATGTTCCCGATAGGGACATATATAGTGACTGCATAGGTGCATTATTTGGTTGTAGCAAGATTTTAATTTTTTATCATTGCAAAGGTTTTGTAAATTGCAGAAGAAAAAAAATTATTTATGTGAATTTTTTTATTTTTTCCAATTAGTTGTATGTTGGTTGGTTGGAGGGGTGGTGAAGTCCGCCTCAAAAATGACTTTGTAAGTGTTGGTGGTGGGGGTGCATCATCCTACCTTTTCTTGTGCCTGTGTTGGTGATTATGAAGTCTTTTCATGAGTGACTTGATGGGCGGTTCATGTGACAGTTGTCTTGTGGTACACGTACATTTCTGTAGGGTATGGTTTCTCCTTTGTTTTGATGATGATATTGATTTTCCCTCTAGGTGGTGTTTATTATTGATGTGGATTGGCAGATTCTACGAGGAGTGGTTACAAGCAGGTTTAAATGTGTGTGTGTGTGTGTGATTGCAATTGTGTTTCCATTTTGTTGTGTTTAATATGCTTGGGAGATTCATGGAGACTGCTGTGAGCATTGATTATGCTACAGTGTTGGGATTTGATTATTGTTTGGTCATATTTACTATGTTTTGAAGCACGGTTATCTGAGGAAAGGCCGAGGCTTTTCCATTTTTTGGCATTTTATGCCATTGGTTTTTGTCTAGTCAAGCCCTTTGTTGTTCATCTCTATGGTCCATTTGTAGTGGTGATCAAGTTTGTGTGCAATCATCTTTGTGGGTTTCCTGCTTGTTGCTGTGAAGAACAATTATGGCGTTTGCTCATCAGGTTTTGGTTTACTGATTTGCTTTAGTTTTTTCCTGCATGTCATGGCTTATCGGTTAAGTTGGGCCCGCTTGTTGCTCAAGTATCTCTTTGGCTAGCCTAGAAAAAACATATCGGGTTTGTGATCATGTAGGATCTTGGTGTTCTATACTAATTCAATGTGTTTTCTGCTTTTCTGTTATTCATTGTTGTTAGTTTATGTGTTATTAGGGCAAAGTTCTTGAATTGCGTGTGTTCCTCGAGTGCTTTTATGTCGAGTCTACTGTGATTTTTTTGCCTGGTGTTGTTGATTTCCTAGTGGTCTCAAGGTGGTCGATGCAAATGTATGGTTCCTATCTTTAGGCAAATTGTAATAGAGGGAAATGGACTTGATAAAGATTGGAACCGTTGTTGACATTGTTATTGGTTACTATGCAATTGTCTAGAGAAGTATGAAATCACATAGGGTTTTAGGGTGTTCTGTAGACAAGATTTCACAGGAGCCTAGAGTGAAACATTGTGGCTAGATTTATGCATTGTGTGCAAACTTATGGATTTGCACTATGTAGAAATTTAGAAGTGATTGACGTGTTTTGGGTGGACCTTGCACCCATCATCAATATCGTTTGAAGCTATGGCCCAATAGAAAAGAAGAGGGCAGTAGAGTATATATAGAAAATTAAAAACTAGTCATTAATTATAAAAACCGATCGTTGATAAAAACATATAGAGAGAGAGAGAGATTAACAAGTTTGGGGATACACTTGTGAAAAATAAGGTTGACAAATTGAATAATATAATAAATAAATAAAATTCTTTTACTAAAACAGAGAAGATTTTTTTTTGTTTTTTAACTTAGGTGGAAAAAAGTCAAAGGATAAAAAGATTAAAAGAAATAAAAAATGATGGAGAAATTTATTCAATTGACTATTAATTTAAATATAGTAGTTGAAAATATTCAAAGGAGTTAAAACGGGGGGTCAATTGGATAATTAATAAGTAATTGTTTTAGTTTAAAATATAGTTAGAAGTTAAAATATAAAATATAAAATATAAAATATATAAGAATAATTAAATATAATGGGAAAATTTTGAAAGTGGAGTAAAAAAAGGGAATTAAGGGTTTGACTTAATGAAATAAATCTTAAAAACCTAAAAAAAAGAAGGGGGTTATTGAGAAAAGATAGAAAGGTAAATATTCATAACAAATTAATTAATTAATTAAAATAAGAATAAATAAAATAAAAATAAATACCTAGGGTGAAAAAGTAATAAAGAAAGAGAAGTGAATAAATGAGTAAGGTATCAATGGTGAGTAAGTTGATGGATCAGAGGTATTCAAGACTGACTTAGTTTATAGCCATCTTCTCGGTTAAAGTTGTTAGGATGTTTTTCAATTTCGATGCCTTCTCTAATGAGTCTTATGAATAATAAGAAATGGAAGCAAAGATTTTAGCTTGATCGAAGCAAATGTGATGTTTAGACTTGAAAGAGTGTTCAACGATTGCAGATTTGCTAACTCGATTGTGATTGGTATCAACGATGTGCTCTTTGAGACGGGTTTCAATGGATCTACTTGTTTGTCCAATGTATGTTTTCCCACATGAACAAGGAATTTGGTAGACGCTTCGGGATAGGAAGGGTTGGATTTATCCTTAGTGCTTCTCAATAATTGCTTGAGGGTCTTATGGGGTTTAAATATAGTTTTGATGTTCTTTTTAATTAAAAGTTTAGAAATGTGATATGTGATGCCATGAGTATAGGGCAAAGATAGAATTGAAAGTGGGTGGGGGGGAGGGTTTGGGGGGTTTGGGCTTGGGATGCAATACTTGTTGAAAAGTTTTGTTAATGATGTATCTAGAGTACCCATTGGTCATGAGGGATTTAGCAAGGTGCACTCTTTCTTGATTGAGATGTTGGGGGTCATAGATTAGAACTGCTCTGGTAATCAATTTTTTGAGGACAATAGATTTTTTAGAAGGGTGGTGATGGGAGTGGGCATGGAGGTAGTGATCGGTGTGGGTCTTTTTTCGATACACTTGATAAGAGAGAGCCACCTTGTTGTCGGGTGACCAAGACATCAAGAAAGGGAATGGAGTCATCTTGTTGGATTTCCATGGTAAATTTAATGTGAGGTGAAATGGTATTTAAGTGATTATGAAAGTTGTCAAGGGAGGTGCACTTGTGTGGCCAAATAACAAATGTATTGTCTACAAATCGAAACCAACATTTTGGTTTGAGGGAAAAAGAGTTAAGGGCTAGTGTTTCAAAGTGTTCCATAAATATGTTGGCAACAACAACGGATAAACAAGATCCCATGGCAGTGACTTCATTTTGTTCATCGAATTTACCTTTGAAACAGAAAAAAGTAGAGGAGAGATAAATTTCAATAAGATGAAGAGTTTCCTTTCCCAATTTTTGGATAAGGGGCTTTGTTGTTGTTGAGTGCGCAACATTGTAACTTGTTGTTGTGTTTTCTTCATTTTTGCTGCCTTAGTCATTTTCTCTTCTAAGGGTAACTTCTTCATCTCATTCTTCAGCTGAGTTGGTTATGTCCTAGTTGTGCGCAGATCCTCTGCAATTTTCTCTAATTCGATGTCATCGATCAATGCTTCCCAAGTCTAGGAGACTTGGTCGAAAACCTTGGCACATAATGCCTCTACTTCTTTTATCTTCTTCGCAACCTTTGTTGTTGCTTTCCTTATTTCTTCTAACACCTCTGGGGGTGTGCTTGGTTTGATATGCACTTCTAGTTATGTGGCCTTTTTGTGAAGGCATTCTGTTATCTCACCAAGTCGAATGACCTTGGCTTCTCAAAACATCTCCTTCATTATTCCTTCATTCGTAAACTTTGTGCACACAAGGGATACAACATTGTCGAGCCTATTCATGTTCTCCTCCCAAGTTTATGCTTTTTGCTCAGTCTCTTGCACTGCTTTCTTCATTTTATTAACACTTTTATTCGCTACTTTCACCTGCTTAATCAAGGCGCCTTATCTTAATTTCATCTCCACGACTGCGGCGTTCTGCATTGCATAGACTTTAGACATCTGCATCTGCAAGAAGTCTATTATTATATGGTCTATGATTTTGGCCACGTCATTGAATTATGGGGTTCTCAGGTTAATTGTTTCGCCTGTCACTTGCATCTTTATTAGCGGAACCGATATTGGTATCTCACTTTGTCGCTCTTTTGAAGTGCCAGGTACATCCTACGACTCAGTTATCTGGGGTGCATAATCTACTGCAGTTTCAACCTCTTCAACAACTTTGCAAAGCACTTTCAGTAAATCAGTAATAGTCCTGTGAGTTTTGTCTATCGCTCATCTATTTTCTTGAATATTTCATGCGCAACTTCTGTTAGTTCATTGGTCATAAGTGTAAAATCTTCACCATCAAGGTTGACGGTATTTGCAGTTTTTTCGGCCTTCGCCTCCATTTGCATCGTTTCATCTTGTTTTCTCTTCTCTTTTACGACTAGATTTGTTAGAGTTGTGCTTGAACCATTCTAGGGAGGGTTGGGATCTTGTGTTTCTTCTTGTTGTTCCCCTCCCTCATCTCCACCATTCTACGATGGTGGGTTTTCTTGTCCCAAGTCTTCTTCTGTATCTGATTGTTCCTCCAGAATAGGGACACACCATTCTTTCAGCCAGTCTTGGATGATGGACTCAACTTCTTCTTCGGTCAACAAAAATTATGTCGTTAACCATTGGCGATGCGGGTTTTATCATGGTTGTAACTTAATATGATGTGGGTCGATATCAAACTTGATAATTTGGCGAAACCTCTGAATAGTGTCGTTCGTAAGCCTCGCCTGCTTCTTCACTTGATACCTTAGGGCCTCTCCATGTAGAAAAAATTCCACATTATTATTTTGTTGTATGTCCTTCTTATCCTTGTCGAACTAGAGATAATGGTATCGAGCTGCTCTATAGAGTATTGGAAGGTCTACCCCTTGGTATTTTGGTGGTTCCATCCACGCGACAAATGAAATCAAAATCAGTAGCCAGGAATATGGAATGCACTGCCTTTTTCCTGCGACTCTACTGCATATGCTAGTAATTGATTCAACAGAAACTCATATGTAGAGTTGAAAGGAATATTGTTTTTAGTGACTTTGTACTTTGGGACTCATATGTAGAGTCAAAAGTGGTCCTACCCACTTAAGGTTTTCATGAAATATTTAATTTGGTATATAATTTTTATCTTTTTGAGAGAATTGATAAGACTTAAAAGAAAATGAAAAGTTGTAACTACTAAAGGGAAGATGAAAGGTCCCAAAGCAATTACCCTTTTGTAAGATCTATAAAAGAAACAGCTAAATGTAGAGAATGGGGCTTTTTGCTTGTAATTTTTTTTCTATAACTATTTCTCAGTATGTTATCGGGGATCAGCCACAGGTTGACCAATTTTTGAATGGGAATACTCTGCTCATGTTGATGAATTGCAATTGATAGTTTCATGTTGCTTCTCATTGGTGAACGTGAAGTAAGACTACAATATATTGTTGTGACTATTCCATGCAGCATTATTCTATTGTTTTATGTCTTAGTTCCTATTCGGAATTCGCTTTCTTATGAGTTGTAAAAACTGGATGAAATAGAGGAGAAGTATTCTAAAAATGTACTTTTCTCATGTTATTTATTTAATTTAATTTTATGGGAACTATCTGAACTTGAAATGTATGAAATGAATGTTGTTTTATTGCTAATTCATAAGAACAACTCCTAGATACGATAGGATAGGATAAAGTAGATTTCAATTTCCCAACACCTTGCATTTAGAATAGAACATATCCTCCATTTCGTCCCCTTGAAAAATATAAACGTTGAAGTAGATTGCAAATGGTAAAACCCAACTATTAGCATTTGTTGGGCTAGAATTCAAGGGTTCCATATACCAAACGATTTAAGGTCTAATTGGGACTTTTCATATGGGAGAGCCCCTACTGTTGACATGGGAATTTCTACATGTCAATAGATTCTCTCATCCCCAATAGAGTACAACAAGGTCCCTTATATAAGAATAGGTGGCCATAACAAACATGCCATAATATGATTTGTTGTTCAACCATATGTGTAACTATCTCCCATTATATCTCTCCTTAAATCTCTCAAGTGATCTTCATGATATCCTCATCCTTAACTTATCGCTTTGTCCTCATCTTTTGAATCACACATGGACTTTGTGCATTATATGCATTATTGCATATCACAATATTCCATTAAATATCCCAAGTATGATCTATTCCTTCATCAACTAGGACTTTGTGTGAATTATAGGTTGTTGGCCCCTTTAATATAACTCACATAGCATGACTCTGAAACCATTAATGATGTTAGTCCAAATTCCAAATTTACAGAGATTTTAGTTTGGGAAGTGCCTTATAAACCATATTCAACTTATAAGTATTCTATGCATGGCCTTATAAACCATCTTGGACTCTCAATTATTATGTATTTCACCTTATAAACCATTTTTCCCTCACAAATGAAATGTATGTAAGTTTTATAAACCATCTTTGACTCATAATTATTATGTATTCAAGACCTTATAAACCATCCTCAACTCACAATTGTTATGTGTGCAACCTTTAGAAAAAACATTTTCAACTCACATTTGCTATGTATATATTCCTTGTAAATCATCTTTGACTCACAATTGTTATGAATGTAACCTTACAAACCACCTTTGACTTCCATTTGTTATGTATGTGGGATTATTCACATCCTAACACATGGATATGACATTGCAGTAAGATAACTTGCAAGTCAAAGATAAGTCACAAGGCATGGCACACAAGCCATAGTTCACAATACACACAATGAACAACGATATTAACACAAACTATTTTAGAAGAGAAGTATAAATGTGATGAAATCCTGACATAAAAATATGCCATTGTAATAAGATAACAAGTAACACCTTATTGGTAACAAGCATAAACTAAAAACAACCCAAAAAACATGACACCAAAACCATGAAATGAAACCCCCATAATGATGTTAACACATATGCAATTTCAAAAGAGAAGTATTAACATGTTATAATAAGATTACATGTAATATATTATAGGTAGCAACCATAAACAAAGATAACCAACAAAACATGACACGAAAAGCATGAATGAAATAAAATCCCCCACAATGATGTTAACACATATTCATTTTTAGAGGGAGAGTATTAATGTTATGAAATCCTTACATGAGTATATGCCACTATAATAAGATAACATGTAACATATTTTAACAACTATACTCACCAAAAAAATCTAGAGGTTACACAAGGATGGTGAGAATAATTTGACTATAATAAGATAACATGTAACATATTTTAACAACTATACTCACCAAACAAATCTAGAGGTCACACAAGGATGGTGAGAACAATTTGAATTAAGGATGGCATCTTAATGTCATCAAATCTCTCATACTAGATAAGTAAACTGGTGTGGACAATTTGTAATGGATAAGTACATTAATCTTTAACTTTTTATGATAGTTTATGCTTGTAGTCGCTTGCTTGATTTTTTTAGAAATGAGTGGATAGGTCTTTCAAAGATTAAGTATACTACAAATTAAATGATGGAGCTTAAATGATAAATGCATTTTCAATATCCAGTCTCTTTTTATTTATGAATGAGATTACAATTTTTTCTAAGAATATAAAATGTAACATCTTATTGGTAACAACTATAAATCAATGACAATCAACAAAACCATGTAATGCAATCTATATAATAATGTTAACACATATACATTTTAGAATAGGAGTAATAATTTGATGAAATCCCAACATAAAAAGCATGCCACTGTAATAAGATAACTTGTAACATCTTATACATAACAACCATAATACAAAGACAACAAAAAAAACACAACACCAAAACCATGAAATGAAATCCCCAAAAAAATATGCCACTATAATAAACTAACACATATCATCTCAAAAATAACTATCATAAACCAAGGAAACTAACAAAAACATGACACCAAAACCATCCAATTAGATAGAATTTTCACTACTCAAATTGAGAAGTAAAATGTCCTTTGTTGCTTTAAGATTTCACATCTCTACAGGATTGAAATTGGTGTTTTCTCTTACGACATTGTTCGTATCATGGTACAAGCCTCCATGTGCTCATGGAAATTTCATTCTCAAGGAGCCTTTAAGATTTATCGTTAATTTTGGTTTCAAAGGAATACATAATGGGATTGCATTATAGTATTGAAGGCAAAACCTAATCTCTTTGATTGGAATGAGTTAGGGGAAACATTCATGTGTCATGTCATGCATGTTAAATATAATTAATATCATGCTTGTAATTGCCACATTACAAAAATTAAGGTTATGATTCCTCCCATGAGTCTTGCATTTGGCATGTAAATGAAACTATAATGTCTAGGTGTGAATGTGTGTGCAATGCGATCTTTTGAATCTTGCTTTAATTACATGAATTGAAAGTAATAAATTCAGTATGAAACCTTTTATAGTGAAGGAGACAAGAGAACCTTCTTATTTGCATGTTAGTTGCCTAGATCACTGAAAAGTGAAAGGCAAGGAGCATACACAAGCAAAGCATATGTGCCCACAAAGAAGAACTTAAGTTCAAAATAAAGAAAACCAATTACTTTTCATATTCTTAATCAATGAAAAATGTGTAGAAAGTTCAATTTATCTCAATCTATTAGGTGCAACTACAACAATGGAAATGAAATGTTGTAAACTTGAAAAGGGAAAGCATCCATATATATTCTAAGACTCAAAACATGATGAACAAGCTAAACTGAAGAAGAAAAACAAGGCAATTGAATTAGAGCATGCCTCTGAGAGTTGGAAACTAGGGCATGTGACTCCTAATCAATTGAAAATATTCCATAGGGGTTATATAAAAAAGGAACCATGGAATAACATGGGAATACAAGGAAAAGGTGCATTGTAGCTTGCATGTTGTTATCGAAGGAATATCCTCGTGGACCACGCGATTTAAAAGAAGAAGAAAAAATGCATGGAATCCTGAGAGCAAATAAAATAAATTAAGAAAATTACAACTAAAGAACATTGATTGTTGCAAGGGCAGTGGTACAAGAGTGGCTTAGAAAACAATAACAACCTAAGATAATTAATGATTTGCTAAAGAAAAGAGGGATTGAATGCTAACAAACCAAAGGAAGTGGACAAAAAGTAAATAAAACCAAGAAAACCTCCTAGTGGAGCCACCGATATATTATAGCTTGGAATAGGACTATGGATAAGTCAAATTCTCCCTCTCGTGATATGGTTTTCTCTGCCATAAGAAATTGAATAATGATTCATTTCTTTATAATGAAATTTTCAACAAGCAATTCATTCTTTTCTCAAAGCCATGAGGAAATGAAGGAGGGGAGGAGTACCTAAACTTGATGTCTCCTTTATTGTAATATTCTCAATGGATGCAATTGGACCAAAGAAGGAGCAACGGGCTCTTAACATGAATCCAAAATTGCACATAATCAAATAACAAATACCTCAAGTGGATTTGAAAATTGAGCAATAACTTACATGAACTAACACAATGACATAACATTGATTCCAATCTACCAAACAATGAGATTCATGCATAAAATATGCATTGAAATAACAGTGGAATAATGATATCATATTGAATAACATAAGGATTGAAAAATAGATTTACACCTCATGCAATGTGTAAGTAGCTCTCCAATTTGTCCTCTTGGAACTTCTCTCTTCTTTACTCCCATCAAAGAAGGTTGTGACCTTATAGCAATGTAGATCCTCCAATGCAATGGACAAAGTAGATGCAAAAATCGCACTATAGGGGAACAAAATAACAATGGTCCAAGATGAAGAAATGAACCCCAAAGCATTCCATTTATAAATCTTTGATGCATGCATTTAGCTATAATCTTACTTTTAGGGTCCCCATGAGAGTCA
Source organism: Pseudotsuga menziesii (assembly GCA_001517045.1). Classification (NCBI taxonomy): domain Eukaryota; kingdom Viridiplantae; phylum Streptophyta; class Pinopsida; order Pinales; family Pinaceae; genus Pseudotsuga; species Pseudotsuga menziesii. The sequence continues at coordinate 263,150 of LPNX010657834.1, read as the reverse complement.
CCTTCTCCTACCATATTTGATGTTGTCTACATCCTATACTTGGGACAACTCTATTGTTTGCCTACAATTTACTTTTTTTTGTAGGTGTGTGTCATCTTTATCATTCCATGTGGTTATTGAAGGAATTACTATATGTTCCACATAGTTTTTTAGGGAAAACTAGCCTTGAAAGTACAATTCTAGTTCTATTTCAACATTTTCATACATTAGACTCCTATGGGGTGGAATTAGTTATTTTTGGCCCTTTCTTAAGGTTTGTGCTACTACATAATTTGTTGATGGTCCAAGGTACACTTTAGTTGTTGATTTCAATAATAGACATGATTTGGTCACCCTGTGATGGAATTTGTGTTAATACATGTCATATACATAATTAGAGACATTTTTTATGCCCTGGCTCTCGATTAAGTGTTTTAGATAGAGCTAAATGTCAAAACTAGATTGCCCAACTCATATAGGTTGATGCTTAAGCAAATCAAATCACCTTTATTGACTATATGCTCACAAAGCTAGGATTGCAACATCTTAATCTTCGTGTAATAATTAGAAATAGAATAAATCCAAGGCCTTTAAGAAACACAAGCATGTCTAAGCAAAATGTTGAAAGTTATAGCTCGAGATGTACTTTTCTATGATGATGCCTAGTATGAAAGGGACATTAAAAGTGGTATCTCTAGAAAAATTAACTTTATATAATAAAATGTTTTTTATGTTATAAAGTTCAAGTGACTTTTACTTTATAAAGTTTAAGTGAGTTTTATTTTATAAAGTTAAAAGTGAATTTTTGTATTTAATGAGAAATTAAATCCAAGCCTTTAATGATCAGAGTGAATCTTATTCATCGGATCAAAAGAAGTTAAAGAGGTTAGTGTTAGGTCATTAATTGAAAATACATAAAGAACATAAGAGAGAGGGCATTCATTGTCATTATGTGAGAAACACATGAGAAGAAGAAGAGAGAGGGTGTATAAAAAAATTTAGTGAGAGAGAGAGAAATAAGAGGGCACACTTTACAAGAAGGGGTAAGGGCACAAAAATCGAGGTAGCAACATTCACTGCACAGTCTGTACCTTGCATTTAATGTTCTAGCCATGCTATACCAACTTCATAGTGCGTACAACAAACTAATGCACAGATTAATTGAGGAAGATAGTTTGTAGACTTGGGCATAATTCTCTAGATAGTGACAGAGTTGTTTACTGGTATTTTGTTTGGGCGTGTTTTTTGTTAAATGTGTAGCATCATGAGTCATTATCCATGAGACTTGTGTTGTATCAAGTCCAAAACTTATGTTGTATTAAGTTCAGACAGCTCTCCATGAGACTTGTGTTGTATCAAGTTCATCAACATATGTTGTATTAAGTTCATCAACATATGTTGTATTAAGTTAAGAGCTTGTGTTGTATCAAGATAGGATGTTGAGTTGATGAGATATGCATGTACTATGATCTTAAGTTGTATTAAGATCAAGAACTTATGTTGTATTAAGTTAAAGAGTCTTGTGTTGTATCGAGACTGTAGACTTGTGTTGTATCAAGTATGGACTTGTGTCATATCAATTCAAATGATTCTCATAGATGGTACCCTATGAGAGGGTTCTCCTTAACTGGAGATGGTCTTGTGTTGTATGAATTCATGAGTATCTACTATGTGATGTATGGATATTCATGGTCTCCAGGTGCTATAAGTCTCATTTAGGGATTAACTAAATACCCCTAGAGTGATTTACTTTAGCATATGACTATATGACCCGGGGTAATACACATGATCATAGGATGGGAAACAATATTCTAAGTATGATATGAAAAAGGCGATTAATTAATTAAACACTTATGGACCATGCAAAATTAATCAATGATAAATGAGATGAGCACAGATATAGAGTAAACTTGAATTGCTTGTGTCATACCTTCAATGAACTCAAATTGCAAAGATATCAGCTAAATCTAAGTTGTGGAAAACAAGTTTAAGTTAATTAAGGAATCCACTCCTTGATTTATGCAAAGTGGTTGTCAAAGCTGACACTGATGGTGAAGCACTAAAGACATCAGTTATGATTAGTTACATTCAGCTATGTTCAGTTACATTCAATTATGTTAAGTTACATTCAATTCAGTTCAATTACATTTAGTTTAGTTCAGTTACATTTGGTTCCATTTAGTTCAATTCAGTTTAATTAGTTAACAACTCAGTTAGAGGTAGTTAACACCAGTGAATTATTGGAGGATGCACATCTTCAGTGTGGGAGGTAATTACGAGGTGACAACTTGGCATCAAGTCAAGGAAGGCGCATTACATATTGTGTGAGGAGTGCACATAGTGCACACAATGTTCACAGTCTTGCAACCATTTGCTACCTCTCATTGCATGACTGAATAATATTGTTATTAAAGTGATATGCACTTGGCATGGCTGAGACAGTATTTCGAGTAACTCTATTCACTAGTGATGCTTAGATATCCATTATCAAGCAATCTGCAAGTGTTGTAAAATCACTCTCCGTCATTATTGATCATACTCAAAGATTGTTTGTTAGGTTTTTCATCCTCTAGATTTGAAGGGTTTTCCCAGGGTACATCATGTGTCCAATGGTTTGGTTAATTTGTGTGTTTGAATTGTTGATGCGATCTACATGTACTGAATTTGTTTATAATTTTTTTTTAAAGTTCAAGTATCTTCATATTTGCTCAAACATTAACATGGTATCATAGCAAGAGTGTGCAAGAGCTTAATTTTGTGTGAAAATTCTAAACCTACGCAGATCTTGAAGCATTGATCAAAGCTTGAAGCAATGGCATCAATATTTGTCCGATCGAAAGATCGACTTGAAGGCACAACAAACTTCAACACATGGAAGGCGAGAGTGATTACATTCTTAAAGAGCATGATCTTGATTCCTTTGTGACCACCGTGATCAAAGATCCCAGTACAAATGCAGGAAGAACAAATTACAAGAAGAATCAAGCAAACAAAAAGAGGATCATATATGACTTCATGAAGGACAACCTCATGTCTGTGATCACACCATTGAAGACAACAAAGGAGTGTTTTGACACACTCAAGGTTTGTATCAGAAGAAGCCCCCTACTCAAAAGAGGGCTTTGAAGAACAAGTTTCACAACATTAAGAAGGAGAAGGATGATACCATAGCATCATTCTTCACAAATATTTCACAAGTGAAGAATCGACTAGTAAGTGTCGGTGTGGAGACGAATGAGGATGACCTTCTTCAAACCGCTTTTGATGGACTCCCTTCCTCATGGGATAATTTCTTAGAAACCGTAAATGAGAGAAAGGGAATCCCAACTTTGAAAGAATTTGGCATGATTGCATCCAAGAAGAGGGGCGCATCTAAAGCAAGACACCATGCCCTAAGGAGGAAAATCTTTCCCTCACGGCAAGAACCAAGAAAGGGAGGAATGCATTCTCTTCCAAAAGTTCTTTCGTGCAAATAAGAAGGAGATCAATAAATATTTTGACAAATCAAAGTTTCTATGCTATTACTGTCAAAATTTGGGCCACTTTGCATGTGATTGTCATGCAAGGAAAAGAGGAGAAGAAAGGCTTCATGCATCCACCATTATAGAAGGAGGTGAACTTTCTCAAGAGAAATCATCCAAGAAAGAGGATGATTGAAAGGAATATTTCCTTTAGTGAAGAAGAGCATTCGCTTTTGGTTTCGTGGGATCCTTATTCCCATGCAGAGACACACCTTCTAGTACATGCATTAAGTTTTTGTAGTGTCTAAAGTTGCAGTGAATAAAGAAGGACTCCACCTATCTCCGCAAGGGTGTAGAGATCAAGAGGGAGCCCACACAAACAACAAAGATGAGTGCCTTACATTTTTTTAAATGTTGTTTTAAATCAGATATAAAAGTTTTTTAAGTTTCATGACTATCATATAGATCTGTATTCCTAGACTTGAAATTGCGCTTAGCATATACATTGTTTTTTTTGTGTCTTTATTGGCATGTTATCGATCTCATGAGTCCATATTTTGCGTTATGATATAGGATTGATATAAGACTTATGTAGGAATGATATATACTCATATAGGGCTAATATAAGGCTGTAAACATTCTTCATAAGACATTATATTTAGAGTTGTATGATTGCTTCATAAGTTGTGAACATAGGACTACATGATTGGCCAGATAGAGGGCTACATGCTTACCTCATGAGATATGAACATGGGGCTGTATATTTCTTTCATAAAAATGAATTTTTGGATTGATATAAAACTAATATAGGGCTGTGTATCAGTACATAAAATTAGAATGGATTATGTTAAACCGGTTGGTCAATATATGTACAATAAATATGTAAATCAATATCAGTATATTAAGAGTATTTTATGTGAATAAAACTCATGAGTATGAAATGGTTCTAACCATTAGAATATTTTTTCTTGTAGGGAAAATAATATTCCCTTACCTACAAGTAAAGAAGGACATGAATGTGGAGTCATTCTGATGGTTGATCCTGAAAGAGAACAATTCGGGAGGTTCTTATGCCTCTTGGGAAGCAAACAAAATATATGGCTCGATTTTATTGTGATAGACGTGAAGAATCCTCAAGATATTCTATATTGTTTACATTCATGTGTTAGAGAAGAGATTCAAATAGATATGAGCATAGGTCTCTGTGATGGAGGACCCAGATTATGTTTCTACATTCACATGGTGAGAGGGAGTAGCTAGACTCGCTAGCTCATGAAGAACCAGTGTAACTGGTTGATGCACCTCCTGTAAAAAGGAGACGTTGATGTACCTCTTGTAAAAAGGAGACCTGCATGATGCTCATAATTTAGAAGCAAGCTCAGAACATTATTCAAGAATCTTATTATGATTCTAATGATTAGAGGTGTAGAAGTCACTAGATAAGATTTTCCTTAGTTAAGGAAAATGTTCAGCAAATATTATGAAGAGTTTCAAGACGATGGATTAAAATTCCATGTCCATTTATATGAATATAAATATGAAGTTTATATCAAATTTGGAAGATCTCAAAAGTTTGTTAAGATGAACCTGGCTAGTCACAAGTCCCAGGATCAGTCATCTGCTTTACAGTCTGTACATAGACATTTACATAGCATGCATTGTGGTACCTACTTAGTACAAGTGTTTGTAAACTTAATATGTCTCAAACAATGGAATAAAGATTCAAAGATATATGAAATCTGACTAGTATAGTGATTGAGGAAGGAACACATATGTTGTTCTAGAAAGAGCATGTTGAAAAGCAGTCAAGATTTATGAAGTTTCTAGTTAGTTTTATCCGAGACCTGATACATATACACAGATGAGAAGCATTGTCAACATTATTACCGAAGCCTCTGTCCGGGACAAGCTTGGTCTAGTACATAAAAACTCCTCTCATTGAAGATGGAGTACTCATGTTTCTTCATAGGAAGTAGTAGATAAATTCCCCATTAGTTAGTCATGTACCATGACTAAGGCAACCAAGGGATATGATACCTTATGGATAGAATACACATGAGCAGAGACATGGTAAAAGTCTCAGAGACTATTCATACTCAACAAGAGTTGTAGTCTGGACAGTCAGAGAATAGTTAAACCTATTGGAGAGGTAGTTGGAGTGTTGCAGTATAAAGAGAAGAATCACTAAGGAAGTGATCAGGCCTTGAAGAACATCACAAAGAATGACAAGCTCACATAGAACTTCTCTAGATAGCAAAGGATTCAACAAGTCAACAAATGTTGAATAGTGAAAGAAAAGATAATACTTTCTTTTTGCATGATATTACACCTTTGTTGTATATGTTGTATATGATGGATATAAAATCTATGGTTTCTAATTTAGAGAAACTTTATTCTGGATTGGATCCAGATGTTGCTACTATGTGTAAGTAGTTAGTTGGCCTTTGAGCAGACCTGTTGTATTTTATGCTTACTACTAAGCATATGTTAGAGTAGCTTTGAGGTACATTAGAATAGGCTCTTTATTGTATTTGATATATGGCAGACCTATTACATGATTGTGCTATCCAACTATTGTTTAGACTGAGATAAGCGATGTAATTTGTGGCTAGTACTACAAAAGCTAATTGTATTGCATCCAATACAAAAGAAGCAAGATGTATGTGAGAGAGTACTACAAAAGAAAAATGTGTTTTGCAGATAGTACTACATTATGAGGAGTAGAGTAGCTTGGGAAGCTACCTACTAGGGTTAAATAATTGACCCTACAGTTATTAGGTGTTAATAGTCAAGCTTTTTTATTTAAATAAAACACACACACCTATATGTGTGTTATGATAAAACACATTAAGATGAAGTTTTACTTCATTGAAGTCATGGTCATGTAAAATGAATTCCAGTACATAGTTACTGATAAGAAAATGGCAAATTTGTGACAAGCCGCTATAAGTGACGAAGTTGAGTTACTTTCGAGATAAGCTTGGTATTGCAGGAAATTCTTGGTAAAGCAGAGAATGTCTCCCTCGCTAAGAGGGAGTGTTAAATGTACAACATTAGGAATCATTCTCCATGATACTTGTGTTGTATCAAGTTTGGAACTTATGTGGTATTAAGTTCATAAACCTCTCCATGTGACTTGTGTTGTATCAAGTATGGAACCTATGTTGTATTAAGTTCATCAACTTATGTTGTATTAAGTTAATAGATCATATTGTATCAAGTTAGGATGTTGAGGTCATGAGAGATGCATGTACTATGATCTTATGTTGTATTAAGATCATGAACTTATGTTGTATTAAGTTCAGCAGTCTTGTGTTGTATCAAGACTACAAACTTGTGTTGTATCAAGTTTGGACTTGTGTCGTATCAAGTCAAATTATTCTCAAAGACGATACCCTATGAGATGGTTCTCCTTAACTAGAGATGGTCTTGTGTTGTATCAAGAATATTCTTGTGTCAATACCAGAGGACTTGTGTTTTATCAAGTCATGAGTATCTATTATGTGATGTATGGCTAGTCATGGTCTCTGGGTGCTATAAGTCTCCTTTAGGGATTAGCTACCCCTAGAGTGATTTGCTTTAGCATATGACTATATGACCCAGGGTAATACATATGATCATAGGTTGGGAAACAATATTTTGAGTATGATATGATAAAGATGATAAATTAATTAAACACTCATGGACCATGCAGAATTAATTAATGACAACTGAGATGAGAAAAGAGATAGAGTAAATTCGAATTACCTATGTCAGACCTCCAGTGAACTCAAATTGCAAAGACATCAACTAATTCTAAGTTGTGAAAAACAAGTTCCAGATAATTAAGGAATCTACTCTTTGATTTATGCAAAGTGGTTGTCAAAGATGAAATTGATGGTGAAGCACTAAATACATTCGGTTATGATAAGTTACATTAAGTTCAGTTTAGTTACATTAAGTTATGTTCAGTTCAATTTGGTTCAGTTCAATTACATTAAGTTCCATTTAGTTCAGTTCAGTTCAATCAGTTAACAACTCAGTTAGAGGCAACTAACACTAGTGAATTAATGGAGGGAGCATGTCTTTAGTGTCGGATGTGATTGCGAGGTGACAACTTGGCACTAAGTCAAGGAACACACACTAGGTAATGTGTGAGGAGTGCACACAATGTTCACATTCATGTAACCATTAGTACCTCTTATTGTATGGTTGAATAAGCTTGTAATTAAAGTGCTATGGAATTGGCAAGGTTGAGAGAGCATTCCGAGTAAATCTATTCTCTAGTGCTGCTTAGACATCCATTATTAAGCAATCTACAAGTGTTGTAAAATCATTCTCTGTCATTATCGATCATACTCAAAGATTGGTTGTTGGGTTTTACATCCTCCAGATTTGGAGGGTTTTCCTAGGGTACATCATGTGTCCAATGGTTTGATTAATTCGTGTGTTTGAATTGTTGATGAGATCTACATGTACTGAATTTGTTTATCAAAAGGTTTTAAAGTTCAATCATCTTCATATTTGCTTAAACATTAACATTTTTCAAGGTGAAAATTGGAGATAAGTTTTGTTTATTGTTGTTTGATACTCTTGTATGTACTTAATTTTTTTTAGTAGCCACAATAATAAATCTCTCTTCTATCTGGTTTTCCCCTTGTGGATCTTTCCAAGGTCATTTGAGCAAAAATATCTTGTGTCAAATGTGTTAATGTTGACTGTCATTATCTGTCATTATTCTGCTACTATTTTTTCTAGATTTACTTATTTAGTATTTCTGCCTATAAAGTACAATTGGGTGTATTGGGATTAATACATAGCTTTTGAAGTTTATATGAAGTAGAAATAAAAGAGTTTGCTAAGTGTTTGACAAATTGCCTAGTTGAGTTTGCTAGCATTTGACATGAAATTTAACACAAATGACTTGGCCCTTTTTATTGCATTATAATTGGAAACCATTGGTCCAACCTAATAAGAATATTTTCTTTGTCTCTTGTGCTTGGTGGATTGGTTATTGGCATTCAATTAATACATCTTTGCATTCCTCGACATAAATGATTGTTGTGCACAACTTATCACAAAAACCTCAAGCATCTCCCCCAATATTGTGCACATGCCAAGTTTGCATGGTATTGCACCATTAAATTCAATGGCTAGCTTCTCCCCACCTCAATAATTTGAATGCCATTCTATTAGGAGATACCTTTCCTCGAGCCTTTAAATTTTGCACATGTTTGTTAATAATAATTGCAATGATTTTTCTCATTTGGAAGATACAAAATGTTGTCATGTTTAATATGTAGAACATTCTTATAACATCTTTTTATTGGTATAATATGCGTCACTATGTACATGCATATTATTGTGCAAGTCCTTAACATTGAACTAGATGTGGCAAACGTGTGCCAACTATTGAAGTATAATGGGGGGGTTCCCCTTATAATACGAGCAGGAAGTTGTAGGGAAATTATGTAGCATGTTCATGTTATACCCATTCTTGATAATCTCATAGATATAAAGGCAGGCTACGTCATAGACTCATTTAGATTGTTCATGAAAGGATGAAGTGCAACCATAATTGCCCCTTGATGTTGCAAAACTAAAATGATTAAGTAATTGTAACCCACCCTTGTGATTTTTGAGATTGAGAGGCCTAATGAGGAGCTTGAGTAGGGTAATGAAGGTGAGGGATCCCTATCCCATATTTGAATCCAAACCAACAATGTTTGTGCTTATTATTGAATTTGTCTTCACTACAATTAATGCAAATTCATAAATTTCACCTCAACCTTTAAGTTTTGAGAACCATTTCTTGTCAACTTTTAGCCTTATGAATGGATATGAAATATAAATTACAATATTATACATTTCACTCATGTCCAATAAAATACACTAGGAAGCCCAATAAAATAAATACCAAAGAGATGTACTTCAAGGGTCAATTTTTCTATCCCTTTGGGAACACTTTCTATCATAAAATAGATCTGATAAAAAATATAAAATAAAATAAAGACCTTTCTACAACATCTTTATTACAAACATAAATTACCCATTTAGATTTTATATGTTTATAAAACCACCAAACTATACTCAATTTTATGTCATATCAACTTGCATAACCAACATTAGAAGCTATGCAATAATCCTGAGAACATAAGTTGAAAATCATATATGCAAGTACATAAGGTTTGGACAAGACGAAACACTTCATATCATAAGATGAAGTTACAAGTACAAACCATCAACCTTTTATAAATCTAGCACATGTAAGTCCTTTGAGTTTATCACAAGCTAGGACTTTTGCATTGCTCTCCAAACCCTAGTTCGGGAAACCATAACAAATCCCTATCCACCGATCCCTCGTATCTAGCAATCACTCTGAACCACAGTTGGTTGCTCCACCAAAGATCCCCAACAAGCTAGCATACACATTGTCAATTCTTCTTTGGCACCTACACTTTAATCCCAAAAGTGTACATGAGAAAACAAGATAGTCTCCCTCTATCTTATGCACATCGAGCAATGCAAGTAGTACTAAGGTTTCCAAATGACACAAAATCCAAGCTCTATTATGTCACAAGAATCACAAGAACAAGTGCTACCTTTTATGCTTTAGTGTTTCTCCCAAACCCTAGCTTCCCTTATCTTCTCAAGGCAGAACCTAATCCCATCCTTCTTCTTGAATTAAATCAAAAACCCTAACACTCAAGACAAAGAGATAAAAGCACAATTAGTAAGAGTACATGATAGAGGCAATTTCCCTCTAGCTTTATGATGTGAACGATATGAATGAATAGAAAGACTCTCTCATCCCTTTATGTATAAGATAGGTGAGGGAGGGCAACAATAATAAAGTGGACAAGGTCCATGAACAACCAAACTAATTAATCACTTGATAGGTCCACATATAAAGTGTTCCACATGTAAAGTGCTCCAACTCTAAGATGACACATGTCAAGCTCCAAGGTAAGCACATCCATCAAGCAAAGGTCCCAAAGTGAGCACTCCACAAGCAAGGTCCAACACTCTCCTCTAAATGTATCTAGTGGTTCAATGCTACCTCTCAAGCTAGGTGTGCCTTTGGGTCCACCACAACTACATGAACACTCCTCAACACAAATTTCCTCAAGTTGAGAACAAGTATCCATGCAAGCAACTTGGTATCCCCATGTTACTTGGGGCTTAACAAACAATCTCCTTGTAAGTTCCCAACACTACTCTTCCAAATAGGTCATCCTCTCAATCAAGCAACCAATTCCTCCATGTGCACACCTGATGAAGATTGTGAATAAGCCATATAAGTCCCAAACCTCCTAAGTACTGAACCACATAAGCATCAAGTTAAGGTATACCAATCCATGAGCGAGTTATCTCTAATGTGCATGTCCACCATGATATAACCAACGATAGGAAACCACATCACATGAAGCACCCTTAAGCATGGTGTAAATTTTTTTGGAGTAACCCCAAAATCTAGCACCCACCCCCAATGAACAAGAACAAACCCTTATATAAAGTAAGCCTCATCTCCTTAGATTCCCTAAGTTTTGATTTTGGAAATTTTGTGTTTTTAGGTGTGTATCATTCAAGGCCATACTTTATTGCTACATATATGTATGTGTCATGACTATAATTCTTTCAACATTATTGGATGTTTAGGTGGTAGTTTGATTATCGTAATACTTTTGGGTGATTTTCATCATAGTGTTTATCTCGTTTTGATGTAACTTGTGTTGGCTATCATGCAACACATTAAAAAAAGAAGAACAATATATACATTATTATTTATATTAATGCTGAAATGAAGCATTTTATAGAGAAAACAAATAATATAATGTTGTTTTGTATAAGATTTTCTCCTTGATAAAATATTTCATTTGACTCCTAGAGCAGTAAGATAGCATTTTACAACATATAAATAATAACCACGAACTAAAGGCAACCTAGATGATATGAATCTAAAAACATTAATGATGTTAAGTTAAATTTCGTATTTTGCAAAGCTTTTAGAGTGGGTAATGCCTTATAAAACATATTTGACTCACAATAGTTATGTACATTGCCTTATAAACCATTTTTGCCTCATAATTGTCATGTGTGTGGCCTTAGAAATCATCTTCACTTCACAATCGTTATGTATGTATGATTTATAAAGCATATATGGCTTGTAATAGTTATGTATAGGATTTATAAACCATCTTCAAGTAAACTCCTTGGTGTAGACTAGTGTGCCTCGCATAGGGGAATTGAATCAAGCTCTCAATGCAAAACTAATCAAATCCCAACAACATTAACACAAAGAGATTGAGCTAACCCCTTGGATTACTCACAATTGTTATGTATGTAGCTTTATAAATCATTTCAACTCACATTTGTTGTGTATATATACCTTACAAATCATCTCCGACTACAATTGTTTTGTATGTGACCTTATAAGACATCTTTGACTCACACTGGTTATGTATGTAGAATTATTCATAGCCCAACATAGAGATATGACATTATAACATAAAGGCTTTAAATCAAAGATAACAACAAGGCATGGCACCCAAATCATTATTCATGACACACACATCTAGCAATGATGTTAACACACATACACTTTTAGAAGATGAGTATTATTGTGATGAAATACGAACATTCTTAAGAATATTCCATTGCAATAGGATAACACGTAACATCTTATAGATAGAAAATACAAAGCAAAGACAACCAATAAAACATGAATTGAAATCTCCTCAATGATGTTAAGAGACATACAAGTTAAAAAAGAATATTACAATGATGAAATCCCAACATAATAATACTCCTTTGTAACAATATAACATGTAATATCTTATTAGCAACAACCATAAACCAAAGACAACCAACAAAACACGCCATCAAAACCATGAAATGAAATCCTCACAGTGATGTTGACACATATCAATTTTAAAAGTCCTATACCCTACTTCAAAGGCCTCCAATGCTCCCTCCTAAGCCATGTGAACCTTTGGATCTAGCATGCCTATATGAAGAATCCTCAACCCAAACATCCTCAAGTTAAGAACATACATCCATGCAAGCAACTATCCCCATGCTACTTAGGCTAAATGCCCTCCTCCTAGATGCACAACACTATTCCTACAAATATGTCATATTCCCAACCAAGCGATTAAGCCCTCCACGTACACGATTCAAGAAGAATCTCAATAAACTAGACATGTGTCCAACCTCCCAAGGGAATGTGCCACAAAATTATCAAGTTAAGGTATAACAATCCCGACTAAGCTATCTCCAATATGTATATCCATTATGGTACAACTAAGGGTAGGCAACAACCATGCAATCCAATCACATGAAGCTCTCCTGAGCATGGTATAATCACTTTAGTGGTAACCCCAAACGCTAACACCTACCATCAAGAACAAGGGAAAAGCCCCGACCAAAGTGAGCCCCATTCGATTAGTGTATTGAAGTTATGATTTTAGAAATATGCATTTTTGAATGCATATGATTCAAAGCCAACTTTTTTTATTCGAAAGTGTTGAGCCCTGTTATTCAATAGGAATGAAGGGATGGCCAAAATCAAACCTTGGTGACCACATAAACATTCTTCCACCCAACAAGCTGCGCTGTCTCCTCATATTTTATTGCTATATATGTATTTGCCCTAGATAGAATTTTTACAATGTTATTGCATGTTTAAGTGGTAGCTTGATCATCATAATACTCTTAGGTGATTTTCTTTGTAGTGCTTATCTAGCTTTGATGTAGCTTGTGGTGGTTCTTGTGTACACAATTTTCTTAAAAAAATTGTCCAATATATACATTATTGTTTATATTTAAGGCAACAATAAACATTTATAACGAAACAACAATAATGTTGTTTTATGTAAGTTTTTCTTCACACTAAAATATTCCATTTGACTTCTGGAGCAGTAAGATAGTTAGTAACAACACAAATAATAATCATAAACTAAAGACAACCCACACAAGATGTCTTTGAAACCATTAATGATGATAAGACAACTTTTGGATTTGTAATGCTTTTAAAATGAGTAATGCCTTATGGTCCATCTTTGACTCACAATTGTTATGCACATGGTTTTATAAACCATCTTCAACTCATAATTGCTATGTTTATGACCTTATAAACAATTTTCACATCACAACTATTATGTATATATGCTTATAAACCATCCTCAACTCATAATTGCTATTTTTTTCCAAGGAAACCTCACGGGGAGACCCAAAGGATACTTTCCCACATTTATGGACGATATTCCTAGTAAACCCATAAATGTAGACTAGTGTGTCTTAGGTAGGGGGATTCGAATCGAGCACCTTTTGAGATGGAACAAGCCAAATGTTCAACAAAATTGACAAAAGTTGATTAAGCTAACCCCTTGGGCTACTCATAATTGTTATGTATATGGCCTTATAAACCATTTTCAACTCACATTTGTTATGTATACATGCCTTACAAATAACTTTTGTCTCACAATTGCTATGTATGTGACCTTATAAGCCATCTTCAACCCACACTTGTCATGCATGTAGAATTATTCACCTCCCAACACATGGGCATGAGATTGTAGTAGGTCAGAGATAACTTACAAGGCATGACACCCAAACAATTATTCACAACAAACACAACCAACAATGATGTTAACATACATCTAATTTTATAAGATGAGTATTAATGTGATGAAATGCTGACACAAAAAAATATGCTACAGTAACAAGGTAACATGTAACATTTTATAAGCAACAACAATAAATCAAAAGATAACCAACAAAAATGACAACAAAATCATGAAATTCAAACCCCACAATAATGTTAACACACATAGAAAAGAGTATTATTGTAATGAAATCCCAGTGTAAAAATATATACAAGAAAACATGTCACTTCTTATATAAAAATATACCTTTGTACTAAGATAATTGTAACATTTTATAGATAACAACCTTAAACCAAATACAACTAATAAATAAACATAACACCAAAGTTATGAAATCACTTCTCTTAAATAATATTAACATATATACAATTAAAAAAATGAAATCCCAACTATTAATGTAAAAATATTTTATATAACATTTCATAAACATAAAAATTCTATTAATGTAAAGAGATAATATTTAACATATTAAAAAAATACTCAAAAAAAAAATCTATTAATGTAAAAAGATAATAGTTAACATATTAAAAAAAAATACCAAAATCATAAATAAAAAAAACAAACACCAAAATCATAAATTGAAATTCCACCAACAATATATACCATTAATATATAAAATTTAAAAAACCAACCACCCTAAACTAAAAACAAAATCATAAAATGAAATTCCAACAATAATATACCATTAATATATAACATTTAAAAACTAACCACCATAAACTAAAGACAACCAACAAAACCATCCACAAAAAGATAATATTCATTACTCCAACTTAGAAGTAAAATCAAAATGTCTTCGACCACTCTAAGATCTCACATCTCTACGAGTTTGAAATTTGTGTTTCTTTTACGGCATTGTCAGTGTCATGGTACCAGGCTGCATGTGGCAAAGGCAATTTTATTCTCAAGGACTCTGCAGACGTGGTCTTTAATTTTGGTTTCAAGGGAGTACACGATGGAATTTCATTATTGTCTCAAAGGGCCTACCTAATCTCGAGTCGAGTTAGGGAAACGACCATGTGTCGTGTCATGCCCAATCAAATAGAATTATCATCATGCTTCTAATTCGCACATTACAAAAGATAAAGTGGGCACGTTATGTATCACCACGAGACTCGAGCAGCGTAATGCCTTCAAGTTCGGAATAAAATAATATTATACAAAAATTCAAAGTATTTTCGTCCGGAATTATTCCCGCTCTTCTACTCCACAAAAAGACAAAATAGAAAAAAAACAATAAAACTAATCCCGACGTGGAGGGCACACGCGACGTATAGAAGGAAAGCAGAGACCATGTAGCAGACAGGAAAAGTAAAATTTAAACATTAAAATTGACACCGTGACAGATCACATGGGTAAAGTGATGGCGGTCAGGTCAACATTTAACTCCCTAACGAGGGAATATAATTATCGTTGGAATCTTCTCGGCTGCGTTTGGGCAAATACGCTCAACGGCAGGAGGCACACAGTTGTCCGCCTCTGCACATCTTATGTTTCAAAGTTTTGCCTGGGATGCATTTGCGTGTTATTTATTTGCCCTTGTCTGCTTTCTACCATTTTTTTTCCGGTAGAAAGCCAAGCCAATTCATTATTCATACTGCTTCCCTTCCTTTACACTCTTGCTCTGCCTTTACTTCCTTTACACTCTGCCTCACCCATCATCGCATCAGGCCCAGTCTCTAGCCTCGATTGCTTTTTTCTTTAGAGCATCCAGAGCTATCTGTTATGATTTTCTCGGATCAATGTGACCGGTAGCTGTCATCAGAAAGGCGAGCTTTAACAGAAATCCGATTACATCGGCGGTTGGTTTTATGGCATCGTCATCGAGGACCAGGAGTAGTTCACCTTTCGGTTTCAGGAAGGCCTCGCCAATTAACGGGAAAGCGATGATCCCCCGGTATTCTCCTCCGATTTTAACCCCTTCGTCCTCAGCTTCTTCTTACGGATCCAGCTATGGGACAACGAGATCTGTGACCCCCTGCAGAGTGCGCAGTGAATCACCTTCCAGCAATTTCACATATAATTACAATTATCCGGTCGAATTCATTGGAGCCGAGCTTCCACCCTCGGACAATATGGAGTTTCGCAATGCGAAAGAAAATGTCTGTGTTACTGTTCGAATCAGGCCTATGAGGTATTGAATCCTCTCCAATCTCTGCAAATTCTATAAAGTATTGATAGATCTGCTATGCAGAACCTTTAAAAGGAAAGTTAAGCTTCACGGAGAGTGCTGCATTGTTCGGGAATGGCTTCCAGTTTAAATTTAAGTGTTCTTTGTTACATCTTTGTAAAATTTAGCCTCATTCGGCGGTTTCAGTGTCCAACATTTAGATAAAATGCGCATTTTGGCGCTGCTGAGAAAATTTTAGTCGCATTCACATTTTCGAATGTACTTATTGCTCGTAGTGAGCTTTCAGCCCCCGCCTTTAACAGAGTGTAACCTAATTCAGCGATATTAATATGTTCAGTTTAATTTCAGCGCTTAATCCGCGCATTCTGATGTCTCTGAGCAAGTTTTATTGTCGAACGCATTTAGTGCTTGGATTGAATTTTCAGGTTAAATTCTACTGTTTATTTAATGTATTTCAGTAACCTCATTCCGAAATATTATTTTCATTTTAAACTTTCAGCGTTTAGTTTTGATTAGACCGCGCAAATCTGATGACTAAGACAAACCTCATGCCGGCCATAGCAGTATCATAAGTTTCATTTTGGTTTGGATTAAACTGCACATTTTAATATCTTCGAGCAAATTTTAATCGTTTGTCACATTTTTGAATGCATTTAGCGCTTGTATTGAGTTGTCAGTATAATTTTTAATGTCTTAACAAAGTGTAGCCTAATTTGGCGTTATTAGTATTTTCAGTTCCATTTAGCTTTTAATTTAGATTGAACCGCGCTTTTTGATATTTCTTAACAAATTTTAAGCGCATTCAAGCCTTTTGAATATATTTAGAGCTTGGATCTAGTTTTCAGTTTGAATTTTAGGGTTCTTTCTGATGCTTCTTAACGAAGTGTAACCTAATTTAGAGATTTTATTATGGTACTTACATTTTAGCTTCTAGTTTAGATTAAACTATGGATTTTGACTTCTATGAACAAATTGTAATAGCATTCCTCTGTTTAGAGGTATTAGGTTATGTTATCCTTTATTTAAGCTTAAAACTGGCAATTTAACATCTCCGTATCTTGAGGCTTTCGTTGTTCTTTTATTATATACAGCTCCTAGCTTTTACTTCGAATATAACTGCCCCTTTTGACATATCTGAAGAATTTATGATCGCATTCAACGTTTCTGTACTTCTAAGTTTTTTCAAATCTATCGAGGCTTGAGCTCAAATGCAGCTGTTCTCTGTTTAGATTTACTGTTTCGCTGCACTAAACTGATGATGTACATGCGACTGTCAGTTCAGCAGTGTTGGAAATATTTTACTAGTAGTTCGATTATCTGTGATTGTTAGTGGCTGCCGCCTTGCACTGATTATTTCTCAAATGCATTTTGACCTCTCTCACATGTTTCCCTCCATTCAAGGTTATTATAATTGAGAGCTTCTGAATTTACTCAGTTTTCTGAGATTAAGAATGCAGCCTTCTTCAGGACTTTTTTTCCCAATGAAAACCTTGCTGGGAAACCCTGTGCACTTCCCTGCATTTTGTGATGGTAATTGGTGTAGACCTGTCACTACTGATTATGGCATCTGACCTGGTAGGGACAACAGAGGCAGCCAGCCTGGGGGGTTGACCCCAAGACCTCTTGCATGAAGCACAAAGCACTCAACCACTGGAGCTAGCCTTCTTCATGATTTGTTTGCATTGGTCTTTAATTTAAGATTGACTGCACTAGCTTTGAAATATTTTCACACAACAGAGTTTTTTTTTAATATGCTCACTTTTTGTTGGTGCTTTCCTTTAATCTTTTCTTAGATTAGCCTATCTTGGCGCTGCACTGCACAGATTTTGATAACTTTTCTGAACTGTCTAGTAGCCCGTGAGGTTTTTTTTAAAAACTATTTTCTTTGAGGTTCCCAACAGATTTGAACAAATTGTGTGCACTCTAACTATATTTGATGTATAGTATTGACTATGAGAATTTGAAACTCTTAGCATGTCTTTGGAATCTGGATAGCTTAACTTGTTTGGAGATTATCTAACATTTTTCAAATATTTTAAACTCTATTTTAGCGCATGGAGGATTTATTTTAGGTCTAATTGGGAGAGGAAGATGAAATATAACAAATTTAATCCTATCTTAACAGTTTTCTGACCATAATTTTAGCTTGTGTACATATCGAGCATATTTCTGTGTTCTGATCGCAAGAGTATATTGATGCAGTGCAAGGGAGTTTCAGAAAGGTGATGAGGCTGCTTGGTATGCCGATGGGGACACATTGGTCAGAAATGAATATAATTCATCTACAGCCTATGCTTTTGGTAAGTTTGTATATTTGCTGTATGTCATACTGTAGCTAGTTAAGAATTCTGAGCAATACCACATCATTAAATTTTTAATGGATACAGGTTGTCTTTGGGACTCTTACCTCTCTGTAGAATGGGGTCTAACGAGTTGTAGAAGCAGTAATATGCATCTATCTCAAACTGGAGTTCCAAATATAGTTTAGAACACCGTTAAGCACTCAAGGAAGACTAGAAGTTAAAAATAATGTGGTAGTGTTACTGTAATGGCACTTGTGCTAGATGCATGTGATCTAGATACATATGTAGATGTAGATGTAGATGGTAGACTTGAATGGAAGATTGCTATGGATGAAGAATAAAATGTGGGATTTAGTTCCTCAATTGTTAGGAGAGGACATAGTGAAATGTCGTTGGGTCTACAAATCAAATTCACATCTCATGGTGTTGTTGAAAGACATAAGGCTCATTTGGTTGCAAATGGTTTTTCTTAGCAAGAAGGCATTGACTACATTGAAACCTTTGTCCTTGTTGCAAATATGAACTTTGTCCATTGATTCTTTCACTTGTTGCTCAACTTGGATGGGAGGTACATCAGATGGATGTCAAAAGTGCTTTACTTCATGGAGAGTTGATTGAAGAAATCTACATGGAGCATCCCTATGGTTTTGAGAAGGATTTCGGTCTTGTTCGTTGACTAAGGAAATCCTTGTATGGTTTGAAACATGCCCCTAGGGCTTGGTATGAGAAGATTGTTTGTTTCTTTATCAATCTTGGTTCTAATTGTTGTGAATTAGATAATAGCATTTATGTTTTACATTTAAATGGTGAAACCTTAATTGTTGCATTATATGTAGATGATTTAGTCATTAATGGCTACAATATAAATTTGATTTTGGGTTTGAAGAAACAATTGGTTGATGCCTTTGAAATGATTGACCTTGGTCTTAGATGATTTAGTTATTAACGACAACAATATAAATCTGATTTTGTGTTTGAATAAACAATTTGTTGATACCTTTGATTTTTTTTTTAAACAAGAACCAGGGAAATTTGTATAGAGATAGAAAAAAGGCTGAGCACAACCATACTTACAAAAAGGAAACCGAGGTTTCAGATTGTCCTAAAGGAAAAGAAAAAAACTAAGAGACCTACATCATTCATTGAGTTTTTAGGTGTCCTGAGATGCATTCTGAAATAATTCAAACCCATTGAAGGGTAGATTCTTACATACTGATTGTTTAACAAAATACAGAAATACATCTATAAGAAGCCAAAGTTGAATCTACTACTTTTTCTTGCCTTCAAGCCCATGAATAGGCTACATGACCGAGGTTTCCTCCATTGGGTGGTCGCCATGGTCCGAGGTTTCCTGGCAGTTGCTGCATTGGTTCATGTTGACCATTTTCTGGACCTCTTCTTTAATAAAATCAACAGTTCCCATCAGCTCTTGGAGATCACAGTCGTTGTCGTTGATTTTGGATTCATGGCAGCCCATTTGGTTTGCTAAATATTTGACATCAGACGTAACTACCCTGTTTTCCTTAACACCAACGCACATAATTTCGTAAACCATGCGAAGATGGATTTTGATATCTAAAGAGGACTTAATTTCATTGATGTCCAAATTTTCTGGGTTGTTCGCCATTGGAAACAAAGAAATGCTACTCGGAGCAGAGATTGAGAAATGGGTCTGCTGGAAGCCAAGAGGAGAGCCAACGCAGTTGTTCTCCTTGTCACTGTTTAAACCCGCAAACAAATACAGAAGTTGACCTTCTTCTTCAGGAGACCGGAAACCAGAGAGGGTAGCAAACAAACTGGGATGTTCTTCTTCCTCGCAGTCTCTCGACGGACAAACATACTTCGGGTGGGATGCATTCGAACTGTAGTCTGCCATGGATCGTGCGGACAATCAATTCAAAGCCTCAGGTAGTTGAAGGGTGAGACAGACATTTAATGCCTTCACGTGATCGAAGGTGCCACACATCCACGAAGGTGGACATCTGTCGGTTGTGATCGTGACTTTAGATTGGGGAGATGGCATATGAGAGGGCCAAAGAAGAAACCCCCTCCTAATGAAAAAACCAAGCCAACTATGGAACGTGTTTATGGATAATGAAATGACCCTTAATTGTCACCATTCCAAGTTTATTCTTGACCCCCTTGTTTGCGAGCTTGTCTGCGGATTTATTGTTGCCTCTGAGGACGTGAAATTAGGTGGCTTGAGGAACAGGGTTTAGCCAACGAATGCGGTCATAAATTCTTTTGTCGTTGGCTGAACCATGATTATAATCCGATCTCATTTTTTGGATGGCCTTCCTTGAGTCTCCGAAGACGATGAGATTTGAGATATTATCCTGCCTTGCTAATTCCAAGCCAAGAAGAAGTGAAAGCCATTCAACTTCATTGTTGGATCTATGTCCGATTCCCCAAGCATAGGAAGTCACTATATTTCCACCGCGATCGAAGATAATCCCCCTCGCACTTGCCTCCCCTGGTGTTGATACCTTTGAAATGATTGACCTTCGTCTCTTACATTTCTTTTTGGGTATTCAAGTTTTACACATGGATGTCAATATATTTATTTCTCAACCTAAGTATGTAATGGATCTTTTGCAAATATTTGAGATGTAGGACTAAAGTCTATTCTTCACTCTTTCAGTTGGGAGTAAAATTGATGAAGGACTATGAGTCATTGCAAGTTGATGCGACTGTATATTGACAATTTGTTTGGTAGTCTAATTTTTTTTAACTCGTAGTCAACTTGGTATTTCCTTTGTTGTTAGTGTGGTTTTTTAGTTGTAGGATCCTCGAGAAAGCCATTGGATGGTTACAAAGAGAATTGTTTGTTATATCAAGGGCACTTGTCAACTTGGTATAAAATATTGCAACAATACCTTAGAACCATTGGTTTGTTACATTGACTTGGATGGGGTTGAGTACAATGATGATAGGAAGTTGACATTTGGCCGCGCAAGAAGTAGAGGGTGTTCTCTCTTTCGACCATAGAAGCTAAATATCGTGTAGTAAAGGCTGTCATATAAGCCGTGTGGATTTGATAGCTCTTGGGAAAGCTCGCTTTTTTGTCAATTTGACAAATGTAATTGTTTGTGATAATCAAAGTGCAATACAGGTCGCTGACAACCTTTAGCACACTACTAGATGAAACATGTGGAGCTTCATGCTTACTACTTGAGATGGTTGATACAAGATTCTGTTGTGAAACTTGTCTATTGTAGAACAAATGATCAAATTGCTGATATCTTTACGAAGCCTATATCGGAAGCCAAGTTTGTCAATCTTCAGGCTATGCTTGGGCTTTAGGGCGCTGCAATTATGGGGGAGGGGGTGTATAAAAGTAATTTCACCTCTTGAATCTCTACTCTTGAATCTCTAGAGTGTTGTGTTGATGGGGGGGTGGGTGTTGGAACATTAGGCCATGCTTGTTCATCACACCTTTGGATCTTCCGGAGATAGACGGCCGAAAGTTGATAGTCGGCTTGTTGGTCGATTGACGTGTCGACTAGGCTCTCAACTAGTAGGAATGATTGATCAATGAAGGAGTCAATTAGCTTACTGATTGGTTGGGTAGTTAGATCAAAACTGTCGTCTATGGCACAAACATGGTAGATTTCATGGAAGTTGTTATGTGCTATGGCTCAAGTATGCGGACAAATTCTTCCTCAGTTCGAGGGAGTTGGTTACCTCTTGGAGCTATAAAAGAATGATCCTATGGATTGAATATACAAGTGAAGTAACATTGTGAATAATGCATTTTGATGTATTGCCAATTGTGATATGCTGTGCTTAAGTGTTGAAACGGTATCTATTAACACTACCTCTTTGAATAATTAGCTTTTTGATCTTTCTAATTCCCTTCCACTTAGTATGCATTGTTTCTAACTGCAACCTAGCATGGGGGCTGGTAAATGTAATATAACTGTGCTCAATGTTTAACAGAATGGCTATTATCTATGTTTATGCATTCTTCAGTCTTGTTGATGGAAGAGATGTGTCTGTTAATCGGTGGTTGTTCATGCTCTATGACCTCATTTCTCTCTAAAAGGGTGATATGATTCATCTCCATTAGTGTTGGTTTCTTTTCTTCTTTACTACTTTTCTCACTGGTTTGTTTTCTTTTCATATTTTTTTTTATGATTTTTTGAAAATTGCTGTCTGTATGAAGAGAAAAAATGATACAAAGAGAGATGCACTTTCCTTAGCAGAGATGTGAGAGGCTGTGAAGTTGCGGTGTGGTCTGTTTGCTTGTGATTTTGGAGATGAGAACATTTGTTAAAGAAGTTAAATGTAGTCTAATTAGATAAATCAAGGATTTTAACAGTTGTTAGAGAGGTTTTGACAGCTTATTTTCTCATTTCTCATCGCTAATATTCATTAGATTCTAATAATATCTGTTATGAAAAATATAAGGTCAGTGCTCTTGTTTTAAAAAAAAAGTAAATGTTCTCTATCGCTACCTTTAGAGATGGTCAAAGTAAAAGACACTCTTTTTAGGAGAGATGCAAGAGACTGGGGCTGAGGTGCATTCTGTTCGATTTTGTAAAGAAGTTAAAAGCTACCTAATCAGATAAAACTAGACCTTTGACTGTTGTTAGAGTGGTTTTGAGTCTTTGACAGGTTATTTTTTCATTCCTGTTGTGAATAATGCATGAGTTAAATTGATTAATATGCTTTACATTATGTTAATTTCTGTTATTAGAAAGATAAGGTCATCGGTCTTGCTTTCAAAAAGAAGTGATTGTAGTACTGATCACTGTTATGATTATCTAGTAGATCACCTTCATATCCCAAACCTTGAAATATGAAGTCTGCATTCTTCATTTGTTTGCTATGTTTACTGTGACTATGATTATAACTTCCATACAGTACTAATTGGGAGTGACAAAAATACAATAGGGCACCTAGTCAATGTTTTCTTTATTTTAGACTTCACCTAGTTTTTAGAAAAACACATATTAAAGAACATGAACAGTAGTGTTGGGCTAAGATTATCCATAATGTATGGATCCTGTTTAAACTACAGTATAGCAGACTCCTAAGAGGGGTTGGAACTTGGATTTGATTATCTCAGTTCAAGCTAATTGCAAGTACAGAAGGGTAAAAACTTTATATACCATATGAATAGCCTCTGATTATGCTGCATCAATGTCATGAGGGATGACATTGCTATGCTTGTCATAAAAATGCTGGCTGAGTTGGCTAGATTCAGGCTTTAGGGTTGCTTTCAGACCTTGATATCTGTAAAGAAAATTGTAAATGACGTGAATGGGCATGTAAATTCTGAAGTAAAGGACTGTCTTTGCAAATGAGTAATAATATTTCCAATGCAAACTTGTATTTTATAACAATCTTGTCGATTGTTAGTGCTTGATCATACATGATGATACCTTTTGTTTTGAGAAATATGTCTTATGGTCTCTTTGGCTAAGATGCTGCAGGGGTGTGTATCTATGCCGCCAAAGTCACCCAGGAGTAGCACTCAGCTTCATTGTCATAGTAATAATTCTAATTTATTTCCAACAGTCAGCCTTATTATTCAAAATGGTGGTATGCTGAGTTGATTTATTGAATCCCATTCTTCGGGAAATTAGTGACAGACTTACATTTGAGGTAGATGACAAAGTCTTAGAGAGACGGTGAATATCATAGGTTAGCCAAATGCAAGGCATGGGTTGCCTCTGAGTGCTAAATCCCTGTGAGAATTAACTTCCAAATGGGAAAATAACTCAGCTGACTGGTTTGTTTGACCTGATTCTTAGGCATCCAAAATTATTAGGAAACTGGGAAGCATCCCTCAGGATGAAGTTTGCAAATAGTAGATAAAGGCAATTATTTGCTTAAAAAGGGAGTGAAATCTAATGAACTTTGTTATGCGACCCAAAGATAGTAGTTATAACTTATTGTTCCAAAGCATTGGATTTTATCTGTTGGTTCACGGTAAATTATGCACGTTTTTCACAATGAAATGAACTCGCCAAATTTTGATTGTAGAAATTCATCAGAAAATTTATTTGATATAAAGTTCTAAAGAAATTCAAGAGCAATCTTACTTTTAAAGTAAGCTCCGAGGATAATGTGGTATACGTATTCCAATATATTTATCAGTACAACATGCTTTGTGCAGATAGAGTTTTTGGACCTATTACAACAACTAAAGGAGTCTATGATGTTGCTGCTAAAAATGTTGTCCGGTGTGCCATGGAGGGTGTGAATGGTAAGTGCTTGAGAACTCTGCTACTTTGCTTTATGGAACACAATAATTTTTTGATAATAAATGGGCCTTCGATTTATCGCAGAAACTTTCTAATTCATTGAATAAAAATATTTACAACTGTAGGATTTAATGTTCGTACATACTGCATAGTACAATAACACAAATATCATTGGAAAGAATAGTACATGTCACTATATATTAATGATGTTGCAGCAAGTTCATTTATGGTACTGTAAGGTAAACTGCCCAACATTCTATATACTGTGCTCTCAAGTTATTCATCCGGATCCCACATAACATTATTTTATAGCACCCTAAGTTTGTATGGTGGTTTAACTACCTAACCCATAGGGTCAAGATTATAGTAATCATTTGCTCTGATGTGACTAACTTATTGAGTCACTCACATTTTTTTGTTATATTCTAAAACCCCCCTAATAGGGAAATAACGTTCTTAGCTTATTATCCCCTCTAAAACAAGACTTTTCTACAATTCAATTTTTTACAAAGGGGAAACATAACTTAAAACTACAAAATCTGCAGACTGCATTGATCGACTTGCATCCATTGGGTCACTGAGGTAACTGGTTGTGATGCTTGCTAGTTAGAAATGAAATGAAGTTTATATTAATGTCCACTAATCACCTAACAGGGCAATGGAAATAAAGATCACATAATTCATGAGAAACCCATACAAAAATAAAAAGGTTCCAAGGTGACTCCCCAAGATGAGAAATAAAATAGTCAAAGTAAAATGAAAACTAGTAAACCAACAATCATAAATGAAACAACATATCAAAACTTCGGCCAAAAAGAATGTTATCCTAGGGAGGAAAACCCTAGAAAGTGAGGAGAGAGTTGATGAATAAATTCAAGTGAATGTAAACATGTAAACAAGAGAGGAGAGATCTTGCCCTACTTGACATCTAAGATCTAATAATCCATGTTTATCTAGTAGGGTAGTACCTATCATATAATGTCATCAAGAGAGTGGCCTTTACCAAGAGGTCCTTGGGTAGTGATCCTAGGTGGCATGAATCTACTCCCCTAGAGGTGTAGGAGGAAGGGAGATCTCTCCTAGCATATAAGGACAGTGAATCCCCACTAGAAGAGAAAACTAAAAATGTGTTTTTGGGAAGATGAATGTTTGTCTTGTGCTTTTATCCTCCTAAAGCTCAGTGATGTAAAAGAGAGAAGAGTTTCAATAGGATAGAGAATAAATTGGGGAAAACTCGGCATGTACAAAAAAATAAAAAGGCTTGTAATAGTCACTCATCGGGTAAAACCTTAGAAAATCTCATTGTTTTTGATGCCCTAGATGCCTAGTAGTGTTTGTGGATCGCCAACAATTATAGGTGGGTACCCTAGATGGGTTACTTTGTCCTCCTATAGCTTTGTTTGTAATTATTGGTGTAATTTATACATGTGGCCACAACGTATTCATATGTATCATTATGTGCTTGTAATTATGGCTAAGTCCATATTTTATTTCATTTATTGTCTAGAAGGCTTTTGGTTAAGGCCGACCTAGTCAAACTTAATTTGCAGGCTTAATAACCCACTTGGGGTGTGCACCTTTGTTATGTGGGCCCATAAATCCCCTTCGGAGGTACCTCACTTGAGTTTTGTATAAAATTTAAATACACAACTCGGGCTCCTTCAAACACAAGGTAGAAAAGATGTGTCACATACTTGTGTGTGGTTGTGTGCCATGCTAATTAACTAAAATTAGAAATAGTTGACAATCACAAGAAAAAAGAAAAAGTAAAAAATAAAACTAGCATAGATCCATATTAACCTTGGATCTTTTAAGAAGTGATGGTTTCACCAATTTTTTTCTTGATGCTTTTCGAAGCTCACTAGATCTTAGGTTAAGATGGATCTATGCTAGTTGTTGGAGTGGCTAGTTCTAGAAAAGACAATTATTGCCATTGACTTGATATTAAGCCTTAGTATTCCAAAAAATACATTTATTCCATCCAAACAAATTAAAGTCTTTAACCTTTTGTGACCAATGAAGCGATTTGTATCGCAAATAAATTATCTTCAGTATCACATCCAATTTACCTTTGTTGGACTCCAATTTTTGACATTTCCTACACATTCTCTGTCTCCACCCTTGATAATGACTATTGCTTCTAAGGGTTCTTTGTTTGTATTGAGATTGGCACTCCAACATACACACCTTTGCAAGAAATATGAGAACCATGATTACTTCACTTTTGTGTGTTCTCAGTCCAATTTCTTTCTTGAGAACAATGTCTTGGCGCATAGTCATGATTTCATGTGTGGATTTTATGCTATGCCTTTTCTTTTGGTCTAGCTTATCGAGTTTGCTTGATGTCTAGTTAGGGGTTGTTTTCCTTTGAAAGGGTTTGTGTCTAGAGTGGTTTCTTCAATGTTAATAACCAATTTCTTTAATTCTCATAAGACACAAGAGTACACATCATGTATAACAATGTAAATGTGGAGCACAACTCCAATATAGGTTAGATAAATGAGCTACACAATAACTCCTTAAAGAATAGGAGAACCTCCTCCTATTACCCCAAGACATTCACACATCTAATTCAGATGTTCCTCAACAATCACTACAACTCTATATATACCTACTTACTCATTGCACATGAGACCTCTTCATTAGGATGACCACTATCACATATACATTTACTTCTTTATATATACATTTAGCTCCATATATGCCCCCCAAGGGGTCATATCATATGTTCTCCTTCATGCCAAGTTCACAATAATGTAACATATGATGTTTGAAATTTAGCGCATGCTGGTTTGATTGGACTTCTTGTGGTCATTTGGTCACTGATGGCTTTTCCTTAGACCCTTTTCGTATTTTTCTTTTCAGAGCTTTCCTAAGATCAAGTTTAGGAGGAATTAAAAAAACAAATGAACATCAATCTTTTTCTTCTTTTGGATTAAAGTTTCTACTTATGTGCCTTCATTTTAATTCAGGTTGTTTGTCGTTGTTGTTATTTTGATCTAGGATTTTGCATACTTTCACTCTCCAACACAACCCTTGGTCTCCCTTGCCAAGTTCACAATAATGTAACATATGATGTTTGAAATTTAGTGCATGCTGGTTTGATTGGACTTCTTCTGGTCATTTGGTCACTGATGGCTTCTCCTTAGACCCTTTTCGTATTTTTCTTTTCAGAGCTTTCCTAAGTTCAAGTTTAGGAGGAATTAAAAAAACAAATGAACATCAATCTTTTTCTTCTTTTGGATTAAAGTTTATACTTATGTGCCTTCATTTTAATTCAGGTTGTTTGTCGTTGTTGTTATTTTGATCTAGGATTTTGCATACTTTCACTCTCCAATACAACCCTTGGTCTCCTTTGTTTCCAATAGTATGCAGTGTTTTTACTAGTCATTAAGCTATAGATTTTGTGAGAGGTGCTTTACACAATACTCTGATTCCACTCTTTGTAGCTACTCTTCCCATTTAACATTGTTCTATAACACCCCAAGTAGGTTGTGGTGGTTCAACCAACTAAAACCTAACCTCAACATTATATTATACATACCGTCACATGTCATTAAGATATTATGTTACATATATTTTCATGTTATATTCTAGTCCCACATAAATGCAGAGCATATATTAATAATGGTGTAACAAGTACATCTTTGAGATATTGAGGTAGGATACCCACAATGCACACACCATTCCCTCCAATAACTCATCCCTCAATACGCCAATATATACTATAGCAACCCTAAGTTGATTATGGTGTTTTATCCACCTAACTTCGAATCACAACATTATAGTATTAATATGGTCAAATGTCTATGTAATTGCTTTTAGTATGGGAAGTAGCCACCACATGCTCAAAAGAGGCTCATGGGCTAGATATTTTGAGGTTGTGCTTAACTACTGAAACATAAAAGAAGACAATCAAATTAATAATATTGATGATATTAAATTTACATCCCTAAAAGCCTTGGAATGGCAATGGAACCATTTGAGGTTGAAATACTTAAAGAATTTATCAATCCTGATTTGGTTGATGAAAACTAGTTTTTCAACATTATGAGCTTGAAAAATAAAATCAATATTGCTAAGATCAAGACCAATGCTCATGACCTCCATAGTAAAACTAGTTGCTAGACTAACCACAAAACACCTGGGATGAGCAAATTTGTAATAAAAAAGAAGTTGAGGATGAACATGATTTCCTTGTAATATGCCCTATGTTTACTAATGTGACATAAACATTACCCAGTTTCATAACTCAGTTACTCTTTGGGACCTCTTGGCTTACAAAAACCATATCGACCTTGGAGCTTTCATTTTCACTATGTTCAAATATAGAAATGATCTAATGAAGAATATTTTAGTCTTATTGCATTTATTTGTTCGATAGGCCTTGTTGGTCTTAGTGGACAGTAAACATCATCATCGTCATTGTAATCATCAATAAGTGGCACATATTTTCATGTCATACTCTATCAATAACCTCTATGCATAACTGATGCTAGGACGTGATTGTCCATTGCTCTTTCTTTTTCCTTCTGTCTAGTGGTAGCAACAAAACTGTAAAAACTGTCTTTTGTCAAGATATCATAACTGCAACTGTAACTACCATGCTTGGCACATGAATGATCTTATTGCCTAGTTCCTAATGCAATTTACTAACTTTTTCAAATGTTGATCTCAAGAATGAAGTATTCTACTGATTTTTAGCTTCCTTGTTAACCAAACCAGACCCTTCTCGCTTGTTCAATTGCCCTAACATTAAATTTTTATAGGAATTGCAAGGCAATAGTTCATAACCCATAGGAGCTGCTAACTAAATGTCTAATTATAAGGCACCTTTTCCAAGGATACCCACAACCACCTTTGCAAGGCAAGAGTTCATATCCCATAGGAGCTGCTAACTAAATGTCTAATTTAGTAATTATAAGGCACCTTTTCCAAGGATACCCACAACCTCCTTTACAATGTATCGTGTTTTGCCTGGATATGGAATCATCTTGTTATAAATGAATTTTAGTTGTTCTGCAATCTTAGATCTAATTTCCAAGTCATATATCAAAAACCCTTGTGAATGTATATTCTTGACTAGCATTTCTAGTTATGATTGTCAACCACATAATGCCAATTATTTATTTATCTGAACAACTTCCTTCTAAATTGAGCATCTTGTAACCGCTTTAAGTTGTTAGTGTGACTGCTGATAAGGATAACATCTAGCATTTATTTATCTGAACAACGTCCTTCTAAATTTGGGCATCTTGTGACTGCTATAAGTTGTTAGTGTGACTGTTAAAAAGGATACCATCTTGTAACTTTGCAGGTACTGTGTTTGCTTATGGTGTTACAAGTAGTGGGAAGACTCACACCATGCATGTAAGTAATTTTATATCTCTGCAATTAATAAGAATTTGGTTAAAGTTGCTTGTAAAAATCACCAATAGGACATATTTTCTTATGTACGCATCAAATCAGTGTTACAAACATCGCCGATATATCGGCAACATCGCGATATATCGCGATGTCAACTCACTGGCGATATATCAGCAATATATCGCGATGTCAACTCACTGGCGATATATCAGCAATATATCGCCCCAATATTTTCCCTGATTTTTTGGCCATTTTTTCCCAATTTGATTGTGATATTTGCTGATTTTTTCTAATATATAGCGATATTTGCCAATTTTATCGCGATATTTGGCGATTTTTTCGAATATATAGTAATTTTTTGAATTTTTGTATTTTTTAATATTTTTGTATTTTTTATTTTGCCGATATATTGCCGATGTTTGTTGACATTTTCGCCGATAAATCCGATAATTTCTTTTTGGACCCTCGGCGATATATTCGCCGACACGATATTTGTAACATTGCATCAAATACACACCTTTGCAAATTCATCACAAGAGCATCAGGACATATAACTAATTTTTTGTAATAATTGTAAAAAGACCTTAATAGTGCCATTATTTTTTAGAGTTTTAGTTTGTGGGATTTTTGGGCATGCTTGCCAATGCCATAACCCCATATCCATTTGTGAGTATGCTTCTGAAGATAGACCTTGGCAGGCAAGCATGCAGAGCTAGTTCATCTCCCAACTCGTTGTGGGCATGCTTTGTCAAATGAAATAATTATATTGTTTGTCTCCACGATGCTGAATTTCTGTTTACATCACGAATAATACTTCTAGAGATTTTCTATTTACAAGAAAACATAGGAAAATTAATATCAGTGTCACACATAGCTATGCCATTGGACAAATATGTATTTACTGGTCATATATTTTCTTTTATAATGAGTGCACAAGTTCATGGTTTACAAAAAGGAAGTGATATTAAACACTCTTAAGTAAAGGACTGAAGTGCACCCAGGAACCCGAGTTGGATAAAAGGCCAGAAGATTGATTTGTTGAGAAATGTAGATTAGACAGGAACTTCTTGCACAGGATTTAGTGTGAGCATGCAGGAAGTGGTTCGAAACATTTTGTAAACGGACCACTTAGGAAATTGGGTGATATTTCTATTTTGTACTTGACCACTTAGGAAATTGGGTGATATTTCTATTTTGTACTTGACCTAGGAAAAGTAAAAGTCTAATGTTTAGAAGCCGACATTGTCTTAGGACTTAACTGTATTTAATACAGTAATGATGTTGACTAGATTTAATCTCATCTGTACATCTGAAGATTGAGATAGGTACCGGTTAGGGTTTTGGACAGGCGTAGAAAATAAACAAAATAGATGTTGAATCAGTTGAGCAGATCTAGTGAGCAGGAGAGGAACCACAGTTGCAAAGGAAAAGAGCAGGTCCTTACAACAGCTGTACATGCTATACTTCTGTTTCTGCAGTTTTTTCTTTCTGTGCAGGCAGTATACTTTATTCAGCAGGTCGTACAGATATGTTTTGGGGCGATTTGTTTGACTGTTCAGCTGCTGGTTTAACAGATTGTGGAGGTTACCTTGTAAGCTTTGATTTAATGAATGAAAAGCTGATTAGAAGGATAAATCAGCTGTGCATGTATGTATTTCATTTATGCTTTTGCTATTTACTTTTCCAGCTATTGTGTGGTTGAAGCTATCTTCAGAAATTAATTTGTACATTTAAGTATATTCTGTAAGTTGTAACTGGTCTGTTTGATTGTCGGCATATATTCCTGGGAAACCCTAGATTCATGTTACCTCTCCACCCTCCTTATGCCACTTGTTCTTAGACAAGGAAATTAAAGAGGCCATTTGGGTGATGTACAACAACAAAGTAGCAGATCAGGAAGGGTTCCAAGTAGAGTTCTTCAAGCATGGCCTATGTGCTTTGGTTAGCTACTTGGTTGATCTCTTCGATCATGTAGTGCATACTGGGTTTCCATCGGCATGGTCACATCATATGATCATATCATCCACCTGATACATAAATAGGTCCCAACTCAGATCCCAACAACCGTAGGATGATCATGGTGGGCCACATGTTCTCGAAGTTGTATGCTACAGTTTTTCATATGAGGTTCTCTAGTGACCTTGAGCAGAGGCATCTTAGAGCTAGGCGACAGGCAGGTTTCTGACCTACTCATTAGACTATTGATCACAACTTCACTCTTCGGGCCATCATTGAAAAGGCACGATTGCTGCTCTTTGAAAGTCTACTGTTGTATTATAGATTTTCGAAAAGCTTTCACTGAGTACCGTGGGGAGTTTTGGCATCTCCATGACCCTATTGACGACCATCATCCACCTATAAGAGTCCATCATTGGCTCTCTCCGCACAGCTCATGGGGTGTTCGACTTCATCTGAAGTACTATTGGGGTTAAAGTTTTAAACAGGGTTGCCCGCTATCCCCCACATTGTTTAGGTTTTATATTTGTTGAAAAGGTACCAAGGAAATGTTGTTCACCTTGTGATGCCTTGGGGTGTACAAGGACATTAGAAAGTGGTCCCTAGTACTTTATAAAGCGGGATGTACTTTATTTTTAATAGTCACTTTATAAAGTGGTTTGTTATAAAAATTAAATTTGACTTTAAGTGAGAATTTAATTAAAAAGGGCGTTGACATATTTAAATGAAAAAGTCATTTTATTTTCATTTAATGAGGCCTTAATGAGAAATTAGTGAGGGCCCTAGATCTTAAAAGTCAAGATCTATTCCTAGCCTAGTTTTGAAAAGAGGTACTGAGGTAGTTACCTCAAACAAAACTAGGGAAAAGGCATGGAGACTAATTCATAGTTCACTTTCACAAAAGAGATTTCTGGAGAGAAGAAGAGCAAGGGGTGAAGTCGATTTGGAGAGAAGAAGCGAAACCCTTGAATTTTTTTTTAATGGCTGAGTGACAGGATGAAAGAAAGAGAAGGGGCATGTTTTTCTAGGCAAAATATTCAGCAGGGGGACACGAGCTTTTGTACCTGGGACATGAAGATTTTTGTACCTGGCACAGAAATCGAGGCAAATTGTACATCATTAAATGCAGACTGTACAGTACCATACAACAGTTAACAAAGACCGTACATGCATGGTTTCCAATGCAGAATTCTGGCAGTTGTTACAACAGAGTTTTATGACCGTACAACAAGGAATTTTGGCATGAATTTCGAGGAAGAAGTTGTGCACATAAATTGAGAACCGTATTGGCTGTTTCACGCATGTTTTCCAAGGCTGCATAGCAGCAATTAATGCTGGCATGTGTGGGTGAAATCATTCATTGTCAGTGAGGGTTTGAAATTTTACTGAAGTTTGGCATGCTTTTCAAGATGAAAGGCTGAGATAAGTACTGCTGTTATGATTTCGTAATTTGCCTTAGAAAAATGAAAATCTCTCTCTAAACAGGTTTTCCCTTTGGGGTTTTATCGTGGACCATTTTGGTGAAAAATCATTGAGTAAATTTCATGTGTGTAGCTGTTATAATTTTCTGAGTTTAAATGTTTGGTTGTCACAAAAAATTCTGAGTTAGTAAAAGTTGGAATTTTTTCCATTTTTCAAGAAATTTCAATTTTTATGCCAGCAAAGTGATTTTGCTATTATGGGGTTTGGGCACTAAACTTCATGATAAAAACCAAACTTGAAACTGGGTTGGGAAATAATTTTTTTTAAATATTGATGAGTTGGAGGTCTTTTGTCATGAGCATATCTAGGATAGTGATGGGTGTCTCCTTCACTAGGTTCTAATATCTATCTTACTCTTTGTTGATGATGTGGTCCTCATCTCCTCATCCTTGGAGGGTTTACATAGATAGTTGGATGCCTTAGCTTTGTTCTGCGGCCTTCGACAGTTGATCGTCAATTTGAGTAAAACCAAGGTTATGATTTTCAACGGGCTGAAGAAAACTTCGCACCTTCATTTCTTCTTCCGAGGGGAGGAGATTGAGATTACCAATACCTATACTTATTTGGTGTTACAATTCTCAGGACCTCACTTCAGTTTACGGTCAACTCTCCCACCTCATATTAACAAGGGATATGGATCCTTAGCCCTCCTTGAGAGACAACGCTTTCGACACCATTTTGAGGATATTTCATCCAAGATAAGCCTCATGGACTCCTTGATTTGGCCCACTGTTCTAAATGGTTGAGAGATTTGGGGACCTTCTTTACTAGAGTTGAATTGGGCCTCAACTAAGAGAGTCCAGATTCTTCTTCTTTGCTGCATCATTAGATGCAAGCAGAGAGTACCTCATCACATCATACTCGTAGAGTTTGGGGCTTGGCCCTTCCAACTTGAGGCAGTGTTCATATTGGTTTCCTTCTTGCATCAGATTCGGAGCTTCGCCAACACAGTGAAGGGACGAGACCGGTACCTGCATTTGGAATGTTGTTCTTCGGAGACTATTTCCCTTTCTAGTCCTCTGGGTTGTGCTAGAGGTTGGTTCGTAAGGGTTATATATCTTCTAGAGTTAGTGGGCATTCAACTGGATTGGCTCCCTTCGTTTAGATGCTCCTTAGATGCACTAGGGTACCTTCTACCCACCATACATGAGCTGAACAAGATCATCAGGGATGGCATATATAGGTAGTTCATCTAGATCACTTGGTTCAACCCTTAGGGATAGGCTCATTATTGGACATTTAAAAAATTATCTTTTATCTCATCTTTTCTACGTATAGTATCAAAATTAGCGTATCAAACTTAATAAATATGCAATATAAGTTGGCATCTGCTTAACTTTTGGTGAATCCCATGCATTGTAGGTATCCATTGATCCTAGAATACCATGCTCTTTGTGTCTGCTTGAGTCCATACAAGGACTTTTTTTAGCTTGCACACATCGAAATCCTTCCCACTGATCTCAAAGTCTTGAGGTCACTCAATGTACATTTCTTCCTCAATTATCCCATTGAGGAAAGTTTTCTTGATATCCGTCTGATGTATCCTCCATCTCGTAATGGAGACTAAGACATCATTGCTCTAATGGAAGTGTACTCGGTGACTGGAGCAAAGTTTTCATAATCTACTCCCTCATTTTGGGAGAACACTCTTGCCACAAAACTTGCTTTGTATTTCTCTATGCTGCCATCTGTTGCATGCTTGATCTTGTAGAGCCATCTGGAAGTCACTACTGATTTCCTCTCCAATTTAGGCATAATGTTTCAAACATCATTCTTAGAGATTAAGCGAATTTTAACTTATAGGTTCGAAATTTGCTGAAGAAATTTGGGTGGATTCTGTTATCCACTAAGTTGCACTTAGGGGATTTTTCAAGTGAGCCACCAAGGATCGAAACAAATCAATTG
This sequence comes from Pseudotsuga menziesii, assembly GCA_001517045.1. Taxonomy (NCBI): domain Eukaryota; kingdom Viridiplantae; phylum Streptophyta; class Pinopsida; order Pinales; family Pinaceae; genus Pseudotsuga; species Pseudotsuga menziesii. Next base: position 227,708 of record LPNX010657834.1, on the reverse strand, counting down.
TTCGTACTCAGTTGCTCGGAAGTTCCATGGTTTCATCAGGGGCAATTGTGGTCCCTTTTTCACATGTTCACACCCCTTGGGGGAATTGTAATAAATGACATAGCATGATGGTTTCTTTTGTAAAAGGCTTGGCCTTCTTAGGACTTGGTCATCAAAGTCATCATCCTAGAGTGTTTTTTCTCTCGTCGATTATGTGACGCTTTTTCAAGCGACATATAATTTTCAAGTTTTTCACTCAAAATCCTCCAAAGTCGGGATTGATGAAATTGGTGATTATGTCTTGAAAGGTTATTAAAGCGTAGGGTTTATGTATTATACCATGCTAGTCATATGTCTAGAGTTTTGTGAACATCCGATAAGTCCCCCCTAGGATTTTTTAATTTTTAGATTTTTAATAAAATCATCGATAAGGTGTAATTTAATTGTAAAATTTCAAAAGGTCATAAAATTGGGCCTAGGGAGCCAATTTGGTCATGGAGATGCTCGTTTTTGGACCCAGACCCCCCACTTAATCTCTAAACCCACTTTTCCTAAGTTTTAAGTGATTATTTATCACTAAAGTGAAATTCTCTTCGAAAAAGGCAAAAAGTGAATAAAAAATTAGAAAAAGGGAAAATATGGAGAAAAAACACATCCCTAAATCAGTGGAAACTTGTCCTAGACATGTTTCGGGTTAACTAAAGATGATGTTGTGGGTAATTGGAGACCAAATCAAGATCAAATAGGCTTGATTCCATTCAAATCCATGAGGGGGCAAATTTCTCCTTAGAGGGGCACATTTATCCATGATAGATGTAATATCCCAAACTGATATTTTCCTGTTTATGTGTATACTGTAGATGGCTAATAGACTTACTTCTTAATCAAATAGGAAAGCAAACCCTGAACTTTGCATGCATGCAGTTGCATGCAAATATGTGCCCTAGAAAAATACTGAGATGTTATAAAATAGGAGAAATCAATGCATGTACATACCAGTATATAGATCAGCTGATGGTGAAGAGACTGGTCCCAACATGCAAGGATTTTGCCGGAGGAATAAGGAGCTACACCAAATCGTCCTCCACAGGTGAATGCACCCTCCTCTCAAACTGTATAAGCTCCAGAATAATAAATAAGCTGCTGCTGGAAGCTCGGATGATGTGCACTAGGGTTATAATACCCCTTTGATGATGGCGAAAGTTTTGAACCCTGTAGGTAGGAAAACGAATTGCTTTGTCTCTAATCACGGTGACACGGTGTGATGGTGAAACCCTCTGGATGGATGAATAATCAACTTCCCGGAATAACTGCTGAATGTAACCTGTTGATGAACTAGTGTTGAACCTGGATGATCCAACTTGATGATGAACTAGGGCAGATAGATTTTGCTGCCGAAATACACCAGTTAGCTGAGCATGCGCTCATCCCCAACTTAGCTTGCTGAGCTCTCCAATTCGACTCCACAAATCAATTATCACATAAGTGACTTCTCCCTTCACTTTATCTTTCTTTTATAACTTTCAACTGCGAAAACCTTAACTTTTGACCTAATTAGGTCACTTTATCTTCTAATTTGCAGTTGACTTGCATGCATGCGCAAACCCTAACTTTTGACCTAATTAGGACACTTTATCTTCTAATTTGCAGTTGACTTGCATGCAAGCGCATGGAGACTTAATCGGGTGCATGCATCATTAAATAATGCCCGGATGTCATGCATGCTGGTGGCCTTTGGCTTTAGTGGCCCTCTTCGACCCAATGGTGATATAATATTGATGCCCTAGATCTTTTCTATATGGCATCAGTCTTCGGCTGATTCCTTGATTGTCAGTACCCGCTCGAACCTATAGGAATCGCATAGGTTAGCGAGTTGGTCCTCAAATGCCTAAGCAGAAGAGGACATTACAATAGAGCTAACCTCTTGTTGTATATGTGTCACAAAAAGAGGCGGGGGTGACCTACCTTACGAAAGGTGTCATCTAGCACCTCTAGCTCACTCTAGTTTGCCCCCAAACATCTCAGAAAGCTCCAACACTTTGCAAATTCGCCCCCCTTGGGGTTTGCTCGCATTTTTCCTATTTAAGCGAGGCTTTCTTCCTCAATTACACGGAAGCAAAGAACCTCTGCTCTCGTATCATTGTTATTGTTGCTTATGAATAAAATTTGAAAGGCTTTGGAGGCTCATGATCTGTGGTAAGTTGTGCATATGGTGATTTTTTTGTGAGGTAATATTGTGCAATTATTTTGCTTTGCATAACTAATAGTTCGCCTTAGAAGGCTCTCTGTAGCACGTAGGATAAGCATTTGCAGTTGTTAATTTGCTTTTTTATTTTCTTGCTATTAGCAATCTAAGAGTTCATGCTTTAGTCGGTTATAATTCATGATCTTTTGGTTTTCTAACTGTGGGGTGTATCAGATCTAATTTGTTTTGTGCAAGCTTGATGAGTGTGCAGATTACCATCCCAAGTGAAAGGTTGAGCTCGGTTGTATCTCCTTTGCTTTGGATTATAAGTTGAAACCAACACATAAGCATTCTTTGCCTGCATCAAAGATCCTTCCAATCTTGCAAGAAAGATTCAAGACTTGAGCAGTTTTTCTTCTCCTTCTTAAAATTTTATCTTTCTCTCTCGATTACTTTCATTTAATAAGTAAATGGTATGCTAAAATTCATCATTTTTATTTACTTGTTTGATTAGATCTAAAAAGTGCTTTTTTTTCATAACCATACGTTTAGATCTAGTTTATCTTTCCTAGTTCTCGAAGTAGCAAAATCTTTCTATCTTTTGGCAAGTACTAGGTTGTATTTTTTATGTATTTTTAAAGCATTAACCCACTAACTTTGTTTTATTAGCTTGCTGGTTTTTAGCAGGTTAGAGGAAAAAGAGAGGGAGGCGTTGCCGAAAAATCAAGTTTTGGGCCATCCGGAGCACCCATGATCGATCTACCATCCCCCTCCTTCATTCCTTTTCTTCACTAAGCAAGTTTGTAAGCTTTTTTGACCCATTCTTCAAGGGTTAAGAGATTTCTTTTTCTTTTAAGCATTGTAAGTAATCATAAATAAAAAGCAAGTGGGCTACACAACGCCCACAGTCCATCCCCCTTAAGGGGTCTTGCAGTGTCTTTTTATGGTTTGTCTTTTTCTAACGTTTTATTTTTACAACACATACACACAATCCACCTTCACAGGCATTGTAAGTAATCATAAATGAAAAGCAAGTGGGCTACACAATGCCCACAGTCCATCCCCCTTAGGGGGTCTCGCAGTGTCTTTTTATGGTTTGTCTTTTTCTAACGTTTTATTTTTACAACACATACACACAATCCACCTTCATGGGCTGTATTCTTTGCTTAGTTAGTTTTAGTTTTCTTTCTTTCATTTTTGGACAAAGTAATGAACACTAACCTGACATTGATCTACCGAATTACCCAAAGGAACTTGCTCATTTCGGGAAAAGATATTCATTGCCGTAGTAATTAGTCTCACTAATTTTACCTTTTTTCGTTTTACAATATCAATTTAGAATAAAACAATTTGCCATTCCGATGTATGCTCTTGCCCCTCGTAGGTTCTCCCTGAGCTGTGGGATAATCAAAAGCAAGAATGCACACTGATTGATTTCTCACATCTAACTAAGCAAATTCACATTAATAAAAACAACTTCCCCAAAACATTACGGAAATCTGGTGTAACGAGCCTGAGAAATAGTGGGAAAATTCTTCAGGGAAAGCGGGAACAACTAGAAAGCAACCGCAGGGTCTCGTTAGGCTACATCCTTGTTGGTGTAGTGTTGAACACCCCCCCACGACTCCATCTAGCCCACATTTTCCTGTGCGGAGTCATTGTTCTCAGAATCCGAACATATTCTTAGTACTTCATAGTATATTGAGAATCTCCTTCCCATAACTTAATTCATCCTTAATAACTTTAAAACTGACAAAGACTCCACTTGCAATACATTTACAACTTTCAATAGCATTAGACTCCATTCGGCATTGGCACTATCTTCAATTTCATATTTTGCTTTTAGGTCATTTATGTTATAAATTGCCATATCTATTTTCAAGCTGCTGTTATATTAATTTTACTTGCAAGTAGCTTGTTTCAGTATTGATTTATCTAAACTCCTAACAAAAACAATTCATTCATAACTAATAAAAGTAAAAAGCAACTCTTTCATAGGGACTACCCCCCTTGGCTCTGTTAGGAGTGGCCTAAACGAAGGAGTCGGGATCAGGTGATAGCACCTGACTCAAGACTTGCCCCCAAGGACGCACTTAGTAGCTTGAAGATTTCTGCTGTGCTAATTCCCCCCAAGGTGCGTGAAAGGCGGCAACACATTCCAACATGGGTTTCCCAATTCTGTTTGTATTCAAGAACACACAGAGACCACCACTTTGACTTGTGTGTTTCTTTCTCGTCGGATGGCCTATTAACTTGCATTCCTTTCCTTTTGCGGTGGTTGGCCGACGAGTACATATCCTCAACTGCATGTATTCATTTCCCACTCGACTGGACGATGGTCACCACAATGTGAATTGTTTTCCTCAGTGGCTTGAACATGGAAATGTGAATTACTTTCCTTGATGGCTTGTATTTATTTCACTTCAGCAATGGTATTTTAGGTTTATGGTAAGATTGCAAAGATATATTATGTTTATTGTTTACATAAGGATATCGTGAGGAATTTATCATTTATAAAGTATAAAAGTTACAATGTTTTTATTTGGTATTAATAATTTAAGTATATATTATATATTTTTATTTTTCAAATTTTACTATATATATATATAATTTGTTCTTACATATATATATATTATTTTTGGATATTATATATAATAATATTTATTATATATGACAGGTGAATATATTAGAAAATATAATTTATATTTAATATATATATATATATATATATATAGACTATTTAATGATGTATCACTTCATAATTTCATTTGGATAGTCAAATTTGACTCGAATTTTATCCTTGTCGAACTTGAATTGGGACCTGAACCATGTGACTTAGGTATACTCCACCATGGCATCCCTTGAAACTTTTTGGTTGGTTGCCTCATGAACATTGCAAGGCTCATAATTGATGATGCTTCTCATCAACACCATGTAGTTTGGAAACTTCTTCGGAGGTTTGTTCTCCGTGAATGATCTAAATCTTCTAGGAGCTTCCACATGCTCTTGAGCATCCCTTAATATTTGAGTGAACCATTGAGGTCTCCTGACAGAATGGGTAGGAGTTGGTGATTCCTCCTTTGCATCTAAAGGTTTCTCCCTTGAACTGAAAGTTATTGGTGACATTGGCTCAAGCTTTGGAGCTTCCTATTACTCATCTTTTGTCACAGGAATAGGTTCATGAGATTTTCTAGATGCAAAGTCCTCCTCAAACTTTACATCCCTGCTTACAATTGACTTTTTCTTCCTTGGACTTTAGATCTTGTAGTCCTTTGAAGTCTCATTGTAACCGCCAAACAAGCCCTTCCAGCTAGAGGGCCCCAACTTGCTCCTCTTCTTGACTGGTGTATGGATATAAATTGGACAACCATATGTGCGGAAATGATCATGATCCACCTCTGGCATCTGGCATCACACCAGTTTTTGGATTTGTTAATGCCAATTGGAGTTTGTCTTTAGGTGGTAATACTCAATATTTGCTCAGTTAAATACATTTTTAGATTTTGGTGAGATGGTATTAGTCCATGTATCCTATTTGTCCTTAGTGGTAACTAATTTGTTATTATATCTTCTAGCAATTGATTGTTTATGAATTGATTAGATAATCATGGCTTTGTCATAGTTTATTGGTTCAATGTGCTTTGCTGGATTCTTTTGATGCTTATTCATTGGTATGATAGTTGTATGAGATTACTATGTTATTTGATTTGTACTTAAGTTGACTAGTAACTTATATGTTTTTTGTTATGTATTCAAATGTCTTTAAAATATGTATTGTCAAGAGTAAAATAATATTGTATGTACTTGAATATTAAAACTAGGGTTTACGATTCTTATACTCTTCATACCATGACCTACAGTTAAGTGTAATATAAATGATCATCATATTTGTTTCTTAACAAAGACGAATATACTTTGCAATGCATCTATTATGTGGCTTTTCTAACTTGATGAAGACATCGTCTTCTATATATTATGGAAATCATAAGGCTACTTCTACAATCATGAGTATTGCGTGTGAATTAACATTTAGTCTAGAATTTGTTTATCTTTTGACATTGTTCCATGTTATTTTCTATGGTGTGTAATTGGTAGTTCTTAATCTGTCTTTGCAGGGTGATCTCAAGTCTCCTGGCATCATACCTTTGGCAATTAAGGATGTTTTTAACATTATTCAAGATGTAAGATTGCACGAGTTATTTAAAGCTTTAATTTGCATTTTGATTGTGTATTTTGATAATTCAAATGAAGTTTACAAATTTGTTTACTAATAGAATAAGCCTATTTATATGATTTGTGAGTTTAGCTTCTTTGTTAGTTGCATTTCTTGGAAAGGGTTGCGTATATAAGGGAATTTTAACTCATTTGTTTGTGTAAACTTGATGTTGTTTATACTTACTTGGGACCAAATTTTTTGGTGAAGCAAGATTGAAACACATATTAAGAACTACAATCCATAAAAGAAGTTCCATATTGCTTCTACTTTGAAGATAGCAGAACTACGTGCAATTGTTGAAATTTTAAATCATGGATATACATTTATCTGATTCCAAAGATATAAACCTACAGTTGAAACAATAAATATGCTGAAGCACTAATAAAAAATTTGTATTGTCAAAATCTAAAGATGTAGAATGTTAGATCAGGGAAAGAGATTGCATAATTGAATTTGAGATCACTCTGCCAGGTGTTGAATTGTAGATCTGAGAAATACACTTGCAGAAATTACAAACCAGCAAATAAGAATCTGCAGCATCACTCATAAAACCTCAATTAAAAATGAAAAGAATGATTTCAAAATGCTCAAATACAAGAGAGAATCACTCTATGTAGGTCCATGCTATCCTTTCTTGAGTTTTATTCAGTTAACTTGCCCTATTATCCTCTCATTGCTTCTCACAAGCATTTACATGGAGGATAAAAACAAATCAGCAGATACAAATATGCCAAAGACTCACTCTTAACTCTCCCACCGAATGTGCTAACTATCCTAAGAAGGGCATGGTGGTTAGTAGAGAGACATACTAAATTTATGCTAAAATGCATGGAAAAATATTGAGTAGATCCGGGTTTCTTTCTGTAGGTAGGCAAGGCTAGTCTAGATGTGTGAGGGGCACTAGGAAAAAATAATCTTTCTCAAAGTAAAGCACACTGACCATTACTCCTGCAAACATCCATTGTTGACTAATCACTAGTCTAAATGCAGTCTAAAAGTTGACAAATCTAAATGTAAAAAATCCATAAAATATAGTAAATTCCATAAAATAGGAAATGGCAAAACGGATGACTAATCACTAGTTCATCGCCATCTTAAAAATAGCAGCTCATGAAATTTAGGAAATTCCTATAAATAGGAAATGAAGAAAATGATTTGTATTACATGATGGGAGTTAATGTAAATTTTGCAATTCCTAGTTGATAGAAGTCCTAATGTTCTCAGCCAAACAAGTCTGTTATTTAATTGCAGAATTTTAAGTTTTCACATAGCGAGAATCACACAATAGCTGGAATGTAAATAACTGAAGCGTAAAACAATTACGCGCATACACCAGAAATTTCTCCTTCAAATCAGCTTATGATTCAATGGATCAAAGCTTAGGTAACCTACACAGCTACTAAAACTTAGCAGCTGCATGATAAAAATATCCAACCAAGTTGAGGCATACGACCAGTTGAAGAGAGTTAAGACCTGCACCAAAAATTAGAAAACAGCTGTTGCTGTTCTATAGCTTGTTACTGCACAAATTAGCACTCTTTCGATAAGGCCACGAGGGATGGTGCTAAAATTGATAACTTTTCAGGAGATGCATCCACTGTCTCCACAGTGAAGATAGAAGTAGCCCTGTAAAGTATGCAACAAGGACAACTCTACTTCTAACAAGACCCTCCTACTAGATTACTCAACCAGTGCTTTAATGGAGTTAACAAGATATTCAATAAATACTTAATGACTAGGAGGTTTAGGAGCAATGCAATTTGGTACTGTTTGATCACTAAGATATATTAAAACTGTTATATAAACCAGCACCAATAATTTGTATAAAATGTTAAATCAAACCTTGAAAAAAACACAATAAATACCTCTTGTTACTCACCAACCAAGGGTAATATTTGTACCCCTTATTGTAGCTCAAAGTTCGTAAATATCTGAACCAGCCTGGAAAAATGTGTGGCTGACTTCATTTGGCACTTCAAAACGCCCCAAGGTCACCCAGCAATGTTTGGAGATAAAGTACAAACCAATGTAGTCAGACTCGGACTCGGAAAATACTCGGCTGGATTGGAACTCGGCAAAGACTTGGCAAATAGAGAAAATACTCAAAATATAGTAAAGTTTGTGCACAAAAAATATACTAATGACCTTTCTAATCCATATAAGTTATAAAACCACATTTTATGCAGAAATTCATTGTATCATCTCAAAAAAATGATAAGACAACATTGACACTCCATATTTATTTGCAAAATAGTGAACCGAAAAATGATTTCTTGAACAAATTCACAAATAGTACCAAGTTCAACTACATAACTCAAAACATAAGTAGAAAATCAAAATAGACAATGTCTTCAATTCCAATCTCAAGTCTCATGCATGACTATGAGAAGTAGAATGCCTAGAATAGGGACTATAGGAGCTAGTGCCAACATCGCTAGACTGAAGCAACAATTGTGATGCAGGTGTATTGGGTGTTTCCATTTCAGAAGATGAAAACACTAGAGGGATCCTCAGTCTCCTCATAAAGCTAACTCAAATTATCAGCAAGAGATTCATACAAAAAGTACGGGTGCATATAACTAAAATCGCATTGAGTGCAATCCATATCTAACCCAAAACGCATAAACAAAGAGGCTCTAAATCACCTCTAGAATACAAAAAACTTCAAAACTTCATGCTACAACAAATAACTACATATCATCAAAATCATTTCTTATATTGGGATCCTCTTTGTCAATAGCACGTTGTGCACCCCACCTCTAGGCTCTAGCCCTTGCCTCTATTTAGAATCTCAAAGTTGACCCTCCAAAAACATTAGTTGACACCCTACAACTTGGATGAAACCTCCTAATCCAAGCATTAAAAATAGGTAGAAAAAGCTTCGCATGCCTAATAAGTAATTTTGCTTGAGTGAAGGGTACATTTTTACAAAGGTCATGACAAATGAGTTTTTGTTAAACAATCAACACCACAAATATCAAGGTACATAGAGGGGTTGATGCACTTGATTAAATCTCAATACCCTACCGTCATACATGATAGAATCCAATGGAAACGTTGCAATCCTGAAACCTTGAACACTGTTAAGTTTGTTGAATTTTTAATGGGATTTAAAATTCTACCTTTTGCATATGAAGTCCAATGAGGTTGGAACCTCTCTTAAACATCTTGAAACAATTAATGGTAATATTAAAAATTTAAGTAAAAGGATAGAAAATGATAGATAAGGAGAATACCACTTTTACTTTAAGAATTTAATACTACCATCTCTGGCGAGTTTGGTGAGTTTGGCCAATTCTGGCAAATGGCGAGTTTGCTAGGCGAGTCTTGGCCAAGTACTCGTTTCACAGAAGACTCGGCCAGACTTGCCAGACTCGGCGAGTCTTTGGCGAGTTTGATAACACTGGTACAAACTCTTATATAGAGAGCAGGGACTGCGTTCAAAAACAATTTGAACACAGTCCCTGCTCTCTATATAAGAGTTTGTACCAGTGTTATCAAACTCGCCAAAGACTTGCATTTCCTTCAGATTGTTTATCAAATTGTTTTTTGAACGCAGTTCCTTCTTTCTATTGTAGCTCCCGCATAAAGCTATGATCTTCAAATAGTACAAACTCTTTCCAACACTTAGGGCTTGTCCCTTTGTCAAATATGGGCTTGCAAAACACTTGAACTAGACCTGTGCTAGGGTTGAACCACCTCCTAGGAGCTGATGTCACTCTCCTAGGATTGATGTCACCCTAGTTTACATCAGTAAATACTACTGAATTTTCCAAGTAAATTCAATACTAAACAAGTACAATGACAAAATATATATTTTTTTGGATTTTCCAAAATATTTATTTTTTAGGGTTTTTATTTATTTATTTATTTTATTTTCAATATAGTACAAGGAATTTTGTAAAATTGAAATGGTGAAGATGACGAAAATAGACCTAGGAATTATTCCTTCGGGTAATGAGAAATCAAGGCTAGCGTTTCTCATTATAGTTGGCAATTCAATATTTAAATGAACTAGGGGAAGGTTAAGAAGCCCTAGATTGTGTTAGCACTTGAACTAGTTAGGGAAAATGAGATGCTAAGGCCCAAAACAAGAGAGCTCCTTCAAGAGGAATGTCTCACCAACATGACTAAACTATAATGCCTAAAACCCTAAATTACTCCTACTTTGATGCTTGGATGTCTCTGACAGTGCAAGACAAGAGTTTCAAGATATTAACACAATTGAGAGAGAAAAGGAGAAGAGAAGAAGCAATAAGAATCCTTTCACCTTAGAATAGTCTTGAAAGATTGTAAAGAAACCTCAAACATCAAACTTGATCCTTGAAAAACCGTAGAAATGCCAAGAAAGGAGGTGCACACCACTTAATTGCTCATGTACACAAGAAGAAACAAAATTTCAATCATATTTGATCCCGTGATATTCGTTACTAATGAGAGGAGGATGCCTTATTTATAAGATAAAAGCCTCACTTAATCCTTCCTCTAGGCCTACCTACCTAATTTGAGTTTATGAATGTATTTTTAGGGTTTGTCACCCACAATCCGGGGAGTAAACCTCATAAGACATAAAATAAAATGATAGCTTCAAAACGATGAAAAGTTGAGCTAGGAAGGAGAATGCCATCCCTCATCTAACCCCAACATATATCTTTTGCCCTTAATGCCCTCCTTAGGATGGTACAACCTTTAGAAGGTACTTTTTGAGGTGCAAAATTTGCCCTTTTTGACCTAGATCAAAAGGGAGAAATGATACAATAAGATAAGGTCCAAGTGGGCATAAATAAGGTGTGGTAGAGCTGGTATGACAATTCTTACAAGCACAATCACCTTTTACAAATCATCAAACCATAAGTATGGCTAGGGGCTCTTAAGCCATGTGTCCCAATGGATTCACCCCAACATGCACCAATACCTACCTAGGGCAGAAATGCTCGACATTATGAGGAGCTCCACTCATTAAGGGGTAGTACGTACATCTTGAAATCAGGAGGAAGAGGACTTGTTGTGACCTTAACCAAGGGTCTTGAACCTTGCTAGACCAACACTTTTACATAAAGAAGCCTCGACTTGGCCTTTTAGAATGACAAAAAGAACCTCGTCTTTGGCACATCTGGTAATGTGTGCTGTAGAGAATATGAGGCGTAACATAACTTGTTATATGATTGTATGACTTGATGTATTGTACAATACATCTTGCTAGATGGATCTGTACGACTGCATGAATCTTCTATACAACTATATTGTATGACTCCTAGCTGATGCACATTGCACTCTCTCTCTTTTTGTCATTGTTCTTTCGACAAAAACTGTGTTTGAACTCTCTATAGATCCTACCCATTATAGCTCCTCTTGTAGTTCTTCCTTTGGATAGAGTACTATTTCGAGATTCCTTCATTCGGCCTCGGATGTTAGGATAGATTTTTCAAGTGGTTTGAGTGCACCATGACATATTCACCACTTTTGGATCATAGATCTCGTATCCACTCTCCTTGTACATTGTTCTTTTGTATCGACTCTTTGTGTGCTTATCTCTTCTAGATTGGATCACCATCTTAGGAGTTTGCTTCTTTTGGTTTTAGGTTAGAGTTTTACCTCTTGCTTTATATAGGAGCTGCCTTAGCGCTCCCACTTCGTATGTACATCATGGCACCACACAGTGCCATTGACCTACTTTTGTGGTCATTTGTTGGACATTAATAAAATTATCTTATCTAATTTTATCTACGTTAACTTAGTTTTAAACTCTTATATCTTAGTTGGAGGGGCGATTGAGATTAATCCTAATCTAAGTCATTAATATAGTAAATATACTTTATCAGACTCAATAACTAAATATAAGACTTTTCACTTTTTCCCTAAAGTGAATTACAAAATAGAATTACTTTTCGAAATATCACAAAGCACTTCTGCCATGTTCACTTTGAACTTGTTTGGAAGTTCTTGTTTGAGCTATATTTCTCAACAGTTAACACCAAGGTTACAAACACCGAACCGATGGTTGAATTGGTCAACCGTGAAAACCGAAACCAAACCAAAACCGGGAAAAAACCCGGATCACAAAACCGGTCCACTAAAAATACAAAAATACTTAAATTTTGAAAATTAATATATATATTTATATATATTCATGTGCAACCATGTGAATCCAAACTATTATACACAAATTTGCAAAAAGGGCTCTTGTTATGTGCCATACTAAGCATATTTCACTAGAACATTTCCCACTGAATCAACTTTTTTATTTTGAAAAAAAATAATAATTTAAAAACACCTTGTTAAGTGTTGTACAATTATGTATGGAACTGATCAAAACCGGAATCGGTCAAAACGGCTGGTTCTGTACGGAACCGATCATTTTCAGTTTGAGACATCGGTTTGACTTGGTGAGGCCCTGAAACCGATCGGACGACCGGTTTTACCTGTTTTGGTCATGTTTTTGTAACATTAGTTAACACACCCTTTTTGTGAGGAATGTGTTTGTAACGTCCTCGACCCTCCGACCGACGAAGAGGATGCTACCGATACTGCTATCAACCCAGGCAATTAGCCCCATGAACATACACCTAATAAAAAACTAAAATACTTTGAAACTAAAACATGGATACATCATTACCATACAGTGGAAGCAAAACCATACATTCAAGCATTTAGCATGTTCATTGTAATTCATTAAATAGTAAATACAATTGCAGAGATGAAATAGACAAGAATACTTATCTTTGAATGAAGCTCCCCACAACCAGCTATGTTGCTGCAACGTTCCACCCAACCATAGGGCAGTGTGCTCCTTAATCTCTCAGCACACTGCCACCCTCGAGCTGGGCATGATTCCCACAAGGAATAAGGAAACTAAGCAAGCTCACACATAGCCAAGGACACCACACTATTCAGCCAAGCCAACATCGTTGGGTTTATCAAGCTAAGAGTGCACAACAACACATAACCAAGCCAACAAGTTGGGTTTATCAGGTTATCGGGAGATGGAAGCACTGTCTGCTAAGCTAGTGGGCTCACTGATGAGCTAAGGACACCTGCACCAGAGCTAGCCTGACTTCTAGGACACCCACACACACCCAACACAAGGAATTGGTCCCTTCTCTGCTGCACAGTCCCTCAGGCCTTGACTTCCCTTCCAGTGCTATTCAGGGGGTGTGGAGAAGAAAGCCAACCCTCTAGCTCTGTATATGAGGCTCCCAAACACACCAGGTTTACCAAGCAGACTCCTTTCCACTCCTACACAGTCCAAAGACCAACCAATGCATACACACAACAAATCGAACAAGACGATCCCATAGTTGTTCTTGGCCCTAACGTGGCCAAAACAACTCAGCAACAACCCACACTTGTGGAGAAAAACAACAACCCAAAAGTGGAGAAAAGACAACCACTAATCCTCAGCCGCATGAGGAGAGGACACACCACCTGCGTGATACAGACCACCAATTGAAGGAAATTGCACACATACAGCAAAATCGGAAGAGGAATACTGAAATAGTCGTGGTATGCATGCGTGAAGACCGAGTGACCGCGTGAGGGAAGATCCCAAACCTGCGCGTGAGGAGAAAACGTCCAAGAACCCCAAATCGTAAATGAGAACCCACAACAGCGAAGACCAAAACGTGAATGTCACATACACAGGAAAATCGTGAATGCCAAAAATGGCTCCCCCTAGCTCTCTGCGTGAGAAAACAATGAAGAATAATGGAAGAATGGGTAGTGTGGTCTCTTCCTGCCCACATGAGGGTGAATGAATCTCCTTGAGGAGTGTGCGTGTGGGAAAGGATTGACAGTCTTGCCACACACCACTGCCCATGCAATAACTGTCCCCAACCAACTCCATAGTATTTAATTGGGTAGTTGAATGAGACAAGGAAAGGTGAGTAAGTCAAAAGGGTGGGTGACAACTAAATGGGTTTATCAACTGACACTTGGCTTTTCCCCATTGGCCCCAAGGGTTAAATAATTTCCCTCCCTATCCTTAGGAAAATCATGCCCTTTTCATTATGGTTGCATTGACATGGTTGTGGGTATTTTTAATTAAAATGCATGTTTACATGATGCCAGAATTAATGTGTTGGATAGTACGATATACAGTGTTCCACAGGGACGCGCCTCTGAGGGTCGGGGGTTCGCCCCCTATGCTTTCCATGCCCCGGGGGCTGGGGGGCTCCATGGGAAACATTTCCCTGCGCCCCCCTTTCTGCGAAACTTGGGGAAACGCGGGTCTAGGAGTTTCTTGGATTGGGGGGCTCCCACAGGCCCCCTCCTGAAAATGGGGTGCTCCGATAGACCCCACTGCCCTCGATTTTAAATTTTTTTTTACTTAAAAAAGAAATGGTTCATCTTAAATTTTAGGCTTTTAAACTAAATGGTCATTTTAAAACGAAATAGAAACAAATAAAAAGAAATAAACATCGATATGATATGCTTGGCTATAACTATTACATTAAATTACACTAAACTCTTCGGGAACATAAGCATGCTAGTATGCAAATGGTGATGGGATGAGGAATTGATATCTTTATATGTTGGGGTTCATATTTTTATTATTTATTTTTTATTTTTTATAATTTTAGAGACCGACCCCCCTATGTTAGGGACCCTAACACCTCCTCGCCCCCTTGCCCCTCAAAATACCCCAATATTTTGGGGTGTTTCTACACGTCCCCAATGTGCGTTTCCCCGCTCCCACGCCCTTGCGTCCCAAAAACTTGGTGGAACACTGACGATATACCATCGGCAACGATTTTAATCGCCAAAACATAAAACAACCAAATCGATGGTGGGGCTTTTGCCTTTAGCTTCCACACCACGATTAATTACAATATATACATCATATACATCTTAATGCAAACGGGGTCAAAATCGGGGTGTTACAGTGTTTTGGATCACATCAAACTTATATCTTAGTGATTCGAACTTCTCGTTTGCTAGGGGCTTGTCTAAATTTCAACCATGTATGAATTTGACAATTTGTATTCCAAGATTACTGTTCGCCTCTATATTCTCACGAAATGATATGTGATCTCATTATGCTTAGATCGATCATGGAATATTGGATGATCAGAAATTGTAATGCAATGTTGATTATCTCAATACGTAACAATGGGCTCCAATGGGTTAACTTTGCGCTCAATTTGCAAAGCCAAATTGCTTCACAACTAGAAGATGGAGTTGAAATGTACCTTTTTAAGATAACAACTACATTGTGCTTCTTTCTAAACTAGAAATCATACATGTCCCAAACTAAAATAACAACCATAAGTGCTCTATATCCCTTGTGCAGTTTGAATTAAAAAAATCGGAGTAGTGAATCATTATCTTTTGTATGCCAGATGCCATAACGAATAGTGCCATTTGGATATCAAGTCACATGCTTAGAATTTCCAATGAGATTGCTCAGGCTCAACCATGAATTGACTTTGTGTAATTGGTGCATGATAAATGTTTGGTTGAGTATCCACTAGATACAATAATGACCCTATATTTTGATGTTATAATGAAGGCCCCACCAAATCTGAATTTTGTTTGCAAGTCAACTTTAGATTTGGAACCAAGAGGGTAGACAAACTTGCAATAACATCTGAAATGTTTCAAAACCTCTTAGATATAATTCCCTTGTCCAAGGAACATTTCACTTGTAGCCTTCTAAATTAATAATTCCAAAAAGTAATGCCGTAAGCCAATATCCCTAATATTAGTCATGTTTCAATTTCTTCCAACACAAAATTAATTGATTAGGCTTTACTACAACGATCAAATCGTTTGCGTAAAGGACCAATACAAGTAAATCGGATTTATAAAATATAAATAAAGGTTTGAATATGATAAACTATTGGGAAACGAAAATGATGTAAATACTCATCAATCTTGGCATTCTAGGCTTATGGTGCTTGCTTCAACCCATGAGAGATTTTTGCAAACTTGCAAAAATGGGAGTCTCACCCATGTATATTAGATCCTCTTGGTTGATTTTTATAAACCTCTTGTTCATTGACACTGATAAGAGATGTGGTCCTCACATCCATTTGAAGTAGAGACTAACCAAAACAAAAAGTAATAGACCAAATGGTGCAAATGAAAGAATATGTTATATAAAAAAATATAACATAAAAATAATAAATAATAAATTAATTTTAATGATTAATTAAAAATAATAATAATTATTAATAAACGTTACAGCTCTTATGAAGAGTCACTACGTGCCCTTTTAGACATTATATATGGGCCTTTATACAATTGTAAATCATATATCTCTTATCTTATTAAATATATATTCTATTATTTACTATTCATGGAGTATTTGTGTTACTTACACTGGTTATTTGTTTAGGAAACCATGTTTGACGTTTCATTGGTATCATAGCCATTTGATCTCACATGTTGGACACACCCTTTCGGAGATTCTCTGCATTTTCATGTTTTTGACCATATTTAGGCCTTTGGCCAACAAAAATAAATAAAAGGGAAGGGAATTTTGGCTTAGAATTTTGCAGAATCGCCTTCCTCTGGTCTCATCTCCCTCTCCTCTTTCATCTTCTCCTACATATTGCTTTCCATTGACACCTCCAGCTGCCCGCACATTTCCTTGTTTTTTGTCGAGTCTCAGGACGAAAAACAAGGAAGATTTCCAAGCACTTTAAAATCTTATGTTTCATTGTTATTCCAAATAAAAGGAACTATTAGAGGGAAGGACATTACTATTACTATTGCTCGCAACAAACACGGTAATTATATTAGTGATGAATTTGCTAATGAGTTAGCGATTGCAGAGTCAAATATAGGTGAAAGGTTAGACTTTTGGAATAACAAAGAATATGCAATAAGCAATTTAGAATTGAACATTAGAGATTATATTGGCGTCTTGCAATTTATAGTTAGATCCTTGTGGAGTAGTGACAGTGACCTAATTTTGGGATTACCGTGGCTAGAGACATTGGGGACTTTTATTTTAAATGCTAAAAAGAAGTTTATGATATTTCCCTACAATAAAAGAAAATCACATTACAGGCATTAACATGAAGTTAGAATCAAAAGTCGTGTGGTCTGAAGTCTACAGAGAAATATCAAGGGTGCTGTCATGGGGAAACGAGGAATCGATACAGACGATACATAAGGATTTTGACAGGGTTATTGCAATTAAAGAAGAAGAGATCTCTTGTTTAAGAGATCATAATCAGAAATCCCTTCTGCAAATCAAGAAGGCAAAGGATAAAGTTCAATGCAGTCAACAGTTAGAAGAGAAGATTCAAGCTCTCCAGCAAAAATTACTGGGAAAAGGCGAAGGAAATTCCTTCCTGAAGAAGGTTAATCAAGAATTACAGGAACAAATTGAGAAGTTAAAAAAGGACAAACAATCGCAAGACGAAAGTTTTGAGAAGATTCAAAATAATAATAATCTATTAGAGAACAAATTAGTTCAAATCCAGAAGGAAGCATCCAGATTCTCTTGAAAACAAATTCTAGTTGAGGAAGAAGAAACAAATACAAATTCTGTTCCTGTCACAGTTCAAAAAGAAGTCAATCGAACATAAAATCAAGCAACAAGAACTCCTTACTGACACCCAAATTACAAAAAGCATTTTGACCAACGACAGGGTCAAAATGAACATAAACAAAGGAGTTATAATTTCAGAAGCAAAAGAACACAAAATCTACAACCTAAGCAGAAAATAGGAAGATTTATTTAACAAGACGATTAACAATCACGTTTGATAAAAATAGATCTCGGACGGACCACCACATCACATACGATGCAACCTTTTTTTCTTTGGAATTCGTAACTCGTATCATCTCATTCCGTCAAGTGTTGCAAGTACTAAATTAAAGGATCGAGAGATGACATTACAAGTAAGAAATCAGACGTATGCCTTGTTTTCAATAAAGATTTGAGGACAAAGTTTCCCTTAAGGGGAAGGCAATGTAATGAATAAAATAAATAATAAATAAGCATTAATAAATATTAATAATATTGATAAATTAATTAAAGAATTAATTGAAAAGGCAAATGAAGAGGCACCTTATGAAAGGTGGTGTCTCATCACCAAGGCAACCCTTGCATGGGTATTTATACAAACATCATTCTCTCATTGTAAATCATCTCTTATCTTATTAATCATATGTTTTATTTATTCATGGAGTATTGTAATCTGGCTTATCTATGCGGGTTATTTCTGTAAGAAACGAAGTTTCTTTTGGGTATTTATACAAACATCATTCTCTCATTGCAAATCATCTCTTATCTTAGTATTCATATATTTTATTTATTCAATGGAGTATTGTAATCTGGCTTATCTACGCTGGTTATTTCTATAAGAAACGAAGTTTCTTTGTTTCACCTTCTGCCCTACGCACCACGTCCATGCCCTCTTCGTTTTCTTTGGCCATCCTTTTCACACATACTGCGGCCCACTCCACTGTCACGCCTCCCTCCAGTCCCCACGCCTTTCCCCTCTCCACATAGTTTCCCAATTAACGCTGCATCCTACAACCCCTACTCCTTCATAACTTACTTCCCACGTTGCACCAGTCCTCATTTGCTCTCTGTTGCATGCTCCTTCCATACACGCACTCTCACATACTAGCTATGCCTTCATTCCTCGCGCACCTCCACCTTTTCCCTCCGCGACTACCCACCAGCCCTCATCTCTCCATTTGCCCAAGCTTGATACGCCCTCCTCGCATCCATTCTAGTGCTTGCACGTTCATCCTAACTCATATGTCACCCTCCAGTCTTCCATACACCACGTCGTTCCCTTGCCACCATTCATGTTCTTCCCTCATCCATTCAACGTCGTCCCCTCTAAGTGGTATCATAATAATAATAATATTATTCAACATTACTTTTTATTATTTTTATAATAATAAATAATATTAAAAGTAATATTATTAATAATATTAATATCATTATATAATGATTTATTGTGATAATATTGAAATTCTTGAACCTAGCTTTGGCCAGAAGCATAAAAAAATGGTGTTTTGTGGCAAAAAGAAAAAAATATTTTCTAAGACCTACTCAAAAGTGGTCAGTGACCTCCTAAAACTCGAGGGAAGTATTCAAGGAAAAGGTATTAGCATTGCTATTTGTTCTAACCATCAAGGAAAATCACATTAGTGACAACTTGGCAAATCAATTATTTGTCCCAGAATCAAGTGTAGTTGAAAAGAGAGATAATCATGGTGATAAGTAATATGAAATTATGGACTTACAACTAACAATTGATGAGCATAAGTTCACATCCCAATTCAATGTTACGACTATATATCTAAATGAAGTCGACATCATTTTGGGTTCACCCTGGATGGAAACATTAGGGGTAATCATCTTAACTATGAAGAAAAAGTTTTTAACGTTTTTGTATAAGAAGAAGCAAGTCACACTGCAGGACATTACAATGAAGTCAAATTCAGGAGTTGTGTTGTTTGAAGACTTCAAAGACATTTCGAAGGTGATTTCACAAGAAGATCATAAATCAATACAAAAGATGCAGAAAGAATTCGATAAAGTCGTCATGGACAAAAAATAAGTGATCTCTTGTCTAAGAGATCATAATCCAGAGTCACTTCTTCAAATCAAGATGGCAAAGGATAAAGCACAATACAATTAAAAGCTGGAAGAGGAGAATAGAGATCTTTAGAAGAAACTATTAGAAAATACGAAGAAAATGGTCACCTTAAGAATCGTAAACAAGATCTAATGGATCAGATTCAAAAGCTTAAAGATGATGAGAAATAACAAGAAGAAATGATCAAGAATCTTAAGAATGTTAAAGATTCATTGGAAAACAAGTTGGAGCAAATTTAGAAGAGGACATCGAAACCCTTCGACTCAAAATTTCAAGTTGAAGAAAAAGAAGCCGATACAAATCCAGTCTTCGTCACGGTTCAAAAATAAGCCAATCTAGTAAAAAAACAATCAACAACAAAAAACCCTCTATCGCACCCAAATTATAAAAATTATTTTGACCAACGACAGGGTCAAGATGAAAATAAACAGAGGAGTTATGATTTCAGAAAAGAAAGAACACAAAATCAACGAACTAAGCAGAAAATGAGAAGTTCCATCCAACAATGCGATTAACAAACAACTCCAATTAAGATAGGTCTCAGATAGACGACTTCACAAACAATGTGGCATTTTTTCTTGGGAATTCGTAGCTCATATTTTCTCGTTTCGTCAAGTGTCGCATTTGCTAGCACAAAAGATCAAGAGACGACATTACAAGCAAGAAATTAGACTTAAGCTTGTCTTCAATATGCTTTGAGGACAAAGCATCTATAAGAGGAAGGCAATGCTATATAAATCATAGTGGAAAAAATCGTTGATTTTTCGGCGATGTCCCGAAAAATTGCGATTTTTTTGGCTGTCGATTTTTTGGCCCGAAATTTTCAAAAAACCAGACATCACGAAAAATTGGCAAAAATCGAGAAAAAATTGGGAAAATCGGCAAATAGGGGAAAAATTCGGTAAGCAAATTTTGACCTTATTGAAGTACAAAGTTTGCATTTTTTAATGCTTGCCGCGGTTTGCCGATTTTTTTTGCCAATGTTGCCGAGAAGATGTTTTCTGGACCCTCATCGATTTTTTACTGATGTCGATTTTTTCCACTATGATATAAATAAATATGACATAAAAATAATAAATAATAACATTAATATTAATATGAATATTATTAATATTAATGTTAATGAATAATTAAATATAAAACTAATTATTAATAAATGTTACAACTCTTACGAAGAGTCACTAAGTTCCCTTTTAGACATTATATATGGGCTTTAATGCTATTGTAAATCATATATCTCTTATCTTATCAATTATATATTCTATTATTTATTATTCATGGAGTATTTGTGTTATTTACACTGGTTGTTTGTTTAGGAAACGATCTTTGACGTTTTAAAATACATGTCAACTAGAGCAAATGTCTTGTCATAGTCAACTCCCTCTTTTTGAGAAACCCTCTTCCTTTAAACTTGGCCTTTTATTTCTCAATACTTCCATTAGCTGCATGCTGGAATTTGTAGATCCTTTTGAAATCAATCAATTATTTTACAGTTGGTCTTGAAACTATTAAGGGGAACTAAACTCTTTTGTTAGAGCATCGTTCTATTCTCCTCAAAGCCAGAAGGTTTTTTCTCAAGAACAAAAGTCATTATTGCAAGATATGTAGCGAACATCTTAGGTGGATGACTCAAAAAAGATTACGAACTATACGTGGAAGAACATGATTACTCCCAAGCAACACCTGGAAATACTACCTTATATGATGCATTTCTTAAAAAAGAGACCTCCCCTTAGAAACCTAGCATATCAATTTTTTTTCAACAAGGGACATGAGTTGAGATGGGAAGGTGATTGTTGTCATGTTGAATTCGTTGCAGTCTCATTAAGAAGAGATGGCAAAGTATTTTGCTTTGCTGGATTCCTAATTCAATGAGAAGAGATGGGAAGGTGATTATTTTGGTGGATTATTATTTAGATAGGAAAAGATGGCAAGATGATTGCTTAGGTGGATTATTGCTTAGATATGAAGAGATGACAAGATGATTGCTAATATTTAATACCATTAATACTTAATAATTAATAAGTAGTTGAATTGTTAAAAGATAAACTATGACATGAGCATTAAGTATTCTAGTTGAACTACCACTTTCATCATAACAATTAATTTTTAATAGTAACATAGTCAATCTCTAAAAGTTTAAAATTGTAAATATATTTAAACATTTAGTCAACTTACCATATTTGTACTATGTCAAATTTTCCCGAACTTTGAATTCTATGCAATTTTCCAGTGCCAACACAACCGAATCTTGCTGCTATTGTGCGGGGTACAAAGTACGAGTTAAGCTTATGTTGCCTCTTCGAATTGGATGTACTATGGCCATTAACAATCTCTTCATTAATAGGATTCATTTGATTTGGGATTGTATAGGGATCATGAACATGGGGAGGATTTTTAAAACTAGGTATTTGATTTTCATTAAGCTTTGAACTTGAACTTCTCTTGCTCTCTTTTTTGCACCTTTATCTTTTTGGCTTTCTCTGTAAGAAGGCATAAATATGACCTTGCATCTTGGATTTCATCTCATTAGAATTTTTTTGGCAAGGTTTTACATTCCATCTTGCATGTGCTAAATGTTGTTTCAAGCTATTGATACTTGCTCCATTGACTTCTTTGGACAATAGTTGCATACCATTTTTTCCCCAATTAATTGGCAATGTTCCCATGCTAGATCCCTCTTGTCTTTCAGAACTATTACCACACAAATTAGCACCATTCTAATTAGGTCACAAGGATCGGTGCTAAGATTGACAACTTTAGAGGAGATGCATCCAAAGCCACCACAATGCACTCTCTTCTGTTTGGACGTGCTTCTTTGGCCATGGGAGGCTTTCCAAATGTGGAGAGAAATAGCCATATAAAGTATGCAACAAGAACAACACTATTTCTAATAAGACCTTCCCACTAAATTAGTAGACCAGTGCCTTAATGTAGTCAACAAGATATTCGATAAATACTCAATGACTAAAAAGGTTTAGGAGCAATACAACTTGGTATTGTTTGATTAGTAAGATGAATCAATTTACTGTAGTGAAAACCAACACCATAACTTGTGTGAAACCTTGAAATAAACTGTGAAGATGCCTTGACAAGTACCTCTCACTACTTACCAACCAATCATGAGCTTGCTACCCCTAGGGTGCATTTGGTTTAACGACTATATGCTGCGTTTTAGGACTGTTTATACCTTACAATATGTAGCGGCCTGCATATAATGGTGAATGATTTGTTTAACCACTTCCAAACCCCCTTTGTTTCCCGAACTTTTTATTGAGCTTTTTCACTTGTAATGGATTTTTACATAGTATAAACAATAGTAACTATTCTAGAATTTCGCAAGTAAATTCATTGCTAACAAGTACAATATTTTTTTTGATTTTCATAAATATTAATTTTCTTAGGGTTTTCTATTTTTTCATTTTTTTAATATAATATACAAAGAATTTTGTAAAATTGAATTGGTGAATATAAGGGAAATAGACCTAGGTCTTATTCCATTGGGCAATAAGAAGTCGGGGTTAACGTTTCTCCTAAGAATTGGCAATTCAATATTGTATAAATTAGGGCAAGGCTTAGAAATCCTAGGTTGTGTGAGCCTTTGACCTAATTAGGTCAAACAATATGCCAAGGCCCAAAACAAGAGAGACCCTTCAAGAGTGATGTCTCACTAACAAGACTAAGCTATCATGCACACAACTATAAATTACTCCAACATCGGATGCCTTTGGTAGTGCAAGACAAGAAATTTCAGGATCTTACCACATTTAAGAAGAAAAGGAGAAGAGAAGACTCCTCGAGTCCTTTCACCTTGGAATAAGAAGATAAGTCACTATCTTGCAAGGTTATTCTAAGGTTATTCGGAACTTTAAGGTTAACTTTTAGTTCCTTCAAATTGTTAGATAGGTTAACCTTATGTCATACCGTTTTTTAGAGCTGAGGGTTGGAATGCTATTGCCCTTGGTAGATAAATTGCATATTGAGGCAAATATGCACTCCCTGAAGAGACAAAGTTGCATGGGAAGGTTGTGAAACTTTAGATACCTAGAACAATGAAGCTATGTGCTTTTTTTCATTGATAAGCATTGATACTAGGTGGACAAAATGACAAAATATTATGATCAACCCATGAACAAGGAAAGACAATGGTAGTAGTTTCACCGTCTTTGAGAAAGGAAAACATAAAGAAGCCTCTTATGGCATGTGATTAACAAGTACCGAAGTAATGCGCACTATTTGTAAACTGTATCACACTCAAAAATTGGAACATCAAAGGGAATGCCCTTTGACAAAATATTGTTATGTTGCAGCAGGAATTGGAAACAAATGTATGGGGTAGCTTTGGGGGTACCATTAGGCTCAATCTCTTTAACGACATTTCTTGTGTGACACCATAGTTGACTGTGGATCAATTAACTTGACCTCGGGCCTAATATCAACTTTAAATGGTACTCATAGGCCATGTGATGAGCGATAGGTCTCTTAGGGCCAAAACAAGGGAACAAAAATGGTGAGACGAAGAGTGCTGTTGACAAGGACAATCTGAGATTGGGGACATAATGTGTTGCAGGGAAGTGCCCCACTTGCCCCTGCTTCGGAAGCCAGATTCCGATCGAAGCTAGCCGGAAGCTTGCTTCCATTTCACTTTTGTTTGGAAGCGTTTTTCAAGAGTGTGCTTTGGAATTTGTGTGGAATCGCTATGGATGCGATCGCTTCCAGTCGCTTTTGACGCCTCTTAAAAACGTTTCCCGTGCTTCCTAAAATGGATTATTGTCGCTTTGGTGGTTGCTTCCATGTCAACCCGCGGAAATGAGGAGAAAGAGGTGGGGTCCATGATTAGACTATTGGAGGAAGGTAAAATGGATTAGGGTGGATAAAGCCCTATTCTCCACATTCATTCTCACTTTGCATTGCTTGCTTGCTTGCTTGAGAAGAGAAGAGAAGAGAAGAGAGTAGAGGAGAAGATAAGAGAAGAAAAGAGAAGGCTGCCATCAAGCTTGTGTTTTTCTTTGTCCTTGGAGACTGAAGAAGGTTGTTACACACTACCATTGGAGCGCCAAAGAGGCAGGTTCTAAACTTTAAAGTCTAAACCCTTTCTTGTTGATTTGCTTTGTGTTTGAACTTTTGAAGTTTGAAGACCGATCTATATTTGAGTGCTTAGAATCTAGAATCTAGAATGTAGATGTTCCTCTCCTACTCTTTCCCATGCATCCTCCCTCATTCTCTTGTAGGGAAACATGTTAAATCTCTAGTCCCACTTCCAACTTCCAACAAACATGATGATGGGTGTATAATTTATTTTGTTGGCTTCATTTGTTATTTTGATGATGTTGATTGGAACCGAAGGAGGAATGAGGAGGAAGAGGAGTAGGAGGAAAGAGACCAAAAGAAAACCAAAGAGGAACCATCACCCTCGTGGAAATATGAGCAGATGGATAGCATGCTGGGCCAAATTAAAGATATTGTTGAACAGAAAGATCCCATCTTGTACGACCATATTCACACACATGTGGTCAAAAGGTGGGAACATCTCAACGTTCCATTGCATGCCTTAACATATGTATTAACACCAAAATATTATTCTCGGTTTTGGCTAGCCAAACCAGCACCTGGGGGTGGGATTAGGAGAAAGCCCTACACAGATCCAGAGGTACATGTTGGGCACATCGCTGCTGTAGACAAGCTGGTCCTTGTTGAAGAGGAATGTGACTTATTTTACAGTGAATTAAGCAAATACATCAGTGAAGTTGGTCCGTTTGGTACTTTCAATGCAACTAGAGATTGAGATAGGGCGCTTCCTATCGAATGGTGCAACATGTATGGCTCAACATGTCCATGCTTGAATAAATTGGCAGTCAGAGTGCTTTCTCAAGTGGTTAATAGTTCCTGTGTAGGAGGGTGTTGGAGCACCTATAACTTCATGCACTCGGTGAAAATAAACCGGTTAAATGAAAATCGAGCAGAAATCTTGGTTTATGTACATTACAACTTGAGGTTGTCGACTCATTACTGTGAGTGGGCCAAAATTGATAGATCATATCTCACTTGTGACAACAATCTGGAGAAGCATAATTTGGAGGATGGAGCCTTAGCTTTAGAGCGCTTGGAGTAAGAGCTTTTGGGCGATGATGATGACCATGCAGCAGCAGCAACAAAAATGCCACTGCCATCTTCTACCTTGTTTCTGATGCACTATCTTTGCAGAGAGGTTCAACTTCACGACCTTCATTTGCATTAGTGAGGGGGGGTTGTGCAAGACCGAGTCTTGGATGTGGCTCAACATTAGTGGCTACTGGGGATGATAATCCCATTGTTCATACTCAAAGAGCACGGGAAAAGAAAATAGAAATTTTCTGTGGCAAGAAGAAACATCCATAAAATCTACCTTTCTTGTCTTTTCTTGTTTACATTACTTTAAAGATTTTGCACTATTGACTCTTTTATGTTTATTATGGTATATTTTGTAAACATTAATGATTACATGTCAATTCAAGTTTGAAGTTTGAAGCTGAACCTACCTTTGAAGTTCACTATTTGCATGATTGAGTCATTGACAGTTGACAGCATAAAAGCATGATTGAGTCAGACAGTTGACAACATAAAAGCATATTATAACTCTTTGGTAATGAATATGATGCTTCGTGAATTGTTTTGAGTTTCAACTTTTGTTTCATGGCTGATTTTCTATAGACTATAGATTGGTTACACGTACTAGTGATGACAAAATGTTATATATTGAAAATTTTGATGTTATGGAATCATGGATAGTGGACCTATGGTTGATGAATTCACTACTAGATGATTGATGATTGATGAATGATGTTATATGATATTATGGTTTATTTCATGTTTTTATGCTTTCCATGACTAATTCAACATTCTACATGCATTTGTTGACTTATATGCATCAAAATATATAAAATATATAAACAAAGTAATTGCATCTCATGTACTGTTGTACCTTTTAAATTTGATCTTTATTAAACATGGAAAATCTATGTAGAGTTATAGGTTTCCTTTGTGGTCATGCCATTGCATAGCTTTGTTGTTAACATTCTCTTCTCAATGACGGAAGCACATTGTCTATCAACGACTCTTCTAACATTCAAGGATGATAAAAAATTTGGTATGCTGGTTGGTGTTTAGAGTTGCCTGCTGACTTTAAGGTCTACACGACCAATCACTAGACTGATATCATAGATACAACCTTATCAGAATGCCTCTTAAACATGCATGACACAGAGGCCGAAAGTAGGAAATGATATATATAAGGTTGGAAGCATGGGAGGATCTAATTCTAAGTGGAGAAATTATGTCCTTGTATGCTATTCTATGACAAAAGCAAGTATTATAGATTTTTAGTATTAGCTCATTTGATATAAACAATATCGAATTACAATTTTGTTTTATTTTCAAGGATAATTAGTTATTTATATGTTTTAATAAAATGTATATATTGCTATATGTCTATGAAATTATTGACTACAAGTGATTTAATTGTGGCAGACACCTGGTCAAGAGTTTTTGCTTCGTGTTTCTTATCTTGAAATATACAATGAGGTAAACATTCTTTTCAAATAGTATTTCTGTAGAAGAACTACTATCTTTCAGGATTAATTTCTTCAAGTTACTTATCTTTCAGGATTCATTTCTTCAAATTACTTATCTTGTGTCCATTGGGTATCTTGGCACATTCATTCTTCAAGCAAATAAAGTTAATATTCTGATAACTTAACGATAGATTAAAAATACATATGCTAACCAAATCAGGGACAGAGAAGGTATAATATAGTTGCATATAATAATAATAATCCGGATGATTCCATGAGGAATTCATTAGGGTTTTGCAGTGGTCTTTAGTTTGTACAAGACAATGTTCATACTGTTTTTGTATTGCATGAAACAGGAGCTAGGGATATTATATATATATGTAATAATATTTTCATGGCCTTTTTGTTTCAGGTTATAAATGACCTGCTAGATCCTACAGCACAGAATTTGAGGGTTAGAGAAGATGCTCAGGTATGCAGTTGGATATTTTGGAATTACATTTGCTTTACTATGTAGTTTCTGAAACTACATCTACTCTGGTCTATTGAATGCAGAGTTTTTTGTCTGTTTGGAAAGCATGCTTTTCTGTGACATTATTATTGTGTCTCTGTCTTGTCTTTTCTTAAACCTGGTTATCTACATAGCTTTGTTGAACTGGGTACATTTGCAGATCTTTGTTTCATTTTTTTGAAGTGTTTGTATATACTTCTCACATGAATTAAAACACAAACAATGATGTTTGGATGGAATGATTGTGGTGTTAGTGGTTGCAATAGTACCAAAGATCTATGGTTTACAAATTGGATGAAGGGTGAGGATGAAAGGTTATTAGGGAGAATAAGTCAGGTGTAACTCCTATATCTAGGAGATAAATGTAAATATCAGTTAAAACTCCACTTCTCTCTCACCCACCTCTACATAACTCTTCACCTGCCATCACCTACCATACTTTTGTGACATATATTTAATTAAATATAGGGTTTACAACATATGTGTACAATTGAAACACCTATTCTCTCCTTGCATTTTTCTTTCTGTGGGAATATTTTCATTCCTGGTTCATGTGTACCTATCAATTAGTATCATAGCTATAGATCAGGCCTTAAGTTTTACAATTTTGGACCAGATCTCACCATCAACCCATAACCCTCATCCTCAATGGATGACCCCGAGAGTTTGCTAACTCTTATCCCAGGAACAAAGAGCACTCAGTGTATCTCCAAGACCTCACCAAGGTCTAATTGAAACCTGACTCTCCCAACCCCTCGTATCGCCACCTGTGGACTGTTTGTATCTGTATGAACATAGTGTACTGGTCCGAACTCCGTGGCAATCTGAAAGGCATCATAGACCCCAGTCATGTGTTTGGTTGACCCATTGTCAACAACCCAGACATGCTCAAAGGAGGAACTTGCTATTCTAGAGTCAATAGAGACCAAAGAGAATTCATGCTCGAATTTGGATGCAAAATCTTCTATTGCTGCGGTCTCTGCTGAATCTTTCTCTGGCTTCTCTTTCTTCTTCTCAAGACACTTAGAGGCATAGTGTCCCATCTGACCACACTGATAACACTTGACCCGACTCATGTCTTTCTTCTTTTTATTTGCATTTGTTGCAAGTGCCACGTTTTGCTCCACTTCTTCACTGACCTAAATTCCATGAGGACTCTCTTGGATCTCTTTCTGAGTAAAGTCATCCCACAATTTGGACCAATTGGGAAGCTTTTCTCTACCTACAATGCACTTCACAAAGACATCCCACTTCTTGGTGAAGCCCTCTATGGCTATCCTCACCAACTCTGAATCAAGAACAATCTCTCCTATAGCTGCTAACTCGTCCTTGACTTGTGCCACATGAGTCAAGTAGGAGGCTACATCATCATTCTTGTTCATTTTGGCATTGTGTATCTTGTCTTTCAGTGCCATCTTGCGGTTCTCGTTCTTGGCTTCAAACAATTGATTCAGTGTATCCCACATGTCTTTAGCTGTTTTCTTTTTTGCTAAATGGGGAATGAGATGGTATTTGACACCATCCAGTATTACTCTTTGGGATTTGGCTTCAAGGGCTTCAAACTCGTCAAGTTCATCCCTACCTGTTGGTTTGGTCATCTTAGAGTTTGCAAAACTCCATATTTTCCATTCTTTCAATGCGACAATAATTTTACTTTCCATGGGATATAGTTGGATATCCCATTCAACCTATCCTCAAACCATATGCTCATCATTTGGAAAATAACTTACAACAATAATAACATAAAGACTACCACAAGACTTCCTTTATACTTCTTTACTGTGAAACACAAGCTTGCTTAATACTTTAGTATCACTCTAATACC
The DNA here is from genome assembly GCA_001517045.1 of Pseudotsuga menziesii. Taxonomy (NCBI): domain Eukaryota; kingdom Viridiplantae; phylum Streptophyta; class Pinopsida; order Pinales; family Pinaceae; genus Pseudotsuga; species Pseudotsuga menziesii. The sequence continues at coordinate 197,871 of LPNX010657834.1, read as the reverse complement.
ATGAAGAAAAATTGACATAAGCATAATAATTTCTCACACATGCATTATGTCAAACACTTTGAATGTCTAGGGTTTTAATTAAAATTTGTTCAAAAAACTTTGAAATTAAAACCACAAATTCAAAGACACTTCCAAATTACTGAAGATGAAGCAAACACATTGTACACAGATGTTTTGGTCAAATGACCAGGCAAAAATCCCAACTTGGGGAAAACCCTGGAGAAGAATTTCTCATTAAAGAAGAGTACTCAGAGATTTTTCTAAAACAGAAGAAATTATTTCTTCAATGACAAAATTTCACCAAACTAGAACAACAAACAATTACCTTAAAAAATGTGCCAACTAACAACTGTATGACTTGCTCACACGTGTTGTACGCATAGTTTAAAAAACCGGTTCGGTTGGAACCATAATCGATCGGTTTGAATGGCTAGTCAAACTCCAAATCTAAATCGACACAAAACTCAACCAGGGCACTGGTTCGGTATCGAACCGAACGGTCCAATGTTTGAATTGACCAGTTTGAACGGTTAGTCAAACTCCAAATCTAAATTGATACAAAACTTGACAAGGGCAGTGGTTCGGTATCGAACCGATTGGTCCAATGTTTGAACCGATCGATTCAGTACCGAACCGGTCCAAACCGGTCGAGCTTATAAAAAGCAGTGGAGTTGACTTTTTATTTGCCTCTGTGGTTATGTATAGGCTAAGTCACCGTGTTTGCAGTTTTTCATCCATAAACTTCGAAATTCAACAAATTTGAAGTGAGGGTACATCTAAGAAACCGGATTCGTCCTGGAGGCCCCATGTCCCGTGGGGATCGAATCGGACACGATTCGAATCGGACACGTGCCCGATTCGTCTTCCAGACGAATGCCCGATTTGTCTTCCAGACGAATCCGAAAACAGGACACGTAAAAAAAACCGTGTCGGACACGAAAATGCAGCATGTCCCGAAAACAGGACACGAATCCCGAAAACAGGACACGTAACCGACAGAAAAAGACAGCCGGGTTTGTTTTAATTCAATTTTTTGTCTTTCTTTTTGTCATTTGCAAGGAAGCAATTGGTTGAGAGTGAGTTTTATGTGCAGGTGAAGGAGTTTTGAAGGAGATTTGAAGGCTATCCATTGTTTCCAAGTGATTCCAAGTGCATTCCGGTGGATTTGTGGAGAGGATTGCAAGCTCAACCATCACACAAGAAAAGGAATGTCTCAATCAGCTAGGGCAGGAGGTTGGGGTTAAAGGAAAGGGAGAAATGCACCATCTAGGGCCTCCCCTCCTATTCCACCAAGCACAACTGGTTCTCCTCCTTCGTCAAGTGCTCCATCGGCTGCTAGTGGAGCTCATGCTCCATTTAACCCTGTTTTAGCAAGACAACAAGCCCAAGAAAAAAAATACCCTTTGTGGAAGTATGTGACAAGGAAAGATGGGCCTGGGGCAAAGCTTGGTGGGGGAGGCAATGTGTCTTGGAGATGCAATTTTTGCAACCATGAGTTCATGAGCACATATTTCCGGGTTAAGGGCCATTTGTTGGCCCTTCCTTCTTGTGGGATTTCTTCATGCAAAGCGGTGACTGTTAACCAAAGGAGGGATATGGAAAGAGAGGATCATGTTGGCTTAGGGAAGGTGGCAACAACAAGCAAGAAAAAAGAGGATGATCCTCTTCCATTTTTGAGGAAGTCCTCTAGCACCAAGACTCCATTTCCACTTAGCATTCATGGGAGTGGAGATACTTATCAAACAAGAAAGAGGCAATCTACAGGTGGTCCAATGGATAGGATTTTCAAACAAGAGGCGCGAGAAGAGGTAGACCTTACCATTGCATTTTTCTTCTACCCCAACTTCATCTCATTCAATGTTGCACGGTCACCATTGTATTTTGAGATGGTTCGAACTATCTTGGAACGAACTCCAAGTGGTTATGTGCCTCCTGGTTCAGAGAAGCTTAAAACCACATTGTTGGTTAAAGCAAAGAAGGAGGTAGATAAAATCCTTGAGCCAATTAGAACAACATGGTCCTCATGCGGTGTGAGTATTGTTTCTGATTGATGGACGGATCCCGCACGCCATCCACTCATCAATTTCATA
>LPNX010657834.1:182844-195409 GCA_001517045.1 Pseudotsuga menziesii | reverse complement strand
CATCTACAAACAGTACACACAGCTTTCATTGCTGAAGGTTGCAGATACTCGGTTTGCTTCCTCATTCATCATGCTGAAGAGGTTGAGGGAGGTCAAAACCATTTCAGAGTTTTGGGCTTTTTGGAGAAGGACAAACCAGGCTGCTTCACAAAAGGTGAAGGACAGGGTGTTAGATGATGGTTGGTGGGACACAGTAGATCTTAGCATTAAGATCATGGAGCCAATCATTTCTTTGTTGCGGTTTGCAGACTCGGACCAACCCATCCTAGCAGAGGTTTATGAGGGGTGGGATTCCATGATTGAGTCCATGAGGTCCATTTTCATGGAGAATGAGTGTCTCGAGTATGGGACATCGGCAGAGAACTTATGGACCATTATTCGGGATATTCTTATCTCCAGGTGGGATAAGAATTGCACACCTTTGCATTGCTTGGCCCACTCCTTGAATCCCAAGTTCTACACTCAGGAGTGGCTCACTGGTGGATCGGGGGCCTCACACAGAGTCTCTCCTCACATGGATGCATAGATTGCACATGGGAGGAAGATAGCAGTTAGACGGCTATTTCAGGATATCGACATGCTTGAGGAGGGCTTTGTAGATTTTTCCACTGGCACTGGGAGATTTGGAGGCTATGATGTGCTTAGAGATAGGGGGGGTAAGAAACCCTATGCTTGGTGGGCAACTCATGGGGCAACATCCCCTATTCTACAGAAGTTAGCCTTGAGGATCATCTCTCAAGTTACATCATCCTCTTGTTGTGAGAGGAATTGGAGCACATATGGGAACTTGTACAGTGTGAAGAAGAGCAGGCTTGAGTAGTCCAGGGCAGAGTCAATGGTGTATGTGCACTCCAACCTTCGTCTTATTTACAGGTAGAGGGAGGAGTGGGTGAAGGGAAAGACAAAGATGTGGGATGTCTTTCTCGATGATATGGGTTTGGACAGCAGTATTGAGTTAGCATTAGCCAACATGGATCTTAATGATCCAGTGCTAGAGCTGGTCACTTTTGATGATAGTGATCGTATGGAGGGGTCATCCTCCACAGCAGCAGATGCAGATCATCAGATGGGCAGAGAGGAGGAGGAGGGGGACGAAGATGAGGATCAGGGCAGGCGCAGGGGCAGTGATGAGTATGTTGATGTTGATTCAGGCATGAAGGAGGACTATTGACAGTCTGACATATGGGATTCTCCCATCTTGATCCACCCCTTTTTGTATTTACTATTAGAGTTTAGTCTATTTGGCATTTGCCAATGCCAGTGGCATTCCGACATATATGTACATTGTATACATTTTGATTTTGATGACTTAATGAGAAATATGGTTCCAACATGCATCTATGTGTCTCATTGTGATTTGTGAATGACAAATGTGTTGTGAATCGTGACTTATGAATGACAAATGTGTAATTACTAATCATTAATGTGTTTTTATTCTAATTTCTATTGAATATTTGCAAATGTTCTAGTTTCTAAATATTTTTGGATCTATATGTCTATATTTTTAAATTTTAATATATATTTAAAAAAATATATAATATAAAATGTATCCTACGTGTCCTGATTCCGGGGGTCACCGTGTCCGTGTCGGACTCTCGTATTTTCGTGTCCTTCGTGTCCCGTGTCCCTGTGTCAGGTGACTTAGGGGTACATAAAGTTGATGAAGCTCAACCATTAAATTCAATAAATGTTCCCTTGCGTCTCTGTTTGCATATATAGTTATCTAAATTCTAATCAATGGCATGCCTCTATGTAGTGTGAGACTTGAGTTTATGACCTGTTTATGATTACGGATGTGGTGCATTTCTTTTGTGAAAACAACTTCCAGTCCGCTCAATTTTGAATATCGGGAACCAGGTTGATCACTATCTCCCTTATGGACATGTTCGTATGTTGAAATGTCTGGGTGGTTGAGATCTTCGTAAAGCTTCGGTTGATAGGTTTAGTTGGTCGAGAGAATAATTTAATTTATTAAAACATGTTTTTTTTAATTATATATAAGTAGAATGTTAAATATATATATTTTTATTGTAATTGTAAATTTTTAATACTTTTTAATATTCCGGTTTGTTGAAATTAAACCGCTCCGATTCATTACCGGTTTCGGTTCCGGTCCGAGTTGACCCTCGACCGCTTCGACTCCTTGTTAAGAGTTTTAAAACATTGGCTGTACGACCTGTACTTTTTGCTGAACCTTTTGCCCCAATTTTTCATGCCACACGTGCCAGCATTAATGTTGTTATATGACTCTGTTAGTCTGCAATAAATGCGACAACGTTGCCTTGGGAAATGTGCCCATACATGCTGGTGTATGGCATGTATGTTTGCTGCTGTATGATCAACCTCTGGCTGCCTTGGAAAACGTGATGCTTCTCCTCTTCTTGGAAATTGTATCACTGTTGCTAGGGTATCTTATCTTTCTTCTTCACATTCTTCTTCTTCCCTTTCTGATGGTGAGTGTCTTCATCAATGTCCTTTCACTTTGTCTTATACTTCAATTTTGCAACTACCTTCTCTAACTACCCTAATCTAGGGTTGAGAATTAATTACAAGATCAAGGGTCATCATTAAAACTCACTTTTAATAATTAATGAACATACATTTTTAATAATTAAATTCATTAATTATTAAATACATCACTTAAAGTGATCCACTTTATAAAGTATAAGGCGAAATCACTTTATTTATATAAAAGATACTTTTTTACATAAATACAAAGGATAAAGCCTTTACAAGTCCTTCAGAGTTATCATCTTCCAACATTATGTAGGATTGATGAGTCACATCATTGACGTAGAACCTGCCACGTATGAAGAAGCATCCAAACACCAAGTTTGGAAGGATGCCATGACAAAGGAATTCCAATCCATCATGAAGAATGACGTATGTGAGGTTGAACCGAGACTTGAGGGGAAGTTAGTAGTGACTTCCAAATAGATTTTCAAGATTAAACACAGAGCAGATGGTAGTGTGGAAAAACACAAGGCCAGATTTGTTGCTAAAGGATTCTCTCAGAAAGAGGGAATTGACTATGATGAAACATTTTCTCCTATGGCTCGATATACTTCCATCAAAACCATCATTGCTTTTGCTTCAACTATGGGATGGAAGCTGCATCAGATGGATGTAAAGACCGCCTTCCTCAATGGTATTATAAAGGAAGAAGTTTACATTGAACAACTAGAAGGGTTTATTGTCCATGGGAAAGAGTCTCATGTTGTAAATTGAAAAAGGCATTATATGGACTCAAGCAAGCACTTCGTGCTTGGTATGGACAGATAGACGGATACCTAGTAAAATTGGGATTCACCAAGAGTGATGCTGATCCCAATATTTACTACAAGATTGAGGATAATGAGCCACTGATTTTGGTTTTGTATGTGGACGACTTGTTTCTCACAGGCAATGATAAACTTATTGAAAGGTGTAAGAAGAAGCTTGCCTCCGAGTTTGAAATGAAGGACCTTGGATCAATACATTACTTCTTGGGACTAGAAGTATGGCAGAGGCAAAAGGAAATTTCCCTAAGTCAAGGAAAATACACCATTGATATTTTGAAGAGATTCGATGAATCGGATTGCAAGTCGATGGCTACTCCAATGAATGCAAATATGAAGAAGCTGAGGGAATCTGCTTCAGATTCTGATTTGATTGATCCCACCATGTATCGCCAGTTGATTGGATCTCTGATGTATTTTACGAACACTAGACCAGATATATGTTTTGCTGTAAAAACTCTTAGCCAGTTTATGAGTGATCCAAGGAAGATTCACTAGGTTACTGCCAAACATGTCTTCAGATACTTACGTGGCACTGTGGGATATGGACTAAGATATGCTTCATGATGCGATTTGACATTGCAAGGATTTTCTGATTCAGATTGGGCCGGATGTGCTCCAGACAAGAAAAGTACTTTCAGATGTTGCTTCAATTTAGGTTCTGTAGTAATTTCCTGGTGTAGCAGGAAGCAGACATCAGTAGCACTCAACACTGTAGACATCAATAGAACTAAGTACTGCAGGGACACACAATCATGCTGCACAAGAGATACTTAGTCATACTCGGCAGAGACAAGATATGGTCATGTTGGTGTATATATGACCATGCTAGGATAGAGACAACAGGTATATAAACATGTTGAAGTATATGTGACCATGCTAGGGTAGAGAACAACAGATATATAAACATGCTGAACTATATAGGACCATAGATATATAAACATGCTGAACTATATAGGACCAAGGAAACAAGGAAACAATAGATATATAAACATGCTGAAGTATATAAGACCATGCTAGGGTAGAGACAACAAATAAAAACATGCTGAAGGTGGAAGTTACAGACATGCTGAAGGTGGATGTTACAGACATGCTGCTGGAGCTCACACAGCCACGCGGGAGAAGAGGAGCACAGTCAAGCGAGAGAACACGCTGGGCTCACGCTGGAGCTCACACAGTCGCATGGAAGAGGTCAAGTGGGGAGCTGCAGATGCTGGGCGAAGAGTTCTCATGGAGCAACAAGTAATTCACGTGGGGCAGCAGACGTGGTCACGCGAAGGGGGAGAGCCCAGTCATGTTAGCGGAGGGATTCATGCTGGGAGATCACACGGATGCAAGAGAACGGTCACGCTAAAGCCTATTCATGCTAAAGTCAGAGCAAGGTTCACGTTGCAGGTGTGGGAAAGGGGAGAACGTTCACGCTGTAAACAAAGATACGACCATGTTGGTGCAAGTCCCGTAGAGCAATAGGTAAGAGTAAGATAACCCAATCACGCTACACGGTCACGTAAGAGAAAGACCACAATCACGCTACACGATCATGTTGCTCATGAGTGTGTAAGGATGGATCACATGGATTGACTTTATAACCTTAAGATAGGGTATCATAGCTCAAAACATAAAATAACATGGTCCAAGATAAAACCAATGGTCCTCTTACCGCCGTATTTAAGTTTTTGGGCTATGATAAATGCCTTATACTTGATCAATAATTGCACTTATGTTTTGTTGGTAACATTGGGGAATATTGCTGCTATTAAAAAACCATTCTAGATATAGATATTAGAACCATCTTTACTCACCTTTTAGACTCCATTAAGGCATTGATCACTAACGATCTTGAAAGAGAACATTTTGGTGTTTAATATCCTTACAGGGTCAGAATAGGGCTCTCCCCTAGGAGGTTTTGACTAAAGAAGTAGTTGGGGACAAGTGACTAAGGTGACATTGGTCACTTTTCCCACATATGCTTACCGGTGGCTAGGCTTGCCATTTCGACTGGTAACAGTGGACAAACATTTACTTTTTACCTATAGGACCAACAAGACCAAGGACTTTAATCTTTTGTCTCTCTTCAAGGTACATTGTTTCATATATTTTATCATCACTATATAAGGGGAAGATCTAATCGGATGGTACGATCCTTTGGTCCTCAATACTGCTCCTAAGGGTTAGGTGCTTGTGACATCATCAAGGGGTGGCCAATCCCTTGAGAAACAACCTAGCAATAACTGATTAGGAGAGAGGACATCATCTTGGTCAAATTGACCAAGATTTAGCTGGTTAATTGACTAGGGGTGCTCCTGCAGGAACTGCTTGGTCCCATACCAAGAATTTGCCTGGTCCTAGACCAGGAAGTCTTTGTCTCATCGTGCAGAATTTGCTTGGACATTGTGTCCAAGAAACTGTCTGGTCCTAGACCAAAATACCCTAGAGACATATAGGGGCCCTAACCACATGTTAGGGACTTTGCCATGGCATCTACCTGCTTGGTCCCAGACTAAGAACCCTAGGAGACTACTGGGGGCCCTAGTGTACCTTCTAGGTTCTTACTCTGCCCTAGTTAAGTGACTAGGGTACCATTCTCCCTGAGAATGGGCCTCCCAGCTACAAACATCTTGGTAATTGACCAAGTGCCTCCATTCTTCAGTCCCAGACTGAATTGAGTTGATCAACTCCCTGGTCCTTGGCCAGGTCCTCCATCTCCCGGAGAATGGCTCTCGATGCTGCTCTAACTTTAACAATGCTTTCTAGGAGGTTAGAGGATATTACTTGTTTATGTTTTCCTAGAATATATCTAAGGGAACATTATTATTTTATTGTGTAAATTGTTGGGCTCAAATCCTATATAATAGAAGCTCCTCCACTTGTAACGGTTGTTGAACTTGCTCCTAACTGTGGTTATAACTTGTTGTTCTCTTTGCTATTGGAATAATTGATCAATAAAGGTACCCTTCTGCTTATGTGAAGTGAATTTGTGGATGAAATTGTGCTGGATGGATGCTAATGTTTGTAGATGAATGTTGGGATTAAATCAAATGTGAACTTCACCATTCTGAGTTAATCTAGGTGTCAACTTTCCTCTCCCTAGATCTCTTGTTATTTAAGTTTATGATTGTTCAAATGCTTGTTAAACAGATTAGTTTTCTTGCTTTGTGGATCTATTAATGCAAATAGCCATATTTTAATCCTAGCTTGAAATAGATCTCCATGAGACTTTTCCTTTTGCAAAATCCTAAGAAATATGCCAACTAGTTTAAAGTGGGATTGGTGATGCTAATTGCTGTCATCTATATTCTACATTCTGATTTGAAAGCCCTCTTAAAAACCCTTTGTCACATGATTTACCCAACAAGGAAACTAGGCACTAGTATTTCCTTTCAAGCCACCTCAAAACAAATAGAAAACCCTTTTATTTTCTGTTTTAGCAAATTGGAAATTATTAGCATAAAATCAGAATTTCAGATTGCAAATTTCCCTCAAAAGTCTTCAGTTTCCCATCTAAATAGGACTGAAATTTCTGGTTATTAAATCTGAATTTTCCAGCCTTAAAATCCATATCCAGAATCCCCTTTGGCTTCAATAACGTCATTGTGGATCCTTTCATTAATAGGCTGAATTGTTTCAATAGTAAATTTGGAAGTAATATATTGCAACAAACCCTTAAAACAGATATGCTATAAGTCGATAGAACATTGTCCATTCTATATATTTCTGGACTTAGTTTTTAGGGATTACCTTCTTGAGCTAGATAGGAGAGCTAGACTAAAAAGAGAAAGATAAGGGTACCAAAGTGACGGTGGGTAGCTTATCTAAGAGTCATCTTTGGGTTCTCGCATGTGGTTGGAATTTTTACATCAAGCAAGAACTTAGAAGGTAACACAGCCAATTAAAAAATTGTAATGTGTTGTGCTAATTCAATTATGTTAATGTTCAAGTCTGACCTTCTATTATGTGTATTAAGTACTATTATAATGCCTGCTATATTGGATAAGGGTTTTCTGTGGCTCTACCATTGTTGTTTCTCATGTATTATCTTTGTGTTATATTGTTTTCAAATATGCAATTTCTTCATGTGTGCAAACTCTGTCATCTCAGTGGTTTTCAAATGTCTGATCTACTGCAGACCATATTTTATTTTGCATTTAGTGAGCTGCAGGAATACAAAACTTGTGTATTTGTAACTTTATTTTTATGTAGTTTTAAGAGTATAGGTTCCTATGTCTCTTTTGGCTTCACATGTCGTTTTTCCATTCTTTGGTTGATGTTTGACAATTGGCCATTTTTTTTGCTTTGTGTATAATGATTTTTGTATTATTCCTTCTGCACGTCCTATTGCAGTAACTTTATAGGTCTCAGTTGTCTTGTATATTTTTTTCTGAATTCTGTTTTGATTCAAATTGTGCAGGGTACTTATGTAGAGGGCATTAAGGAGGAAGTTGTCTTGTCCCCTGCACATGCACTTTCATTAATTGCTGCAGGAGAAGGTATTTCATAAGAACATTCATTAATATTTATCGTTTAAAAAATTTTCGGGCCATTTCTAAGCATTTTTGGAGTGATTTGGTAGAGCTAGGTTTTTATTGTACTTACAATTTGGTTGGTGGATAATGAGCTTTTTGTGACAAGCTCCATCTTTAGGTAATATCAATAGGTCTCTGTCCAAACTGCCATCTTTTCTGGTTGCAATGCTTTTGATTTGTCTCAATTCCTTTTGCATACAATACATTTATCCACTGTTTGATACAAGTGAGGTGAGAAGTGGAGATTAGACTAGTTTTGGTATAGAACCCTCTTTTCTCTAAGGTCCACACTTGTCCATTTTGGGTTGGTTAATTTTTCTCTATTCTTACAACTTCATTGAATTAACCTACCACTTGTATGGGTCTTGCTAAACAGTATATATAGACACAAATGATTAAAAAGGACACTCATAGCTGTAAATACATTTGTCAATAACAATAAAGATGTCAGAACTTAGCAACAAATAAGTCAACATTTAACAATAATATAATTTGCCCTTTGGAATGACTTTTGTTGAATTCCTTGGAAATACTGCTAACTGCAAAGCTAATCTACTGTTTGGTATGTCAGATAGGATCAGACTTCCTACTAGATTCTTGTACAAAGTAACATCTACATTTTTTGGATATTCTTCTGCAGTCAGCTTGAACCTAGTCTTTATTGGTGTTGCTGATGTCTTACTATTGATCATCTAAAATTTCTCGAGCAATTCTTTTGTATATTTTGCTTGAGAAATAAAGCTATTGTCTCCCTTTTTCCATACCTCCAAACCAAAATAGTAGTATAGAAGTGTTCAATCTTGTTAATTTCCAAATTCCAGATCCAATCTTTCTCAATAATTACGAGATTATAAACAGAAACACTCTGACAGTTTTAACTAATAAGTTAATAACGCAACTGAAAATAAACAGAAAATCAATCACATTTGACACATGTGTTTATGCTGGAAAACCCCATTGGGGAAAACCAGCATTCAATGATTTTATTAAAATAAAATCTGCTCCCTTACTGGGCAAATGGCCCACTGAGGGATTACAAAAACAACAAATAGCATAGCCTACCTTAATTCAAAATCTGTCCTTCGATATTGCTGGTTGCTACTCTGTTGTTGGCCCTTGCTCCTTTCCTTGAACCCTGCCCCTGCACACTTGGATGAAAGTCCTTCTCCATCCAATCAATGAGATGTCACGTACTACATGTCTCTTCCTCTCCTTAGGCTTTCTTTTATAGCATCTCATCGACCAAAACCCTAACCCTCAATCTCCAAAGTGATGGATGGCTGAGATTAGATCTCAGGCCTCACTTAAGATCAATGGCTCTGATTAAATCTTAAGTTCACTTTTAGTGATTAGCCAACATTAGGTTAATTAATGTGCTTTTCCTAACTTAGACTTAAGAAAGAGATATAAAAGTCACTTACTCTCTCAAGCAAGTACCTAGAGAGGTAATTTGGACTCCTCCTCCATGTTAGACACTTAGACTAAAGTACCTGTCCGAGCTACAATTATCAACAATTCTATCATCTCAAAAGCAAATTCCCCCCTTACGACATATCTCTCCCTTCACAATTGACAAATGAAGAAAAATAATTTTCTATCTCATTTTTGTTATTGAGTGATAGGACTTTGTATGTAGTGTAAATGCATCAATGTAGAAGGTCTCAATTTAATATAAAAATGACAAGCCTCGACTGGATACGGAGTCCCAAAATCACAATTAAGCTTTAGATCCCAATAAAAGGTCAACATGATTGTATTGGTTTGCTGTTTATATTATGGTTGCAAACCTCTAAGATTTGTAGCTTCTACGCTTAGACTGGACATCTATTTTGTTTTAGTGTAGTTTTGTAACTCTTAGAACTTGCCATTTCACTGTGATTTCACTTGTGCTTAGCTTACAAACCATGATCTAGCAAATGAACCACCAATCTAATCACATACTCATTTAATATCTCAGTGTCTTGTTTCCACTGGTCTTTAATCTGGATGTAGAGAAACCATATTTCTTTTGGTTTTAACTTTTAATAATTACCTTTCTAAATAACTTTTCAAAGGTATTAGGTGTTTAATGTTAATTTTAATAGCCATACATATATATATATTGATTTGTGAATTCCATATTGATGTATATAAGAGTAATTTTGATTTCCACCAACATATTTGGTACTGTTTGAGCTCTAAATTTGCAAATTTATTGCAATTTTGTTGCTCACTAATCTTAATTGTTGTACTTGGACAGAACATCGTCATGTGGGATCAAACAATTTCAACTTGCTGAGTAGTCGAAGCCACACGATTTTTACTCTGGTACGGTATCATAAAATTTATGAATTTTGTGCTCGTGTTGGAATGATCTAAAAGTCGAATGTTTTATAGAATGTTGAGCTCAGTTAGTTGGCTAAGTATCTGTTATATGGTCTAGAGTTTAATCATAAAAAATAAAGGATTTAAAAATGCCAAAACATAATATTTAGCGTGGGACCAAAGTAAATAACCTGCATTTTGAAAGTATTGGGATATAATATGATATGATTATAATAAAGGTGATTATGTCTGTAGAATTAGGACAAACGTAATATAGTGTATTGTTATCTCTTGAATCTGCACTCATAGTGGTAAAGTCCTAAAACACAAAGTGCATCTCAGAGGAACTTGGGAAGGCTGCCAGATGTCATCATAACTACTCTTCCCCTCACTTTAGGCTGGCACTCCGCTAGAGCAGGGTGGGCTACTCTAAGTTAGGATTGCTAAGGCTAAGAAGTGGAGGTTGAAGGTGATATGAAGAATTAACCTTAACAAAACAATGGGTGTAACACAGTAAATGGAATGAGAAATGAGGTGATGGGCGACTAGGGTCAGTGCCTGTCAAATCTTGGGCAAAATGGAGTCAAGAAACATCAATCTAAAGAGGGTAGTTTTTTGAATAATTAGGGAAGAAAGAGCTGCTAACAGCATCCCACAATCAGCCTCAACAACGCTGAAAATCAATGCCTAAATGTAATCATTGAGAGTCCTACTGGTGGCATTCTTAAACATTGTTATGAAGGTGCTGTCCTACAATGAAATATTGATTCCAGGAAGAACTATTTGGTAGATGGAAAAGTAATATAGTCAGAAATACAACAGAAAAGAGGACAAGAGGGAAGATATCCTCACATTACACCCATCCAATTTGCAAATGTTCCATTGCAAATCCTTCACAGATTCTTTACAAGGAATTTCTGTACAATGAAAACATGACATAACCATATAGGCCTCCATGTCTGTACAATGTGTCAGGCACGTGACACGGCTTGACACATGTCAGACATGAGTTTTAACATGCCTAAAACACAGGACACGTTTTGGGCACGCGCCTTAACATGTCTTTTTTTTTAGGTCACATGTCACCTTTGAAAAAGTAAAGGAGTAGGAGGATAGATGGAGGAGTAGGTTGGATTGGGTACATAGGAGGAGGAGGAAGGATGGAGGAGTAGGATGGATTAGGTATAGACGAGGAGAAGGCTGGAGGAGAGAGTAGTGACATTGATGGTGATTTTGCCATGGAGGACTATTGACAGTGGCCAGTACCATTGACCAGCTATAAGATTCTTCCCTATGTTATATCTACTCTATTTTGTATTTGCTAGTGGCTTTCTCTCGATATCTAGGTAATACAGTTTTATTTTGAGCTTAATTAGAATTCTGCAATTTATGGTTCTAAACTAATATTTTTCTTGTGTGCTTGTTCAGGATTCGTATTGAATGATTGATGTAGTAAGTAGTGTTAAGTTTGTAACTTGTATCTTTTTTTGCGTGGTTCACAGCCTTGGCAATTGTGGCTGGAGCTCACTACATCCAAAGTAATAATTCTAGGGGGCCCACCTTAAGGGGCCTTGCCCTATTGACTCATGTTTTGGAAGCCTAACCCCAAAGGACCCAGAGAATTGGATTCATAAGAATTGAACCTTTGACCTCAATATCTACGGTCTTTGGACTCGGATATCCAACCAACTGAGCTACCCATCGAGGCTAAGTTTGTAACTTGTATCATTGTATGATGTTTCAATATTTTATAAATGTTCTAGTGTTTAAAAAAATAGATCTATATGTTATTTTTTTAATATATATATATATGTGTGTGTGTGTAATATCTAGTGTTCCACGGGGACGCGCCTCCCAGGGTCGGGGGCTTGCCCCCTATGCTTCCCACGCCTTGGGGGCTGGGGGGCTCCATGGGAAACGTTTCCCAGTGCTCCCCTTTCTGCGAAACTTGGGGAAACGCGGGTCTAGGAGTTTCCCGGATTGGGGGGCTCCCACACGCCCCCTCTTGAAAATGGGGGGCTCCAACAGGCCTCCACTGCCCTTGATTTTAAAATTTTTTTTACTTAAAAAAGAAATCGTTCATCTTAAATTTTAGACTTTTACACTAAATGGTCATTTTAAAACGAAATAGAAACAAATAGAAAGAAACAAACATCAATATGATATGCTTTGCTATAACGATTACATTAAATTACACTAAAGTCTTCGGGAACATAAGCATGCTAGTATGCAAATGGTGATGGGATGAGGAATTGATATGTTTATATGTTGGGGTTCATATTTTTATTAATTTTTTTTCTTTTTTATAATTTTAGAGACCGACCCCCCTATGTTAGGGACCTTGACGCCTCCCCGCCCCCCCATCCCCCAAAATACCCGAAAATTTTGGGGTGTCTCTACACGTCCCCAATGTGCGTTTCCCCGCTCCCACGCCCTCCCGTCCCGGAAACTTGGTGGAAC
>LPNX010657834.1:164436-180149 GCA_001517045.1 Pseudotsuga menziesii | reverse complement strand
CAAAAGAGATCTACCAATGTAAGAATCGATTTGCAAAAAGAGAGAGAAAAGCGATGAAGAAATAATCAAAGAGCATCAAGATGATCACAAGATACAATAAAGATACTCCTTGAACCCAAAACGATTTGAGGAAGAGGTATGGAGCTAAGTCACAATAGTGCCCCCATCAAATCACTGTTTTCACTAATGGTACGACCACCTGCAAAAATGGTTAGCAAAACATGGATCCATAAGAATGCTAGAAAGATAAAGACTTCCCAATTTTCATCCAAGACATTTGACAAAGCTTCCAACAATTTTTTGCAAAAATATTTTATTAATCCAAGAACTGAAGAGCCAAAAGTCCCCTTTACAAATGAAAGAGCATCTCAATACATAGATCTCTCAAGTACATAATATCTAGATCCAGAAATATCGAGGGTCAAGATCATAAAATAAAATCACTCTAATCAACGACTAAGATTAGGCGCATACATAACTCATGCATCAACTAAAAAATAAGAGGGGCACAGTTGCTAAGGCACCCAAGGGAGGGGCGCACCACATAAAAGATGTGTAAAACAAACATAGCACATGGTGGGGCCTAGGAGGTAATACAAGTCCTTCTCTAACATGGACCCATGGCACAATATCGAATATAATATGTCAAGATAATATCACAATGTGACCAAATGATCAAATCCTGCCCCCTCAAAATACATAAAAAATGTCCAAAATGATGAGTGATGTGTGGACCACATGAAGAGTATAGCTGTGCCTGAAAGTGAAGATGACATCGACAATGGGCCTTGGATCAATCTCATGCCTCAATTACCCAAATCAATTTCCTCATTAGCCATTTTCATTATTTTTATGTGTCAAGACTCAAAATACTACCTTCAAGAAATAAAAATGCTCATATCTCATCGTTGACTGAAACTGGGCACCAACTGAATGCAAAAATGGAACCGACACCATTGCAATATTGCAATATGGTAAACCATAATATTGACTGGTTACACACTATGTGCTCTTGTGGCGCACTAGGAGAAACAAATATCCACTGAAAAACATTCTATTTTAATTTTCTGAGGTAAAACTACTGCAAATGGATGAATTGTTCCATAAGTCAAGTACAAGTGTCAGAAATTGAAAATTGAGTGCACCAATGGACTTAGAAAGTCCAAATCCGCTAGGAATGAGTATTCATCCACCATATGCCGATAAAAAATATACATCAGATATCCATGCTAGAATAATAATAATAATAAATCAGCCTGTAAATGCTGATAAACCATAAAAATAACACAAGCCACCATGATAACTCATCATCTGAAGCATGAATATGTCTAATGGACACTGATAGACCTCAAATAATCATCATCCACCACCATAGGCCAAAAACTCATCCCGAACCTTGTTGCTGACTTGGTCAAACTAGGTTGATTAGGTAAAAAAATGATCAAAATGATGACCAAAATGAAAATCTTTGATGCTGTAAGGTACAAAATGGAGATATCATGCTCAATTATCTATGGTAATAAGACTAAGGTACAAGTGGCTTCTACTGGCGATTATAAGCAAAACACATAAATAATAGATATAAATCAAAGTAATCAATTGCTATAAACAAGAACCTCAAATCTATACCCATTTACAAATTTGAGCATTTTGCTAGTCAAGGGGGAAGGTGATAAAAGCAAGGTAAGGCCATGAGAATGACTTGACGCTCGACACTGTGAACATCTAGGGTGAAGGAAAATGGGATCCACACAACACTTAAGCTGGAACAGGTGGACACTAGGGAATGGTGGTGTCTCACAAATGGGTGGAATAATGACAATGCTCCACTAAACTCTAGACAAGTAACCTTTCAAAACATTTATTTGCTTAAGACAAGATATTAATCAACCTATAAAGGCAGGTGTTAAGTTTTCTAATTGCTTAGATGATATTCTAAAACAATTTAAGATAATAGGATCACTGAAAGAACAACAAGTACAGTCACACAAGAGAATAAAAGATTTATCCCGGGAAACACTCATGGGGGAGAAAACCCAACAAAATTTCTTAAGTATAGAACTCAACCAAAACAATGTAAAACCCAAGACAACTGCTTCTCTCTTCTTTATGGTGCACTTCTTCTCTCTCTTGCAAACTAGCTTGAGTGAAGTGAGTACAAATGAAGGAGGCGCGCCTTTATTTATATTTGACTCTTAACTTGTCCTAAAACCTAACGGGGCCGACTTGATTAGTTGGACACCAAAATAATATTTATTATAATGACTCAAGGGTACTATTGAACCGACTTACATTCAAAGGTTTACATTGATTCTTTCAATGACTCTTACATGACCAATTACATCTGTGACCAGTGTTATCGGAACCGGCAAAACCGGCCGGTCTGACCGGTTTACAGGGTTGGCCGGTCCGGTTAGCAAAAAAAAAAATCATAAAACAGGATTTTTTTCCAAACCGGGTACGGAGCTGGCCGGAACCGGTCAAAATCGACCGTTCTGGCTGGTCTGGATTGGGGACTCACGAAAGTCAAATTTTTTTTTTTAAAACCAGAAAATAAAACTTTGCTGATGTACTTTGGAGCCTCTTTGTTAATGTAATTTGGTTCAGAACCTCAGAGATGTATTGCACTAGGTGCTATTTTGGATATTTGCACCCATATTTGCTATATATATGAGAAACTTTGCATATTTCTGTATTAATGGTTTGGATTCATATGTATGCAAATGAATATATATGTTTTTTACAAAATATGAATATTTTATGTATTTTTTAGTCAGCCGGTTTTTTACTTGGTTTTTTTGCCGGTTCCGGTCCGGTTTCCAGTCCGGTTCACATTTTGGGCTTCTCTGGTTCGATGACTGGTCCGGTTTCGATAACATTGTCTGTGACAACTCTCGAAGGAGGAATACCATTTGCACAACTAGAATATCTTCCAAAGTTACAATATTTTAACACTCCCTCTTAACTAAGAAGGAATTCTATATCAACAACCACTACCACTAGTGTACATCTGATTGATGAGTGTCTATATGTCATATGAAGTTTTGGAACGACACCATACATCTTCATCATCAATCTCAGTATGAGAATATTGGATCATCTTTTGCAACTTCTTCTGCAATATTAGTAAGTGGATACTGAGTCTTCTTCTAAGTCTTCTTCTGCAATATCAGTATGTGGATACTGAGTCTCCTTCTGTAATATCAATATGTGGATACTCAGTCTTCTTCTGCAATATCAGTATGTGGATACCGAGTCTTCTTCTGCATTATTAGTGTGTGAATACTGTGTCTTCTTCTTCTCCTGCAATTTCAGTATGTGGATACTGAGTCTTGTTCTGCAATATCAGTATGTGAATACTAAGTTTTCTTCTTCTTCTGCAATATCAATATGTGGATATTGAGTCTTCTTCTTCTTTTGCAATATCAGTATGTAGATACTGGGTCTTCTTGTAATATCAGTGTGTAGATACCAAGGCTTCTCCTTCTTCTGCAATATTACTATGTAGATAGCGAATCTTCTTCTGTCATATCAGTATATGAATACTGAATCATCTTCTGCCAAATCAGTAAGTGAATACTTAATCATCTACCTGCAACATTAGTATGTAAATACTAAAGTAATGACAATAGCATCATTAGCATGTTAGTGCTAAAACCTCATCATCAACAAATAAATGTTAGATCATTATTTGTACAATCAGTAAAGTAATGAAACCACCTCATCAACATCAGTATGAGAAAACTGAATCTACCGCATCAATCATCAATATGAAAATACTGAAACTACCTCATTAACATCAGTATGGAAATACTGAAATTACCTCATTAACATCAGTATGAGAATACTGAATCTACTGCATCAATCATGAACATGAAAATACTGAAACTACCTCATCAATATCAGTATGGAAATACTGAAACTACCTCATCAATATCAGTATGAGAATTCTGAACCTGCCTCATCAATATATTATTACTGAAACCACCTCTTGCCTTGTGGCCTTCTGGAGTAGCATCACGATGGGTTCTCTGGTAGATCCACCCGGGCATTTTGTCCGACTTACTAACCCTTTCAGGCCAACAAGCCTAGTCAAACAGATTGATCTCCCTGAGCACCAAACAAGCTTTCTCTGGCTTACTAACCCTTTCACGCCAAACAAGCCTTCTCTGGCTTACTAACCCTTTCGGGCAGAACAAGCCTAGCCGAACATACTAATCCCCCTAGGATCAACAGGCCTCGTTTGACTTACTAACCCTTTCGGTCCAATAAGCCTAGCTAGGCATATCCTACCCTAGACTAAGCTACCACACAACTGCAACAGAGAGCCTTCTACCCCTTCTACCCCCTCTTTCGAGGGAGGTCCTTTCGGACTACACCAAGCTTGTCTCGAAAGTATTCAAACTTTACACAAGACAGATGATTAGTCAATATATCTGCTTTACAACTCCCTTCTATACCATATCCCGGATGTAGTGATATTTGATTTTGGTACATTTCGACTTATAATGAAACACTGGGTTTTTTGTCATCCTAATACAACTTTGATTATTAGAATGGATATCAGTTACCTCTACTACCTCTTTATCAAATAGTCCTGCCAACATCTTGCGAAGCCATACTGCTTCGCTACAAGCTGAACATGCTACTATGTATTCGACTTTTGTCGTGTTGAGTGCAATATTGGTCTGTTTTCTATCGAACCATGAGATAATGCTTGATCCCAAACTAAAACAACATCCTGAAGTGCTCTTTCTGTCTTCAACATTTCTTGCCCAATCTGAATCTGTAAATCCATGTAATTTGGTCTCACCATCTGATGCATATCTGAGACCATAATCTAACGTTCCTTTTAGATACGTCATCACATGTTTTGCTCCTACTAAGTGTTGAAGTTAGTGCAACTGCGAGACCCATTCTCAGAGAATGGTTTCCTAGTCATTTGACTAGGACAGAGTAAGAACCTAGAACGTACCCTAGGGCCCCCAGTAGTCTCCTGGGGTTCTTGGTCTAGGACCAAGCAGGTTGATGCCATGGCAAAGCCCCTAGCATGTGGCTAGGGCCCCTATTTGCCTTTAGGGTATTTTGGTCTCGGGCCAGGGATGTGATGTCCAAGTAGAGCCTATAGGTAGAGGCAGAGTTATATTCTGGTATGGGACCAGGGACACGATGTCCAAGTAGGTCCTGCAGGTAGTTGATCAACTTTCAGTGTGAAACTGAAACTCAGCTTAGTACTGAGAACCATTCTGCGAGAGAATGGAGGACCCGGTCAGGGTCTAGGGATTGATCAACATGATTCAGTGTGAGACTGTAACTCAGCCTAAGGCTGAAAGCCATTCATTAAGAATGGAAGATAATGATGTCCCCTCTCCTAATCGGTTATTGCTAGATTGCTTAGCAAGGGACTAGCCACCCCTTGACGATGTCCCTAACACCTAACCCTTAGGAGCAATGTTAAGGACAAAAGGATTGTACCATTCGTTTGGATCTTCCCCCTTTATACTGTGATGACAAAATATATATAAAACTATGTACCTTGAGAGAGAGAAAAGTCTTTGGTCTTGTTGGTCCTATTTGATTGATTGTGCACCTTTACGGTTCACCTTGATCTTGTGGTTGTGGCCAGGGCCCCTATATGCCTCTAGGGTACTCTGGTCTGGGGCCAGGGATGTGATGTCCAAGTAGAGCCTGTAGGTAGAGGCAGAGATATATTCTGGTATGGGACCAGGGACACGATGTCCAAGTAGGTCCTGCAGGTAGTTGATCAACTTTCAGTGTGAGACTGAAACTTAGCTTAGTACTGAAAACCATTTTGCGAGAGAATGGAGGACCCGGTCAGGGTCTAGGGATTGATAAACATGATTCAGTGTGAGACTGAAACTTAGCCTAAGGTTGAAAGCCATTCATTAAGAATGGAAGATAATGATGTCCCCTCTCCTAATCGGTTATTGCTAGATTGCTTCTCAAGGGACTAGCCACCCCTTGACGATGTCCCTAACACCTAACCCTTAGGAGCAATGTTAAGGACAAAAGGATTGTACCATCCGTTTGGATCTTCCCCCTTTATACTGTGATGACATAATATATATAAAACTATGTACCTTGAGAGAGAGAAAAGTCTTTGGTCTTGTTGGTCCTATTTGATTGATTGTCCACCTTTACGCTTCATCTTGATCTTGTGGTTGTTGACTCTTGGTCCTAGCACTCTCACTTGTGTGCACATTTGACTATGATGATTCCTACTTTATGGAGTGTATTTACCTAATGGTTTATTAAAGACTATTAGACCATGTATTGTTATGGTTACCTTATGTTTTGTTAAAGGACCTTTAACCCACTTATAGTTTTGGACTACTTACCTTATGTTGAACCTTTGGACTTTCACTTTATTATAAATTCATTAAATAATTATTTTATAATCTTATTAATAAAATCTTATGATTTTATTAATAGACTTTTGGACCATTTAGTTTTATGTTTAAAACCTTTTACTTTATAATTACATAAAACATGTTTATGTTACTTTTGGACCATTTACTTACTTCATGGTTTTATTATATTAAAATCTTTGAACTTTTTGTTATTTCACTTTATGGCTTTATTTTATTTTTATTTTTATTTTTGGACCATCTTATTTTTATTTTATCCTGTTCCTAAGTTATTTCTTTGGACCACCCTTATTAGATTTGGAACTTTGACTTGATTTTAAGTTGGCTCGCTTTCACCTATCGAAACCTTATAAAAAGGTTATACTATTCCTTATCAGATAAAGACTCATCGATCTACCTTCACGTGTTATTATTTTTCCGGTGGCTGTCTGCGTTTTTATTTGAGGGGCTCTCTCTGCCGGCTGTCTGCGTGATTTTTCTCACGTGCTTGTCTGTTGGATCCGCACCTGTCCCACTGACTGCTTGCTCAATTTATCCACTGGCTTCCTGTGCCGTTTTTCCACGGGCCTTCTCTGCTTCTGCATCTTGACTCATTCCTTCACGGGCTCTCTGCGGTTTGTTTTGACGGGCTGTATCTTTTCCTTCTACGTTGGCTGCTTGCGTTTTTCCTATACCGACCGTTTTGCCAGCCGGCTGCTTGTTTGTTGGATCCACATCACATTATGCCCACTGGTTTCTAATTTTGCTGAATCCGGTCTCTTCCTATCTGTCGATTATCTGTTGCTAACCCTACTGCTATGTTGGACTGGGATCTGTGTTTGTGGGATTAGACTGAGTCTATCCCTCGTGTTCCTTGCTGCTCCATGTGCTGAGTCTGTGTACACCTGTGCAGTTTCCCATGATCTCTTTCCTACCTGCATTGTTATGATTATGTTGCTACTTTGATTGAAGAACCCAAGGTTTGTTTGCTTCTACCTATCTCTCTCAAGGTACGTATATGGTTTAACCAGTTTGACTTGTACTTTTAGTGACAAGAACAAACTCAAAACTATATGAGTATAAGGTGGATCCAACTAATGGTTATGATTCTTTAAGTTAGTAATCTGTAGTTTATTTGAGATTTAGTCTACTGCACATGTTATTTATTATTTTTCTGTACATGACATTTGGTGAAACATCTCAATGATCAAGTTTAACGCAGTGACCAGCAGAGCATTAAAGTTAACGTAGTGACCAACAAACCGTTAAGTTGAAAGAAATGAAAGTTATGTTGTTAAATTTTATTACAATTTAAATTTTACTTAAGTTTTTATATGTTCATGTATTGAAGTTTACTATTGGTATTAAACCTCATCTAACCTGTAAAATTCAACACTAAGTGGATATGCTTGACTAAAAGTGTTTACAACAAAACGTATATCTGGTCTTGTATTGGTTAATTACATTAGAGAACCAATGATCTGTCTGTATAAGGTAATATCCACTATCTTCGAAGAATCATCATTCAAGAGCTTCAAATTTGTTGTCATCGGAGTAGTCATAGCCTTACAATCCATCATCCTAAATCTCTTTAGGATCTCTACTACATATTTTCCTTGGTTGAGGAAATTCTCATCTAGATACTGCCATACTTCAAGACCTAAGAAGTAGTGCATCATTCCAAGGTCCTTCATCTCAAATTCTGCAACGAGCTTCTTCATGCATTCGTTGATGGGCTTGTCTTCACCTGTCAAGAATAAATCATCTACATATAGTAGTAATATCACAAGCCCATCATCCTCAACTTTGTAGTAGAGGTTGGAATATGCTTTACTCATTGTAAAGCATAAGCTCATCAGGAAACCATCAATTCTTCCATACCACGCTCTGGGGCCTTGCTTCAGCCCATACAATGCCTTCTTAAGTCTGCATACATGAGTTTTATGGTTGCCTGTCTCCAAACTTTGCGGTTGCCTGTCTCCAAACTTTGCGGTTGTTCGATGTATACTTCTTTTATTACTCCATTTAGGAAAGCTGTCTTTACATCCATTTGATGTAACTTCCACTTCATCTTGGATGCCAAGGCAAGGACGGTTCTAATTGAGGTGTACCTTGCTATTGGTGCAAAGGTCTCCTCATAATTGATTCCTTCTTTCTGAGAGAACCCGTGGGCTACGAATCTTGCCTTGTACTTCTCTATACTGCCGTCTGCTGAATGCTTTGTTTTGTAGATCCATTTCGAGGATACTACTGACTTGTTCTTTGGTCTTGATACTACTTCACATACATCATTCTTTATGATGGATTGGTATTCCTCGACCATACCCATTCCTTCTGCTTCATTGCTTCTACAAAGCATATAGGTTGTTTGTCAACGAGGTTGCACATCAAAGCCACATAACTGGGGTATGGATTTGTCTTTTTTCTTTCTTTGATGGTTCCTTCAGGGACACCAAGTTTCTTTGCTTCTTCAATTACTTGTGCCCAAGCAAGCCTTCTTTTGCGTGAGATCATCTCACTAGGAAGTTCTTTAGGTATCTGAGGTTCTATCATGTCATGGTCCTCAGGTATCTGTTCTTCCACCTCACTTTTGATTGCTTTAGAAATTTCTGCATCTCTAGGAGTTTCATGCTCCTCTTCGACTTCCTTGTCTTTCCTTGATTTCTTGAAAGCTGTATCTTCGTCAAAAGTAACATATCTACTTAGCTCAATTTGACAGTGCCCTAGGATATAGATTCAGTAAGCTTTTGGTTTCTCAGTATATCCCACAAACAATCCCTTCTTTCCTGAAGGATCCAACTTTGATCTCTTCTCCTTGGGAATGTGTATGTAAACCGGACAACCAAATATTTTAAGGTGACTGACTTCAGGCTTTTCTCCGGTAAACGTCTCTTCTGAAATTTTATTCCCAAGGGCACTATGGGAGATTCTATTTTGCACATATACTGTTGTTCTAGCTGCTTTTGCCCACATATACATAGGTAGGTCTTGATCATGGATCATGGATTTTACAACTTCCATGATAGATCTATTTTTCTTCTCTGCCACACCATTTTGTTGTGGATTGTAGGGAATGGTGACCTCCCATCTTCTTTGCAGTACTCGTTAAATTCATTTGATGTGAATTCTCCTCCATTATCTGATCTTAAGGCCTTGATCCTCTTTTTAGAGAGGTTTTCTATAAGAGCCTTAAACTCCTTGAACTTCTCAAATACTTCATCCTTCTTCCTCAAGAAATAGATCCAAGTTTTGCGGGAGAAGTCATCAATGAAGGAGGCATAGTAAACATACCTGCTTAATGAAGTAGTTTGCATTGGTCCACAAATATTTGAGTGAACAATGTCTAGAATCCCTTTTGTTTTACTGTTACTGCTTGGATAAGGGTTCTTGGTATTCTTTCCTTGTGCACATACTTTGCACACTCCTTTATGGTTTATCTGAATCTTTGGCAGTCCTGTCACCATCTTGCTCACAATTGGGAATGCTTTGTAATGTACATGAGCAAGTCTTCTGTGCTAGTCATCAATGCTGAGTCTACATGTCCCTTTAGTTTGTAGAGTCCTCCTTCAACTCCAATCACTACATCATATATAGTTTTCTCTTTGTACACATAAGAACTTCACCATCTACAAAAGCAAGTCTAAAACATTTCTTATTTAATGCTGAGATAGAAAGGAGATTCTTCTTTAGCCTTGGAACATACAAGACATTGTTCATCTTCATGTACTTTCCTGAGTCTAGTTTATAAGAGGCTTCTCCCATCCCTTTGTGGAGAATCTTTTTGTTCAAGACAAGAGAGTGAATCCTTGTAACCTGTCATGTGCCTGGAGGCACCACTATCTACTAGCCAAGTATCATTACCGGGTGAGACTGAACCTGTGATTGCTGAGATTAAGACATATTCTTTACAAGAGTCTTCAGCTTCTTTAGTTCTTTCTTCTTCTTGATCATTGTCTTCAGCTGTATGTGCCTAGAATCTTTTGTTCTTCTTCTTGAGTTGATCTACCCTCTTGTGACAAGTGAGGCATTCATAACCTGAGAAGTCTTTCTTGAACTTCTTATTCTTCTTAAACCCTTGTACTTTCCTAGGGGGATGATCATAATTCTTCCTCTTGTTCCTTCCTTTGGTATGAATTGCCAGGGCTTGATCTTCACTTTCATTTAGTTTCTCATCTTTGACTGCTATTCTTTCTTCTTCTTGAACACATTCTTCCTGTAACTGTCGTAACTTGGTCAGTTTTCTTCCGGAGCATATTCCTCGAATGAAAGATTCCCAATCTCTTGGAAGACCATTTAGGGTGGTCATTACAACTTTTGCATCTTCTACCATGTTTCCAATAGTTTCAAGTTGCTTCTTGATCTGGGATACTCTTGTGAAGTATGAGTGCATGGTTTTTTACTTCTGAGCCTTCACACCTTTGAGTTGATTTCTCAAAGTCATCTTCCTATTGATGCTCCTTCCATCAAATGGGTTGGATAGGGCATCAAACATTTCCTTTGGTGTTCTCCTTCAAGATACTTGAGAGATCAAGTTACTTTGATGGAGTCAACTATGATTCTTTTAGCCTTGATCATATCCTTCTTGTGCTTGGCCTTAGCTTCATCTCCTTTAGGTTCTGCAACTTCCTTTTTTATGAAGCCTTCTAGATAATTCTCTTATAGGATGAGCATGATCTGATACTTCCATGCTCTCAAGTTCTCAGCACCCTCAAGATCCTCATCTAGCTTGGTATTCTTTGTCAGCTTTAACAAAAAGAGAACCTCAAATTGTAATAGGAGAGACAATACTTACTTGGAGAAGACTGTTCTTGGTTGAACTTCTTCGGGATGACCTAGGGTTTGATGGTAAAACCCTATTTTTTCAGTTGGAATCACTTGCAGGGTTGAGTATTGGAAAAGATGCAACTCCCTAAGGCGAGCTAGACTGTATCTTCCTTTTTCTAAGATTGATGATGTAACCTACAAAAACTTGAAGCCCTAGTTCTTCCCAGCAGCAATGTCAGGCCGAAAAATGAAACATCTCGGAATTTAGTTTTGTCTTCGCAGAAAAATGCACCCTTCTAGGGAGAGTGAGTTAACCTTCTTTTTTGGTTGATCTGTCGAGGGGACTGTTTGGAACAATAAAACCTAGCTGTACAATGTCTCCTTTCAGGGTGGCTCTGATACCATGTTAAGTTTTCTTATTGCTTAGAGGATATTCTAAAACAATTTAAGATGGTAGGATATCTGAAAGAACAACAAGTATAGTCACACAAGAGAACACAAGATTTATCTTGGAAAATCCTCGTGGGGGAGAAAACCCAACAAACTTTTCTCAGTATAGAACTCAACCAAAACAGTGTAAAACCCAAGACAACTGCTTCTCTCTTCTTTCTGACGCACTTCTTCTTCTCTCTCTTGCAAACTTGCTTGAGTGAAGTGAGTACAAATGAAGGAGGTGCCTCCCTATTTATTTTTGACTCTTGACTTGTCCTAAAACCTAATTGGGTCGATTTGTCTAACTGAGAGGGATGACTTGAATAGTAGGACAGTAAAATAATATTTATTATAATGACTCAAGGTACTATTGACTTGACTCACATCCAGAGGTTTACATTGATTCTTTCAGTGACTCTTACACAACCAATTACATCAGTGACAACTCTTGAAGGAGGAATACAATTTGCACAACTAGAATATCTTCTGAAGTTACAATGTTTTAACAGCAGGTGCTTCGGAGAGCCTTTTGGGCATAGCCTTGACGGGTTAGCCTCACCGTGTTGCCCTATGGGGGTAAATGAACCGCACATTATACTGTGAATGAGTGCTCATCCTTTGGCCATTGACTATTTACATTAACTTTAACATTTTAATTGATTTTCACTAGCCATCCTCTGAAAGTAGCCTTGAATAGCCTTGCCGACCTCAGATAATGACTCAGTATGACTATTTCCCGCCATTGTCCATAGGTGCGATGGAGTGACCACCATGTTACCCTTTGGGGGCAAACGACCTTACATCATACAAAGGATGAGTGCACGTCTTTGACAGTTGATTAGCTACTTGAAGATTATTCACTTTATTTGCAGCAGGGTTACTTTGTTGACTAGGCATCCATTTAGATATAACATTAGGTTCCGATGCCTTAGTGTCTAAAGACACTTTTGGTTAGGACTACTTGTGTTCAAGACCTAGAGGAAGACAATCCTTGTGATGAGAATAACATAAACCAACACCGAGACACATTTTAAACATGGAGACCTATTCCAATATAGAGGTGAAGGTGGGAGACATTCTAGATGTCACTGGTTAAGTTACAAGTCAGGGTTAAACAAAATATGGGAAACAACAGATGGATGAAGATTGTGAAAATGATGCCAAGGCTAGCAAGCTGTGTTCCTAAAGGGAGATGACCAAATCCGTACTAAAAGTAGGGCATGACCAATGAGTATACACAATAACCTCCTGAATAAAACTACTAGATTTCTTTTACTCTAGACCTCAGTAAGACCAAGTAAAGTATCGCCAATGCACAACCGCTATTAACCAAGTCCAACTACTAAATTAGATATCAAAGCAAAACTAGAATCCATATGTACATATCCATGTTTCACCTGGGTCATATATCTACATTTGATCTGAACATCTTGAAAGGCATTGTACCACTGCTGCTGTTGTGAAGAATGAGAAATGGCTAACTCAGTTATCAAATCTGGGGTCAGGAGGCTCAGTCATGGCATGAAACTAATCATCTGAATGTTCTAGGTCCATTGAATGTAAGAGTGATCATCATTTGAGATGCTCATACAACTGCTCTCATAGTAAAGGACTTGCTCAAGAACGTGCTCAGAATTGCTTTGGAATCAAGGTAGCCCAACTTCTATGTATGTGACAACATGTACCATATAGTCCTACATCGACATGTCCATGCAACTGTACAAATTCCATACGATTTGTCCATATGGTTGTACAAAATTTGTAGTGCTTGTTCCATTCAGTTGTACATTCTTTTTTTTCCCTTTTCTGTTGCTTAGCTGCACCTTTGCTAAATTGGTATGGCTTCCTGCTGCTCTTGGATTGTTGTCTATTCTGTCCTTGTCCTAAAAATCAGTAACTCCTTCTTTCCTTCCTCAGATGAAAGTCCTTCGTCATTGCCCAAGACACTGGAAATCAGAAAGTCCTCCTAATTCCCACTCAATGCTCGAGTCTCTTTCTTGTGTCATACTCCTCTCCTTTTAGTTGTGTTTTATACTTTTGGGATGAACTAAAACCCTAACTCCAATGGTTGAGATTAGATCTCACTCACTTGAGATCAACATATTCATTTAATTAATTTAAATTATTAATGCCCAATACTTAGACATTTCTCCAAATTAACCCCAATTACTTATAAAAAGGAAATCACTTTAATAATTCCTTTAATTAAAGTGAATTCCCTAAATACTTGAGAGGTATTAATGACGACTTCCACATGTAAGACACAAACCACTATGTTCAATGATACAAACATCAACAAGCAGCAATGAATGAAGAACATACATAACTGAACTTCAAATATGGAACTTGCACACGATATTGAAAGTTGGGAACTTCATTAAGAAACTCAAGACGAAGTACATCTACATACTATAGCTTTTTCTCAAGTCTAGTACAAATTTTCTAACTCTCTAGTCAAATCAACAAAATCTGGGAACCAAGGAGCTCCAATATGCAAGTATCTCTTTGACACACTCCAAGGCAAGACATCCTCTTCTCTTCTTCACCAATCCACCTTAGGATTTTATTAGAAAACCCTAATCTCCAATCTCTAATGGATAAGGATTAGCCTTATAACTCCAAGATGCTCAAGGATACTCCAAAACTACCAAGAAACCCTAGCACCTCAAGGGAGATGCAGAGACAACAAATACTTGTGAAGACTCTAAAGAAAGAGAAAAAGAAAGGAAGAGCACATGCTTCTGTAGGTTAGATCTCTACACAGGAGTGAATAACACTATGATGAATTATGAACATATGTGGACATCATCTCGAATGTCTCCTGCACAAGAAAAAATGTTAGTCATGCGAGCAAACTCGAAACCAAGATATCCTCTTTCCATTCTGTTGTCCGTCGATTGCACACCAGCAACATAAATCAATTGAACGCTGTCTCCTCACTTAGGAAAGTGGGAGAGGTGTGACCTTGGGGCCAAGCACAGAGCTAGGTACTGTCACCTACTCCTAGCTCCTCCTAGGCTAACTCCTAACGAAGCCA
Source organism: Pseudotsuga menziesii (assembly GCA_001517045.1). NCBI lineage: Eukaryota > Viridiplantae > Streptophyta > Pinopsida > Pinales > Pinaceae > Pseudotsuga > Pseudotsuga menziesii. The sequence goes on along the minus strand of LPNX010657834.1, from coordinate 165,548 downwards.
AGGGGGGTAGTCCCTACAAAAGAGTTTCTATGGCTCTTAAGTTGTTAAAGTGTTCTTAAAGGTTCCGGATGCGGATGGGTGTTATTTAGGAGTTATTATGATTTGAAGGTGTTATACTTGTTATAAATGTGACACAAAATCAAAGACACTCCACGTTGCAACAAGTGATTAAAAGATAAGTTTAAATTCTAGACTTTAATTAAGCATTCAGTGATAGCAATTATAATAAACCATTGGCAATTGATCAAATAATATAATTATGCAAATTAAAACAAGGACCAGTGCCTTATGGAGTCAATGAAGCTGAAATGCGCCAGAGAATTAAACACACGTCTAGAAATTAAACCAGTGAATGTTAGATTGTGCGAGTGGTCTTGGTAAATTTTAAGGATTTTAAAGATGATCTTGCTTAAGGTGTCTAGGAAACCTAACCGGAAATACTTTCAGTGGCTCCGTTCGAAGACATGACAGACCTGTCTGGAATCACAAGCTAGGTGTTCAGAGAATTTAATCAGCGAGTGTCCAGATTGGGTTGCCTGGCACCCACACTTGGAATTTGCCCACTACCTGAGTATTTATCGAGACAACGCTGGTGCGTTAGTTATGGGGTGAAAGTTTTATTAAGTAATCACTTGCAATATTAACAAATTCGATCACCGTTCTGAGTACGAGTCCAACTTTTCAGGGTCAGCAGAGCATACTAGGTGAGGGATAGCAACGAGATAAATTTTAGTGGGGAAATGTGAGTTGGAAAGATTTTATTATTAGGAGCACACAGTTCAACTCTCCGACAGAGAGCGCTCTTGACTTCGTCTTATGATGAAAGTTCAAGAGACTTTAACTAAACTATATGCTTGATGCAAGAATAATGCAGTGGGAACGCTCTCGAACAGAGAGTGCTCTTAACTTGTGTTATTGCAAGTTCAAGAGACTTTAGTTCTTTGTTAAAAGACAAGCAGCTTGAAATAAGAACATAAAAATGATGTAGTTCAAATAAACAAAAGATGAGATGACTAAACTAACAATTAGTATCTACTTTGCAAAAAATGAAACTACTCTAAGTACTTGAAATAAATCTAAGCTAAGAATAAAGACACTCTTCATCAAATGGG
>LPNX010657834.1:88510-164208 GCA_001517045.1 Pseudotsuga menziesii | reverse complement strand
AGTGACTTTAATATGAGGGTCACATTTTTCCCTCTTAAAGTGACTTTAGGCAAAATTAAAGTCACCTAGGGAACATCTGCCTAGGTACAAAAATCAACAGGTAGAACCTTGAAAATAGAGATCCAATTGTAGTAACCAGTGTAACCAAGAGAGTTTTTTGAAGTTTGTTGGAGAAGGCAAGAAAGATCCGGAACCGCTTGCAACCCTGCAAACAAAATATATTAATAATGGAACATTTGTATGGTGAAGGTATTAGATGCCGAAAGCTCCGACTAGATGCAATCCCTGAAGACACAAACACTCAATGCAGATTTGATTAGAAGCCTAAGTATTAGATTGTTAGTCTTCAATAAACATAATAATCAAATTGCAATACAAGGGTAGGGTCAAAGAGATATTACATCACATAGGATGAAGACACAATGCCAAAAGTGCATCAAATGACCTCCAAAGTCTCAATATTTTATGAACAAAAGAAGCTTACAAAATCCAACAGAGTTTCTATGCCAAACTCTCCATCCGAATAGAGCTGAAGGAGCCTCTATTTATACAATGAGATCAAGCTAAAACCCTAAAACCAAGCTAAGAGTAACACCAGNTTGGTTTTGGATCCTTGTCTTTGGATCTAGTTCTGCTTGCTCTTTCTTGCTTGGTTTTGCTTTTAGTTCACCTGTGGATAAGAGCTCTAAACAAGGACTGGTAAGAGGGTTAGGAAACAAAATTTAACTTGTGATTCGAAAAGATTAAGTGGATCAGAAGACAAGTGCCTTATGAGATGAAACAAAAGACCAAAACAATGGAATGAGACCCAAAATCAAAACATGGAAAGGACTAGGCAAGCTCATTGATTTTTATGTAAATTGCACGATTTTTGAAGAAACGACTTGAGACCTTTTGCGAATTTAAATTTAAAGATTTTTTAATATTTTAGGCTAATTTCTAGAATCTGGAAAATATAATAAAATTGCAGAAAATCAGTAAAAAACAACAAGTACAAAATTACACGTTTTTTGAGGAAATTTTTTTTTTCGGATTTTTTATTTTATTTTTAGGCTAATTTCCAGAATTGAAAAATAGCAGAAAAATGTCAAAAATTAGCCAAAAAAACAGCAAGCTTGAAATGACACGTTTTTCGAGAAAAAGTACAAAAACCTTGAAAAATTTAATTTTTGGAATTTTTTTGAATTTATGAATTTCCAGAATTAAAACAAAAAATGAAAAAACACAGAAAAAACCAGCAAGCCTAAAAGTGGAAAATTTGCACGTTTTTCGAGAAAACTCGTGCATGTTTTTCAAGGCAAAAAGAAAGATGAATTTACAAAAATGGAAATGAGACTAGATCTTTAAAAGTGGGTCTNNNGTTGAACTGAGCTGCAATTGAGTTGTAACTGAGTGTTGGAGTAATGAGGGGGGGTGAGGTGGCTCATCCTCCCTCGTAATGATCACCCAACCAATAGATAACCCACACTTAAACCAAAAACAGATTTGACCANAGAAAGATGGATCTAGCTTTGAAAAAGTAGATCTAAGGCTAGAAAGCCTAGATCTAACTTAGTAGAAGCCAAGCAAGCTTGAAATAAAGATTTAAATGACTAGATAACTTCTACAAAAGTGGAAAAGGGGTAGGGTAGNNNTGACTGATAGTTCAACTGCTACACTCCGATACTTGATCTGAAACTGACTGATATTGATTGGAATTATCATAAATGCTCCGTGCCATGTCATTTAGCCTTTTATTTCGCTGAATTCGGATTAATTTGGATTTTCTCCAAAATAATCATTTTTGTTAATTAATCAAAATTTTCCCCAAAAATGACTTTTTTGAGAAAATATGCGTTATGTGGCCGAATGATGATCTGAAAGTTGGATCCGGTTGGCTGGTTGATCAAGAATGATTTTTGGTTTAAGGTTAGAGCCTTCAATCACTGAATTCGGGTTCTGGATGACTAACTTATTACAAATTGAATTTTTCCATTTAAATTATGGAAAAATTTAATTAAAAAACTTAGGGAAATAATTAAAAAATTAAAAAATAATTTTTTAACCCGTCTGGTAAAATATTTTGGGAGAATTTTTAAAGGTCCTATTGACTTAGGACATGACCATGCTCTATTCTAACAATGCCTAGTAGGTTTATAAACACTTAGTTGGGCTCTAATAACCCCCCAAGGCCCAGAATTAAAAATCGGGCATTCCAGCTTTTTGGAGGAAGCGGGAGAAAACCTCGTCGATTATACTCGGCTATCGGCAAAGCATAATTGTCAAGGGCAAAAAACTCCCTGGAATACCTTGGTTGAGATTCTACGTCTTAGGAGACCGAACCAAATACCCTACTAGCACATTTTATTACAAACCCCGCGGGGCCATGGTCAAAATTATTCAAATGAAAAACTGGCTAGCCAATATTTGCTAGACATGAAGACGGATCAACTGATACACTGGAATCAAACATTGAACATGTTTGTCAATTGACGACTCCTCAGCTAATCCAACTAAGTGCAAAATTAGTGAATAACACATTCCATAACTTCTCCAAGGGTTTCCTCACGATCTTATGAACCTAGCGAATCTCTCCAAGAAGACAAATACAAAGGGGAAGATACAACAACGATGAATGGAAAGACTTTGTTCTTCCTTTATTTATATGAGAGTCAAGTGGGCCAATAATATAGTGTGGGCCTTATTCCTTACAAGCAACCTACTATGAACCCTTTGTAGGCCAACATAAATGAGACGCTACATTCCAAGTACGTGTCTTGCTCCAAGGTGATGTGCACAACAATGGCTCCAAAGTAATGTAGCTACACTAGGCACATCTACATTCCTCCAACAAGCCTCCAGAGACTCAATTGGCACCCCTAAACAATGTACTCTAATTAGTAATAGGTCATCTTAGACTCCATTAACACCCCTAAGCAATGTACTCCAACGGGTCATCTACCTTGTGCAAGAGCACTATAGAAGCCTTAGGCATCCTCGAGCCATCTTCACTCCTTTAACCAAGAATCCAAGCTGCCACATGCAAGTAGGGATTGAAGCCCTCTACCAAGAAACATAACACTTCTCCTCCCATGTAGGTTGCTCTCCAACTAGGTGAACTTTGTATGTGGCCACAATGAAGTGCGTCCACAATCTAAGTAAGAGATATGCAATGCCTAAACAAAGAAAGCCAAACAAACACCCTCTTGAGGTCAAGCATACACTCAACAAGCTATCTAAACTATGCATACCCATTATGTACCGTCTCCAAAGCTACAATTCATCTTGGACCATCTAGGGGTTTTAAACAATACATTATCTTGCAATACAATAAGAATGATAGGTAGTTTGTATGTAGGATTAGAAATTAACTAGAGGTTAATCTGTCTTTGTTTTCCATAGATTAGGGTTTTTAGGTTTCTTGTGGGTCCCATGCCCCCATGGGTGCTTGGTGGTTTTTGAGAAGTTTTCGAGTTTTCGATATTGGTACACAGGCAATTTAGGAGTTTCATGCAACATAGGGTTGAAAATACACCATGTACCGAAAGCCTCATGAATCACCCCAAACATGGTTTAAGCACTTTCAGAGTAATCCCAAAAGCCAACAAAATCATTTGAAAAGGGCTACATAAAAGGAGTTTCCCACGAATGTAAGGTAAATCATGCCTAGGTGTGATTAACATGTAAAACAAGGCCCAAGTACTAGGGCGCTCATGCCCAATGCATCATCTTCCACCAAACAATGCTATTAACATGTCCCAACCCCTGTCGCCCCCCACCTCCCCCCTACAAAAAAGTGACAAACCACCAACGTAACAAGTAGGTGATCCATCAAGGAAGGCTTGAAATATGGCCATCCCAAGGATAAAATGAGTTGCCTCCTCCAAAACGCTTACTTAGGCGGGGGTAAGCAAAGAAAAAAATTCCATGATTTTGTGTACCCTCCATCTGTCAACAGGTCCATAGGTAAGATGCAAACCCACTCCATTGTGATGAAATTTGCAAGTGTGACCCTTGTACTATATGAGGGGTAACAATGTACTACAACAGATTTTGGTGAATCCCGTTCTATTAAAAGGTGTATATGTAAAAATGTTGGCGCTTCTTATACTATATAGACAACTACTACTTGGAAATTTTGCATATGCAATCGCCGCAATGGATATGTGTCAATGTATTAGTATATGTGCAGAGTAAAACAAAGTATCCTTACACAATTATTAATCAAAGAAATATTTAGACATGTTAAGTGCAGCATGCAAGCTAAGATTGAAAAAAATACCTTCGAATCTCTTGCCATGGATTGTTTGGCTTGGACAAGTATTATATATTATATTTGTACTTGCTAGCATTATTGTGTTCTACATTTTTGCTTCGAATTATGATAGAGGAAATTTTAATGTTGAAAAGGGAATGGATGTGTTGGTTTTTTACCCTATGAGTAATGAGTGGAATTTAAATATTGTGTTAATAATATCCATATATATTTGAATGTAGGATTCAAGGGAAAGTAGTGAATGCTATACACATTGTGTTCCATTTTATGTTATGATTTGTGGGGAGCATATATGGGGTTAAATGTATTTTATATGATCCCAAGGGGGGATCATATATGGGGTTAAATGTCTATGTAATGAAGTAAATGTATATGCAATAGTCGTCAGCCTACCGAAGGGCTTATAGCTTATGCTATGTCCTATTTTACATTTGACATCAAATACTAAGAATAAGTTATCATATTGGAAGATGTATAGACTAACTATATCTATTGTGAATCTGTGATTATTTGCAATGTACCATTTAAGTTATTGTTCATTGCTGATTATTTTTATAATGGTCTCCATTTATTTCTGCAATTTTCTTAAGAGTTGTTTCTATACACATAAATGCAGACAGTTGAGAGCAGTGTCCATGGCAGTGGTTATGACGAAGTCACTTTATCTCAACTTGTAAGAGGTTTTAATTCCAATTGAATAATTTGTCTTAGACACCAATAGCTTTTTTACACCCTCTGCTTGATATTTTAGAAATATTTAAAATTAATGACAATCCTCAATGTCTTTCATTTTACAGAATCTTATTGATCTTGCTGGATCTGAAAGCTCAAAATGTGATACAACTGGTTTAAGGAGAAAGGAAGGCTCTTACATCAACAAGAGCCTTTTGACACTTGGAACAGTATGCCCCATCCTATTGATCTTTTTTTTTGAAATAAGTATTTTATTCTTAAACTTTTTTGACTTGGAGCATTGCTTAAAATGATAGAGCTTATGATTGATTTCGTTTAACTTAAGCTTAGTAAAACATTAGCTATGCCATTATCCACCAGCAGTGAATTTTGTTTATATGAAATCAACATTGTATGGAAGAGTTTATCTTCTGACTATTCTTCTAGTGCATTCCATCAATATCAAATGCAATGCCTTGATTCAGTTGTTTCTGTCTTCATTGCATGTCCAATAAGTAGCAATGAAAAGCTCTCTAGAATAAATGATATAACATTGTAACTAGTGTCATGCTCATTTTGTAAGTTGAGTTATGTAGAAATTGACAAAAAATCAGACCTCAGTCATTCAGACTTTTGTTAAACACTTAGCATAACCCATATTTCAGTCTTAAACTGTCATTAATTAAAAATACTTCACATGCATTTAAACCAACAACCATGATGCTGAAACACTGAAACTTAGTTTGTTTTGCAGCGGAAAAAGGCATATAACAACAGAGTGATAAACCATTTAAACAACAGAATTTTGATTAATGACCCTGGAAAAACCTCTGGGGAAAACCAGTCCAAGAGTATTTTATTCAGCATTTTTCAGGCAAAAATAATTAATTTAGAGCCAGCATTTAACCAGCAGTAAGTGACTGTACCAACACCTCGTTCTTTGTGCAACACCTCGATTTGCGTTCCCAAACAGTAGTACAGCCTCCACAACAACAACTCCACGAAAATTGTGCCAAGCACCTTGTTTTGCATTCCCAACATTTTGTACAGCCTGTACAACCTTCCTCGATTTGCATGCAACAAAACAACACCTCGAAATTTGTGCCAACAGAAAAGTACGACCCAACAATGCGGCCCATCAATCTATTCAGTACTGCCCTGAAATAAATGTTTCTTGGAAAGCATGCCTCTGCTTGGGATTCATGCCCTCTCCTTGAGAAATGTGCTCGCTCTTGGAAAATGTTTTATTTTTTTTGCACCTTACCCTAGGCTCTCTCTTATAACAAGAAAGTGACTTTTCACCTTCCCCAATCCCTAAATCCAAAGGCCAAGATTTAATCTTGCTGTTACATGATCAACGGTTGAGATACTTTCCCTCCAAAATCGGTTACATTTAATTTTTAATAAAGTCACTTTTCACTTTATGAAATATGCGCATTATATGAAATATGTTCACTTTATTTCTTGAAGTAACTTTATAAAAATAAAACAAGGAAATACTTTATAAAAAGTCACATTACATAAGAGTCACTTTTAAAACAACTTTATAAAACACCATTACAAAGTCATCTTAGAAAGTGACAACAAGGAAGGTCTTCTATCATTTGCATGTGTCTTTGCTTGATAGATGACATAAAACAGGAAGCCAGATTGATCATTGCCTTTATCCAAAGTTTAGACTTAGAAAAAGTGCATTATATGATCTAATTTTAATTTGACTTAATGGAGGCACTTTTATAGAGTTCAAGTGACATATATTTAAGTGATGGCTAATCTAATCTTGGTGATTGATTTCATCGGAGGATCTCATCCATTGATCCATAGTGAGAGTTAGGGTTTTCGCTTGGCCATTGGGTTAAAAGGAGATTGATTTGGTGGAGAGGACACAACAACACATAGAGAATAACTCTTTAGTGAGATTTAGGGTTTTCTCTTGAATAAATTTGTGTCTCTCAACTCTCCTTAAGTCTCTTTTATAATTTCTTTCATAACCCTTCAGCTACATCCAGATGTCAATGGTCAAGATTAGATCTTGGCCTCACTAGATCAACGGTCGTGACTTAATCTCTCATTGAGATGACACTAATAACTTAAGTCACTCAAACTATATAAATACCACTTTAGTCACTCAAACTATATAGAAGTCCCTTTAGGTAATCACTTTGTAAAATGCTCACCTAGAGAGTCACTTTTCGGACCACTTCTACATGCTAGACACACAGCCTATGTAGAAGTACCTGTCTGAGCTACAGAAAACTAACAATATTAAAATCATATCACTGTTATATCTATGAATCATGATCAGTGATCAATAATCAGTGATCGTTGATTAATCATTATCTATTTAGCTTGCATAAATGGACACTTCTTGAATAAATAAACGAGACATCAGATCCAACTCTGTAATATAGTTTTGAGATTTTGTTTTAAATATTTAACATGTACATTTGTCATCTAATTAGACCTGCTATGCTGTGTGTTAATCAAACTCCCTATTGGAATAGTCTGTTCGAACAGATTGAGCTAGCCATTGGGATGTGTGTGTGTGTGTTCATTGAAAACCTTGCAGGTTCCTCCCAAGTTGGAGGGAAACTCAAGCACCGACCACAATAGTGATTGGTAGCTTGCAGGTTCACACTATGTTGAAGGGAAACTCAACCACCGACCACAATAGTGATTGGTAACCTTGCAGATTCCCCCATGTTGGAGGGAAATTCAACCACCAACGACAATAGTGATTGGTAACTTTGAGTGACTTGACCGGATTTGAACCAGAACTGATGGCCTCCTTGTCAACAATGTCCCTTGGGCAGATTGTTCAACTGATTCAGCTAGCCCTAGGGGTTCAAAATTTGAAGGACATGGGGGTGGGATTTGATCAACTTATTTGTGCACAGCTCAATAAATCATTTAATGTAATCTCTCTGAGTACAACCAGAGATTTGACCACTACAACAAGGTGACCCTGTGGCTCTAAGGGAAGGCTGCACAGTAATTGAGCCTTGCCCATTGGTGAAAAAATCCTTCTTCCTTACCAGTGGATCCAATGCTATTGGGCATATTTTATATAATAAATGTTTTATTTCAGTCACACTGTATCCTAAGTTCTATCTTTTCTAAGAATTTGCTGTATCCATTTTGGATACTGTGTTGGTATCATACCTGCATTCATTTCCTTGCAACATAGACTATATATCTGTGTGTGTCTGTGTGACAATCTTCTCCATGCAAGTGTATTTCAAAACAAACACACCAGCACCTCCACCTAGCTTTGAAAGGAGGACACCCACATCTCCACCTATGCATACTGTCAATATAGGTATCGTGTTGATCGACCTGGTGAATATTTTTTTAGAAGGCTAAACAAGGAGCTTGTATTGAGACTTTGGTCAGATGTAATACTCAGCAGACATTTAAATTATGAAACACACCTCACTATGGAAAACTTGGGATTTTTTTCTCTACTTAGATCAGGAAAATTCAAAACTGTTTTCAGCTAGTAGTGATATGGTGATGTTCTATGTCCCGGTCTTTATTTCTTATTCTTGTAATATGTTTATGATATCTTCAATGAATTAAGTGCTTTTGATACCCAATTTTTTAATGCTATTCAATAATCTAGATTAAATTCTTTGAACTCTATGATGGGTCTCACTAATCATGTTGCCAAGGCACTTCATTTATAAAACTTTATATTTATCTTATATGCAGGTAATAGGAAAGCTGAGCGAGGGAAAGGCTTCACATATACCTTACCGTGATTCCAAACTCACTCGCCTTTTGCAGTCGTCATTGAGTGGACATGGACATGTATCGGTATGCATATATCACTAATTATGTTCTTACTATGCTTTTTATGTATGATTTTTTGCCAAGTGATTAGAATCAGACGACAAGCAATTTTGGCAAAAAAACTATTTTGATTGCTGCTACGCAAGCCATCAATACTGCAAAATCGGATCTGCATTTTACATAAATCTAGATACAATTGTCTAATGATATTATGATACTCTCTTTGCATTATAAGATTTGAGGATTATTAGTAATGTTATGCTTTTGCTCTTGTAAAATATTTGTCATATCCATTTTAGGCAAAAGTAAATGGATAGGTTTTAATAGTCTTCCAAGACATCTGTACACCTCATATGTTTGCTACAATGCCAGTTCTATATATTTTGTCCACCTACATGGGTAGAATATATACATGTTTGAGTGGGGAGTTCTTTGTTTCTTTTAAAGGCATCCTTGAAACAGATGTTGTTGCAGATAACATGGCACAGTTATCATACACCTCATATGCACAATCATACCAGGATCAATTAATATGGAGGAAACACACAAAACCTTAAAATTTCCAAGACATCTATACACCTCACACTTGCTACAATGCTAATTTTATACATTTTTTTCACACACATGGGAATTTTTCTATAAATGCTTATGTGGAAAAGTTTTTTCATTTCTTAAAGGTGTCATTGAAATAAGTGTTGCTCCAGTTAACATGGCACAGTTGTCATACAGCTCATCTGCACAATCACACCGGCATCAAGTAACATGGAGGAAACACACAACACATTAAAATTTGCACAAAGAGCCAAACGAGTTGAAATTCGTGCTGCTGCAAATAGGGTGAGTTTTCTCATAAGATAACTAAAAATGCAATGAAAGAAAATAACAAGCAAAGGTGACTTTATGGAATTTCATTTGTAATGCATCTTTTATTCTCTTTATTGTGAAGCTGAAACTTGTTTTCTTGTTGCATGGTTAGATCATCGATAAAAATTCATTGATCAAGAAGTACCAAAAGGAAATTTCCAGTTTGAAGCATGAGCTCGATCAACTAAAGAGGGGAATTATTGTGACACCTAGTCACGAGGAGCTTCTCACGCTGAGGCAGCAGGTTTTTCTAAGCCTTATCTGTACTTTACTCTGATTATGTGATTGGAAGTTTCTATCCCTAATCCCAATTGCTTGAAGTGAAACTTTATGTAATTGATTTGTCAAACGAGAAGTATTGGAATATAATTATAGATTTAGGTAAATAGATTTTATTAGTATTTGTTTGAAGGATTCAGTCCTGAAAGTTTGCTGCATACAATTAGCTTGAAGCTGGACAAGCGAAAATGCAATCAAGGTTGGAAGAAGAAGAGCAAGCAAAGGCAGCACTAATGGGTAGAATCCAGAAACTGACAAAGCTAATCCTTGTGTCTACAAAGAATACAATTTCTACCAATATTTCGGATATTCCTGCTCATCAACACAGGCACTCGTTTGGTGAAGAGGAGGTAATGGCATTTTCTTTCCTTTTTTAGCAAAACTTAGCTGGTCAACTGATATGCCAAAAAGGAAATTTTCAAAATAGCTATGTTTGTAGGTTTACTGCTCACTTACAAATGTTCTGGCTTAGGGAAAACAGCCTGTAGTGTTTAATATAAAATTTTCTGTTTCAATCTAGTGACATAGTTAGCACAGATGTTTATATGCAGGAAGCGGCTCTGTTTTAATATGTTTCACAAAGTTGTGCCATGTGCATATTTCCACTATAAAAGAATTTTATCTATGAGATGGTGAATTTAGTTGGTGAATGTGCATACATTATTTGGCTGTTACTTTCTTCAGGACTCCCTTATCCTGGTATACTGCTTCATTTGCTTGTCGATCAGGCAATCCATTATTGAATCTCCTGATGTGGAACATCTTAACTTCATCCATCAAATCAAGCTTTCAAACAACTCTTTGAAAGGTTCTGTTTAGCATCGATCCTTCCTTGAAGGCCTTTTTCCTTATCCTGATTTCTAACAAATAGAGAATCACCAAATATCATTAGATTCTTTCCCTGATGAACTTAAAGAATGACAGTTTGTAGAAGCAAGGCGTATGCTTCAGCTTTATTATTTGTTGCAAGTCCTATCCGCCATGAGAAAGTGACTTCAATATTCCTGTTGGGGTCAAAAAGAAACTGCCCCCTGCCACCCCAAATAATACAGCTACTTTTTTCCCTCTGATTCATTGTGGAATATAATAAGAACATTAATTTCATTCATTTGTCTCAATATTTCATCTTTTAAAAATGGTAGCGCAAGTGCATTTGTAAAAGGAATGGCAACATTGTAAAATAATATGAATCTTTTTTATAGGAAGCCTAGAAGTAGGTGGAGGAATTTAATTTTACGCTTAACTGATTATGTAGCAGTGAGATTTGTAAGATACTCTGATACTGCTAAATATGTATTTTCCACAGTTCAGTATGTAGTTAGATCAAATTTATATCAAAACGGAATAAAACTTCCGTGAGTAAGCAACTAAAGCCAATGAAATTTGTAAATAACTAACTGATCAGCTTTGGTTTCTTGAATCCATGTGTGGTAACCTGGATGAGTGTTGAGTATATTATATGTGGTTTTCATACAGCATACAAATCTACATATTCTTGTCTGACAATGAAATCTAGATTCTAAACCATGGATCAAAGAAAATAGACATATTGTAAAGTTGCTGTCTAATGGTGTAGCTGGTGCCTTGACTTGCAAGAAATGATGTGGGTGATATTATCTTTTTGGTATCGATGGGTTTATTTCATGCAACTTTTTTGTTTATAGCTTAAATCCTCTATGTTTTCGTTTCAGAAAATGGATGCAGTACTTGACAGTCCAGGGGTGCGCCTAGAGAATGAGACCTCTCTGAATGAGGCTACTTCAACGTTGCCTTTGGACTTGGAAAATGAAATAAAAACTGGCATTCAAAAATCTTTAAGTAAAAGTGATAACGACCAATTGTCTTACGTCAGCTCACATGCAGACAGTACACAAGCTGGAGAGCTTTTCAGTGGGACTGTTCATGGAAGAAAGCCACCTCCTGTAAGGCATTTCACTACATAAGTTTTAAGGCTTTTGTTTTCATGTTGTGATTTCAAAGTATTAGCATAGATGAAATTTATCTTCCAGTTGTTTCACATATTGACTTTTTTGCTTATTAGTGATTGAAGGGAAAGACTGTTTGTGTAGCATTTTTTAAAATTTGTTTTTTAACTTCTCTCTAAATTTGTGTGTTCCACTTTGAAGCCTATCGATCTGTTTAATAAGAGGGCAATGCATATTTGTAAACCTTGTTAGCTTCCTTCTCTTTTTGTTATACAATTTAGTTGGGACTCCCCTTCCTCATTGCAACTGTAAAATTATGATCCAATAAATCACAATCTTTCTCTCTCTCTCTCTCTCTCTCTATATATATATATATATGTATATATATAAACTCATGATACACACTATCTTCTTGGATTGAATATGGGCAGTATATCTTCATTCAATTGAAGTCTCGCAAGATAATGTTGGCAGATTTAGATATTCTGAATCACACTCAGGTCTCTTTTAGAATGAAATTAATTTATTAGTATTCAGTAAATATCATGTTTGTTGGAATACAGACTGGCACAACTATGGCAGATCAGATGGATCTACTTATGGAGCAAGTAAAGATGCTGGCTGGTGAGGTTGCTTTTAGTACTAGTTCCCTGAAACGTCTTTCTGAACAAGCTGCAAAGAATCCAGAGGACATTAGAATTCAAGTATGCTTTTATTACTACTATTATGAACTATATTTTAGAATTCAAGTATGCTTTTATTACTACTACTATGAACTATTTCTATCATGACTGACTAAACAGTACTTCAGAATAGTCAGTATCTGTCTATAGTGCAACACCATCGTTTGTAGCAGTTTGGATATTGACACCCTAATTGTTAGTTTGATATGAAGGCTCAAATACTAAAACTGGAGGATGAGATTGAAGAGAAAAAACGGCAAATGAGAGTCTTGGAGCAGCGAATTTCTGGGACTGGAGAATCCATTGCAAATAATGCATCTCCTGCAGAAATGCAACAGGTAATGTGGTTTTACTATTCTTAGATATTTGTTGACAAATTTCTCGTGTCTATTGGTTTAATACAATTTACTGGTGGTATCTATCTGGTGCATGGAAAAAGTAATTACTAATTAGGCTAGATATTTTTGACATGTATGGATGGAAATTGCTTAAAGCGAAAGCAACTATGTTCAAATCCTTAGGTGCAGTATTCATGTATGTAGCCTGTTTATTGTTGGTTATTGTTATTGACAATTCTGCAAATTCTTTGGTATGCAGACAGTTGCGAAGCTAATGAGCCAGTGCAATGAGAAAGCTTTTGAGTTGGAGGTATGTCAAATCAATTTAAGTTTTTTTATATTTACCCACATGTGTTGAACTATGCTCTAATGCCTGTTGTTGTATGCAAGGTTGTTTGAATAAGAATTGAAAGTTTTACTGTTGTAGTAGTTTTTCCCTTTCCTCTCTTTTGATAATGCGAATTGTATTCTTCTCTTTTCTGGAATATTTGACTTGTTTTATGATACATTTTTTGAGAACCTATTTGATTCTCTGAGATTATACATGGATGCAGATAAAGTCTGCTGACAATCGTATCCTCCAAGAACAGCTGCAAGCGAAGGTGAATTGTTTGGTTGCTTTTACTTTAATTGTTTTCAGAACATTTTTTCTAATGAAAAATACTTCTTATATTCACATAAACTTATTTACAATAAAAAACCAGCAGTGGAAGGGTATATACAATCCCTATCCCAACTGCATCCTGAAGCTTACTAGAGCAGAAATAAAATCAGAATATATAATAGGATCCAACTTTTTGGCATCCTTGATTAACCTGACACCATTGGCTAGTAATTGATGGCGTACCTCATTTTTACAAAGTGCAAAAAAAACTGAAACATAACTACTTTCTTGATCAGAAACATACTTGCACTCGAGTTTCCGTAGCACAAACGAAGCAACTATTTGCAAGCAATGCAACAAACCAGAGAGTGAATCTCGTACCAAGGAATATCCAGCTCCAAGTAGAGCTGATCTCAAATACAGTTTAAGAACAATTCGAGGTGCTGTTCCTCCAGAAATCTCCGACAGTCTTTGGCAAATCTATAGTCTCAATATATGTGCTTAATTGTCTTTTGTCTTTGGCACGTGTTACCATTCAAACCAATGTTGAAAACGTCCACATCGGCAAAAAGTCGGCAAGGGTCCCGAATACAACTTCTCGGCAACATCGGCGAAAAAATCGGGAAAAATCGGGAAAAGTCGGCAAACATTAAAAAATACAAAATACATTCATTTTTTTCAGAATTTTAAACATTTAAAGCAACAATGACATCAGATAAACACATTGGAACATAAATATGGAGAAAGCATTGATATATATCATCATCATGTAGTCATGCCAAATGTAAAATGATACATCAAAGTCGATATTGTATCATGAAACATCATAGTTGTCCTATCAAGGACTCAAAAGTGGATAACCAATATAACCTGACATCACATATATAAATGTATTCGAGGAAAACTAGCATCTAGCTATCTAATATCAATGCTCTCTTCCCGAGTTTTCCATTCATACTTCATATTTTTCCCTACTCTAATGATTAGGTTTATATAAGGTTTTCATAAATTCTTTTTATTTGTCCCCCCATCTTATGACTTAAACCTAATTTTTGAAAGGTATATTTTATTGATTTGGTTGTCAGCCATTAAACGTATTTCTTGTTTTGTATTGGTGAAAAATCATAGATGTATTTTTCACTCTTCCCAAATTGAATTTTCGACATGAGCCTCACATTTAGCCCTAACTCATCTACCATTTGAAACATTGCTCTCTTTTTCCTACAATGTCCTATGATGATCACTCAAAATATGTTTGCTCAAAAAACTCCCTAATAGTGAAAAAAGTAATTCAATTACCATTGTGATCTTTGATAAACGGATACATATTTTGTATAGATGATCCTTGCATGGTTTGATCTTCAAATAGAACAAAGTTTTGAAATATTTTTACGGTAGAGGAAAGGTATACAACAAAATGGCTAAAATAACAATTTTTTGGAAAATTAGCCATTTTAGCAAAAATGAAGATTTTTTGGAAAAAGTCGGGACTTTCCATTTTTAGCCTCTGCGACTTTTTGGAAAAAGTCGCGACTTTTTGAAAAGATAAAAAGTCGCGACTTTTTCCAGCCGATTTTTTGGATTAGGGGAAAACTCGCGAGTTTTTAAAAAGTCGGCGATTTTTAGGAGAGTTTTTCAACACTGATTCAAACTAGCAGTCTAGGATTTGCAGGCCAATCTGATACAATTAGCTAGTGAATGGTAAACATGGGAGAGATCTAAGTCCAATGTCACCTTAGCTCAGTCTCTCAACTATTGTGGGTAACTACTAAACCCAGGAAAGAGCCGTTTCAAGATACTTGTAATGACCAATAGACAGATACCTTTCTACAACCCTGTAGTAGAGATCAGTGCCTTAAATGGAGTCAAACAATGAGACAAGAAGACAACTAGATCTACTGAGGAGTTAGATAACAAAGATTTGCAGCACAATCTCATGCTTCCCAATGAATTTAATACAAGCCCAAGGACACCTTAGAAAAGTGTGCCCTCAGTGGGAGAAGGATAAGGAGGTCAAGGTGAGGTCATAGATGGCCTCATATGAAAAACACTAGCTAGGGTTTTGAAGATATGATGATATCACATTTCCCTAGGCAAACTGAAGAATGAGGATGCCTGTCTAGATCTGTGGACAAAGCGACTAGGGTGCACCTCTTCCTTGGATTAGAATTCCAAAATTCTCAATATTTTCTAAGTTTTGAATTTTTCTATAATTAAACTATAATTAAAATGCAGCTAAATATAATACAATAAATGCTGAAATTATAAGTAAAGAGATGACAGGAGAAGTGGATATGATTATTGACTCAATCCCTAGGGCATTGAGAGATCTATCCTTAATGTCCCTCTCTTAAGATGTTCCTTTAGCACTTGCAAGCTAAGGCTTCACCTAGCAACCTCTAGGGTTCGGTAGGTGGGCCTAACTAAGGAAAATGAAGAAGTCCAAGGCCTCAAAAGCAATAAGAAACCTTTATTCAAGACGTTTCCTTCATACACAGTTGACAGAAAATTGGTAAAAGCCTTAATTCAGAAAAATGCAGCATAAAACTACCATTCAATCCACATAGTAACAATATTCACCAACATTCAACAAGAGATGAGCAAAGAAGACACCTTTATGTCACACTTGTGCATGTGTTATTCCAACAAGTCTAGCATCAACCATAGCATGTGCAAGAAAGAAGCCCTAGATCATTCATCCATCCACCATCAAGTAAATAAGATTATCCCAAGAGAAGTGTGCATCACCAAGAAGACTCAAAGAGTAGGAGAAAAAGAAATAATTTCATATTAGAACCCTTGTCTTATGATTTTACAATGAAAGGAGGATGTCTAATTATACTATTTGACACAGTAACATTATTTACCAATATTCAACAAGAGATGAGCAAAGAAGACGCCTTTATGTCACACTTGTGCATGTGTTATTCCAACAAGTCTAGCATCAACCATAGCATGTGCAAGAAAGAAGCCCTAGATCATTCATCCATCCACCATCAAGCAAAGAAGATCATCCCAAGAGAAGTGCATATCACCAAGAAGACTCAAAGAGTAGGAGAAAAATAAATATTTTCATATTAGAACCCTTGTTTTATGATTTTACAATGAAAGGAGAATGTCTATTTATACTATTTGATCCTCAAATATTTAATTTTGAGCCTACAAGTCCTAAAAATAAAATAATAATTTTTTGGGTAAATTTTGCACAATTAAGGAATTCTACCCCAAAATAGCCAAAAATAGTAAAAATAAGCCGACAAAAGGCTTCATTGGATGAAATAGTGAGCCAAGGGGGGACGTCATGCTCCATCTAACCCAAAATGATGCTTGTCCCTCAATGCCCCCCCTTCTAGAGATTGTAGGCTCGTCTGCTAGACGGACGACGTCATAGGCAAAGGCATTGGAGAACATAGTGTTCACCATGGCAACACATCGGGCGCAAACCCCAAACATGTCAGCATCTCTGCTATGATTGACCAATGAACTTTGTCAAAAAAAGTCTTGAGCATCATGCATTGTTTTTTGGTGTTGTGAGCCCACTACATAGCCTCCAAAATTAATATCTCTGCATAAAACTTGTTTGCTCCTCACCACATGCCTAGCCATTGCTTTTTCCCTTAGTGCTAAATCCTTGGCCATAATCTTATAAGCTACTGAGAGGAGAGTGATGGAACGCTAATTGCCATTGGAATGGCATGCCCTATTCCTAGGGATTAGCTTAATCTTGTTGAAATTTAACATGTGTATGATATTTTTAAATTTTGCAGACTATAAGAGAGATAGTACTTGACATGTTAACAACAATAGAACATATGCAGTAGTAAACCAGGCATCCACACAATTGAACACAAGATTTTTCATGGGGAAACCTTTTAAGGACAAAACCCCCAAAGCATTAATAATTCATCCTCTAAATGAGATGACAAAGTTTGTACATGAGTAGAGATAATTTGATCACAGAACTTTGAGATGAATGTAAATAAAGTTTACCCAACATACTGGGTTATTCTAGTCTATACAAAAATTGGATTTGTGGAAGCCCCAACTTGCTTATTGTTGCTACCAATGGCTGCTGCTTGCCATGTGGACTGTACCTATTGCTACCACGTGGATTGTACCTACTGCCACCTCTGCTGCCACCTCACGAAGGTCTGTTGGTGGACTGTTATTGCTGTAAGACAACCCTAATAGGGCTCAGATGCTACAGGAGAGCCCTAGCAGGGTTAGTGCGCATGTGGGTCTGCCCAACTAGGGCAGCCGTGACTATTTCTTACCGCCACCGAGACTACTAGCAACCTCTTGCTACTACCCTGTGATTGCTCCTCTTTTCATCGTGACTGCTTCTCACCACCACCTCCCATCGTGACTGTTAGCAGCCTATTGCTGGTGTTTTCGTGAAGAGAGCACAAAAACAAGAGCCCTAGTGATCAGGAGCTGTCATGTTAGGGAAAAGATAAGATAAACCCAACTACCAAATTTCCTCAGTCAAACAAATGTTGCGATGAGGGAGAAGACCTCATCCACCGAATTGTTCTTTT
Organism: Pseudotsuga menziesii; assembly: GCA_001517045.1. NCBI lineage: Eukaryota > Viridiplantae > Streptophyta > Pinopsida > Pinales > Pinaceae > Pseudotsuga > Pseudotsuga menziesii. The sequence goes on along the minus strand of LPNX010657834.1, from coordinate 146,258 downwards.
GGAGTAGTCCCAATGATGATCTTGGATGGATGAAAATGAGTTGAAGTGCTTCTATATTTATATTCCATCAAACATAGAATATTTCCACACAATTAGAAAGTTGACATTAGGGATTTCATTCTTTTTCATCTTTGACCATTGACTTTTAGTCTTTTGTGGTTCAAACTTCAAAGGTCTTTTGGTACTTATCTTTGAGCCACTTGGTCCTTTATTTGATGGTCACTTGGACCGATACAAGTTGTGCTAGGGTTTCTTGGTCCTTCAAGTGATTTTGTGACCACAACAAGCCACCTCAAGAGTTCTACAAGGCCCTCATGGTCCATTCATGCCCACTCAAAGTACATCTTCATAAATAAGAAGGATTATTAAATGCTTTATCTTGATCTCCTCGTTGCCACGAAGATCAAGTGCTAGGTCTCTCAGCCAGGGGTAGTTAGTCCTCGGAGAAGGTCTCATAGCTCATAGATCAAGGAGAGGAGTGCATCACTTGCCCAAACCCAGTCTAGGGATTATGGTGATGACCTGGTAACTGACCAGGTATCTTAGCCCCAGGCTGCACCATATGACTCAATGTCGATTACTTGGTAACTGACCAAGCGCCTCCATTCTCCCAGAGAATGGCCCTCAGTCCCAGGCTGAGGTCCTAGTCCTAGACTGGGTTAATTTCTTGGTAACTGACCAGGTGCCTTCATTCTCCCAGAGAATGCCCCTCAGCCCTGGGCCGAGGTCTGAGTCCCAGACTGGGTTAATTTTCTGGTAACTGACCAGGTGCCTTCATTCTCCCAGAGAATGGCCCTCAACCCCATGCTAAGGTCCCAGTCCTAGACTGGGTTCATTTCCTGGTAACTGACCAGGTGCCTCCATTCTCCCAGAGAATGGCTCTCGATGTTGCTTAGGAAAAATTAACAAATCTACTCCTGATTTAGTGCCTTTGAGAGGCGTCTTGAAAAGAAAACTTCAGCTTCTAGACATCAGAGTCCTCCCCAATACTGCCCCACATGGATTTACAAAACTCACGAGGCAGACCATCCAACCCTTGAGATTTGCCATTTTTCATAGACATGAGAGCTGCATGTAGCTCTTCTTGTGTCAAACTCTGCTTATGTCTCACACTTGGAGTCAATTGACTTTCATGTCCTCGCCCAAAGGGTGTGGACACTCTCCTCTGCCTATGGGGCCATGGGTTGAATCCTGTGGTGGTAAGCGACAATGCAGTACATTGTCAAATTCATGAGTAGTTGGGGCAAGATGATGGCCTGCCAAAGGAGGGAGTTACGGGAGGCATGCTAAAAACTGGAGGATGTTCGTATCTTTCTGGAAGTAGACATCCATAATGTCACCCTATAGGAGGATGCCACAAAGTTAGAGTTGTCTGTTAAAAGAGGGGAGGAGTGCATTGCTCGAGGATTCAGGGTCTGCTCTTGGTTACAATGGATCCAGGAGGGAGACGATGGGTCCAAGTTTTATTTTGACTTCTTGAAAAGAAAGGCTGCAGTGGAGAAGGTGCTAGGGCTCCATTGCTGAGTGTGCGATTGAGATTTGGGGCATGTTCAGCGACCATTTCTTGGCCATCTTTCACCGTATTCCTTGTCCGATGGTGTCTTGGCCGCTTGTGTTGTTTTCAAAACATTTGGACACATGAAAATGATAAAATCAACATTCATGACTGTTCTTTGAATTTTCCATGACCAAATGGACATGAGTGAATCTTTTGTACTGTGTGCTTCTGTTGTTAATATAAGAAGCATTCATTTAGATGATATATTCATCAGTGTTATAAACCCTCTTATTTGTAATTAAGTGGGACACTGCATACACTGCAGTCTGCATTATATATTTACTATAGACAGGTAATTAGTTATTGTTATCTCTTGCTCAATTATCCTTGTGTTATAATTGTTTATGCACTAATGTTAAAATTTTAAATGCAGTCTCCTTCCCAGTTTTATTTTGACTGTCTTTGAAGTGCTATTTAATATTTTTTTATTTCATGTCTTGAGTATCTTCTTCATGGTGTAGGACTCTGAAAACAATGAGCTGCAGGAGACTATCCTTTTGCTCCGCCAACAGCTTAACATGTCTTCTGAGAAATCAATCCAGCAAAAGAATGATTTTACGAATGGTTTTACAGACAGGCACATTGATGGAAATTTAACTAGAGATGAAAGTAATGAAAAAGGAAGTACTGAAGAGCTGCAAAGGCAGATTCTTCTGCAGGTTGTTGTTCTGTAATCTCTACTTTTATTTTTTAATCTATTCTTTTGTTGATTTTAGAAGAATGACAATGATGTTGTATATGCACCCCATTTTCTCTAAAAGTATAAACTCAAACAGGAAGAACATCTTGAGTCTATGTTCAATAAGGAAATTCTTTCCAATATGGGCAGCATCATTAGATTCCGACAATATGTACTAGGAATTAAATTTCTAGTAAAGATCAGATCTGACAACTTAAAATAATTTCTGCAGCAGAAATCTTTTTCCATTCAGCAGATAAGGATTGGTAAATTCAAGCCTCGAATTTGAGCTTATATCGGAAGGGTAAATAAAATGCTGTTGCAGATGTTATCTTTTGATTTAACAAAGAGACAACCAATTTCCATTCTTGCCTTAATTCTAGAGTGGCTAAATGATATTCAAGTTGAGTATGTAAAGAGAAGGAGATATTCAGCAGAATATTCAAAATGTCAACCAAAAAATAACATGGAGGAATGTAGTGTAATAGCTACCTTAAATGGGTCTCTGGAGCAAGGGTCTATATGATAAAGTTAGATGAAACTTGAAAGCCCCTAATTGCAACATATCCAAATTTGATTGGCAATTCAGGATGTTGGAGTTCAATGGATCAACGTGTGCAAGGATATATGGTTGAAGGGTGCAAGGATAACTAGAGAATGTACACTGTCACCTCGTATGGTTTCAAGTTCTTCGTGTTTGTGCTTGGTAACCACAGAGGGAAATTCCTATGAAACATGTAAGCGGAGTGTGAACCCTAAAGATAGAAAATGTTGCCAAACTGCGATAGTTGCCGTCTGTAATTTGAAATATCAGATTGGTAATCTGCATTATAATGGATTAAAGTTTAAAAAACAAGCCAAAATGCAGATTTACACCTAAGGATGTAAATCTGTTGTTAGAACATGGAAAGCTGCCCTTAAAGAGCATATCGACGTGCAGAAATATAAAAACAAGCAAGTTATAAATATTGAAATTAAGAATGGTGACTTCAGTGCCTTGAATCCTATGGGTTACAGAATCAGAAAATTGACTAGGAAGGAGTAATTCCCAATGTTAACCTATTCAATAGATTGAAGTAATGCATGAGACAATGAATCAATGAGATATAACCGAGACAATGAATCAATGGGATATAGCTGCTGAATATATGATACCTCTATTTCCACAGCCATCAGAACACAGTTTTGGGAAATATCAGCTTTGACTACAAGAACTGCAGTGGGTGTCCAACCACATCTGAGGCCCTTTCTCACATTTTGTTTTCAAGAATAATTCATGTGAACAAAGTGTATGCAACGTCTACCTCTCACTAAAAACTAGGCATTGTCACACTCACACCAATTGAAAGAGGGGTGTGAAAGCAAAAGATTGAAGAAAATTCACTACTCAATAATAAAATCTCGTGGTTTCTCAGCTAGGAAACAGGACATATCGCCTATGGCCTGCTGTATCCGACATGTTGGGCATGTGACATGCTAGCACACAAGTAAAAAACATGTGTTTGACACATTCCCTAGTAGTGTCTTGACCAATGTTTTAATACTTGGAGTCAGCCTTGGAATTGATCAAGGGTTCACTTGGTCTTGACTCATACTCAGATCGGAATTGGACTGGTTTGAATTTTATGGCTAGGTTTACCACAAAATACAAAAATATTAAAATTTTAATGAAAAAATTATTTTTTAAAGATTCCAAACCTTTAGAGAAAAAATATAAAAATTCTGCTTATGTACTAAATACCATGTCAGGGTGAATATATCAAAATGCCATCAAGTGCAATACATATCTGAAACAAAATATATAATCAGTAAGGCTTTAGATGTCCTTTAGACTCCAAATAAACATGCTACAAGGTGCTAGCCTACTATATATCATTACTCAACATCTATGTCATAGGGTTCGCCGAATTTCAGCCTTCAAGTTCGAAATTCGGCGAATTTCAATTTTTTTTTGGAATTCGATTTAGTTCGGTGAATTTCTTTTCCAAACATACTCTCGTCGTTGTTGTCTGCTTGTTGCCGTTGTTTGCCCGCGTTCTTTATTCATTTTGATGTCGGCTCATTCCACCGCCCGTGGCCCCTGCTCATTCCATTGCCCACGTTCTCTGTGCATTCGGCTTCCTGCATTTGCTGCTCATCCCGTCGCCCACAGTCACACTCGACAATTGGACGAGTCTGGACTCCACACTACGCTCGCATAGGCCCGTCGATTGAGGTTATGAGCTGGTGAAATTCAATGGACACCGCGTAGGTTTAAACTCCTAGAGCTTCTAGTATTTCAACTGTTTGATTATCAACTCTTGGACGATATTTTACTTTGGAAAATCTATGGATACATGACAGGTCGCAAGTAAAAAGGTTGGTTAACTTTATTTTATTTAATGTGCATATATTAAATATATGCATCATATATTAATGTTTTTTTATTATATATTAATTATAAGCACAATGATGTTATAAAGTATTTTAAATAGGATAAAAATATATATTTGTTAGGTCAATATATCATAAAATAATTCTTTTTAAAATATATTATATTTTTAAAATATATTATATTTTTAAAATGAATATAGACGAATTTAATGGCGAACCTCATTTCGAACCTTAATAAAAAATTCGAATTCGAACCGAACTTCAACCTTGTCGAACTCGAACTCGAACCCAAACCATGTGACATAGCTCAACATGATAAATCATCAAAGTCATCACCACTAGTAGAAATGGGATCTTCGACATGAGCTACAAAACCATCCTCTAGCTTGGACTCATTGGACTTGTCAGGGAAATCTGCAACTGCAGTAGTAGAACTAGTAAAAGTATGTGTTACCGGTTGAAAACTTGAAATGGCAGTCCAAATCACCGATAAGCATGTGAGGATGAAGTGACCACTGTCACCTTAGTCACTTGTCCCCAACTACTTCAGTAGCCGAAGCCTCCAAGGGGAGATCCCTAATTCAACTCTGGAAAAGACACTAAACACCAAAGAAAACCCCTTTCAAGGTTATTAGAGACCAGTGCCTTATTGGAGTCAAATTTGAGAGTGAAAGTGTCGTGTTAAGGGTGTATATGGGACATACTTCAATAATGCAATTTATTCAATGATAAGTAAATAAACAACATCACACTAAGTATCATTCAATTAATAACCAATTACTTCGTAAGGTGCAATATCATCATAAAACAAACATTATCCAAAATGTATCCACCATATAAGTACAATTATAGATCAATGATAAACGTTCATCATAGCATCAAAAATACAAGTACAGCAGTACATGCAGCAAGATATATAGTTATGACAGCAATAAGTACAGCATGTATATATTCAATCATCCACCCAACTATTCATGATGGCATTAGAAAGTCAGCAAGATATCGTATTACATGCAAGTATGTTCAACTATGCATTGACCAACCAACAACCAAATCTGAAACTAGTGTGTATAGAAGAACAACGCATCTACCTAGCCCACTCGAAATGGCATTCCAAATAATTCAAGCAGCAGCTATATCAGTCCTTCATGTGCATTCACTTTCTGACAACAGTTGTATGGTTTGCATTGGTAACAAGTAGCATAAATGTGGTGTATGCATTAATCATTTACCCAAGCGTTCATATCAGCATTATGTATTCGGTCATGTTGGATTCCTTATTGCACACATATAATTCATAAAACCAATAGTGCATTAGCCGACAAGCAACATGAAAGTGTATACAATAATAATTCGCGGACTGTGTGTATTAGTAAGTGCAACAATAGAGTGATGTTTCTGTATACCAACATTATATTGTTAGCAGTGTCCTTCATTAAACTTGAATGGCAATGCCAATGCTGATGTTCATGTGCAGACTGAGTTATTAAGAGACCACTAATTAACCTTTTGTTTGTTCCTGTGTAGGCCAAGAAAGAGGCAAAAGGAAAACGCAACAGGCTGCCACTGCAAGGGCAGCCTGTGAAGGTGGTACCTAAGGTTGCCCTTACAACATGGTCTGAGGTCTTCCTTAAGGGTAGACCTGAAGATGGGAAGGATAAAGAAAGGGATTGCGAGCAAAGGTCTAGGGCTTTGGGGAGTAGAAGTTTATGGATAGGGTTTTTAGGGCAGAATTAAGACTGTTTTAGGGCCTTTTGGGGCAAATTTTGATATTTTTGTATTTTTAGGGTTCCCTATAATTCAGCTTTAGGGTTTTTAGGGCTTTAGAGGCTAGGGCAAATTTGTAGGGAAGGTGGCCAAAATTTTAGGGAGGCCCAAAAGTGCAAAAGAAATAATTGCAGACCTGAATTTGACCTAAAGCTAATCCTAAACTAACCCAAGAACTAGGTTTTTTTTAACCATGGGAACAACAACCTCCCAAGAGTATATCCAACAGCCTGCAAGCCAGATATACCAATAACTTGTGACTTAGCAGGCGCTGAGACGTCTCGAAGACCACCGGGGTGAGCCTCTATCCCAGGGGTCGCCTACCCTTCGAGCCTTGTCACAACAAGCCAATGAGCAACCCTACCCCTCGCCGGTTTTGAATTTGTGACCTCTAGGGAGATAACACATGTTATTAACCATTAGGCCGACTCGTGTGCTCCAGAACTAGGTTATTTTAAGAAGAGAAAAGGTGTGAAAACCAAGGGAACTAACCCTAGCAAAAAGCCTTACCTCAACCTAGGGCATCTAGGGAGGATGGCTAATCTAGAGAGGAAGAGTTCCTAGGTCAAGCAACTAGCCTAGAAAAACTAAGAAACCTTAGGGCACCCTCACAAGGGGATGTGCCTTAGTTTGCTAAGGTGACAAGAATGAAAGGTAATGGCCCATCCTAGGAAAAAGTGCAGCACTAGGGATACCACTAAGACTTGAACATGCACATCCACCAACATTGAAACAAAAAGATGAAAAGCCTTACCTTTTTGTGCTCGTGTTCATCCAACAAATCAAAACATCACCAAGCAAAGAACTTCACCAAAGAATTACCAGAAAAGCTTGCATTAACCCAGAAAAAATTCCTCAAGAGGAGCGCATCCATCCAAAGAGCCCTAGCAAGGGTAAAACAAATACATAGTGTCTTATCCCATAAGTTCTGTCTTTAAAATGAAAGTGAGGAGATATATTTATATGATCTTACACTCATTTTTTACAACATATCCAGGCCTACATGCCTTAAAATAAGTCAACTTAAAATGTTAACTGAAAATTAAAAGAAAATAATAATAAAATATAGCCTAAGGTAGGCTTAAGGTAGGCTACCTGAGGTATACCGTATTAGTACCCCCAGGTGCCAAAACCCATTCAAATAAGCAAATCACTCTGAACGAAAGGCTGGAGTGAGCTGGAGGGAGGGTGTTATACCCCATCTAACCCTTAGAATGTTGTAAAAACCCTCAATGCCCTCCTCAAAACATGAAAACAGCTTAGCATGGAGGATGTCTTCCTCGAAGGAGATAAGGCCAGGCAGAGCAAGAACCCATTGACCTAAGGGCCAAGATGGTGTTCTAAGTGGTTGCGAAGGGAGTCGAATGTCTCATAGCTAAAGCAATGGCCACCAGAGCACATAAACATGATATGGAGCCACGTGACCCAGTGGTCAACACTTAGGGGTCCCAGACACCAGCCTCGAGGTTAAAACCCCCAATAAAGGGCAATCAATGGTGCTATTAAGCCATAGCACCCCTAAAGGATGACCAGAGGGCTCAACCACGACCACCATTGCTCGATAACACCCCTCCTAGTCGAAAAAAATGGCCCTCTCTCCTTGGGGTACACCTGAAGGTGTGTTGGGTACAGGTGCAATGTAACAGTATGGATTGTGCTACTTCTGCTTGTGGATCTGAATCATGATTTAAAACCAATCCACCCCAAGTCATCAATTGGGATCAAACTCTGTCAAGTGAGTCTTTTCTACCTATTGTGAATGTTGATATTGGATCAATATCATCCAACACAATGGGATCTATATTAGGTCTTTTGTTCAATAATTGTAGTAGTTATTTTGATATTCTAGAACTCCTTTTTAAGGAGTAGGGAATGTTATTTTTGGCATGCCTATTTTTAGTAAGTCTATATTTGGCAGGTGGCATGTAACATAAGAGCAAGGTGACATTTGGCGTCTTTTGATGGTTTAGTGGACTTATCTTTTGTTCAGTGCAGTGCAGTTTATTGAAATTCTGAAAACTGTTAAGGCTGTTGAATTTGGATGGGATGTGAATTTTATTTTCACCATATGAGCTCTGTTGGGGTGGGAAGTTGGAACCCCTCACTAACATCTTGAAACAATATCATCCAACACAATGGGATCTATATTAAGTCTTTTGTTCAATAATCGTAGAAGTTATTTTGATATTCTAGAACTCCTTTTTAAGGAATCGGGAATGCTATCTTGGCAGGCGTATTTTTATTAGGTCTATATTTGATAGGTGGCATGTAGTAGAAGAGGAGGGTGACATTTGGCATCTTTAGATGGTTTAGCAGACTTGTCTTCTGTTCAGTGTAGTGCAATTTATTGAAGTTCTGAAAACTGGCAAGGCTGTTGAGTTTGGATGGGATGTGAATTCTATTTTCACAATATGAGGTTTGTTGAGGTTGGAACCCCTCTCTAACATCTTGAAACAATTAATGATAATAAAAAAATTAAGTAAAAGACTGTGTTACCAGATCCACCACCCCAGTGTGTAGGATCCGCGGATCCACGGATCCGATACGTATCTGGATCTGATCTTCCTTAGATCCACCACCATTAAAACAAATCCCCTGCAGAAGGAAACGTATCCTGCTCCCATGAAACGGATCCTATGAAAAATAAAAAAATTCCTTAAATTTTCAAACGGATCCTGTGAAAAATCAAACAATTCCAGAAATTTTCTAATGGATCCTGCAACTTCCAGTGCTTCTATGACTCATTAATCCCCCCCAAAAATTATTTTTTAATGAAAAACTTGAAAAACCCTAAACACCTAATGGCTAAAAGCGTAAACCCCATTCCTGCTCAAGGTCTAATCTATCCTTATGTCAAGATATGCTCTTGAACTCTGATATGTCAATATCAAGGTCAGCTATCAAGGGCTGATCTATCTTTATCTACTATGTTGTTACTCACTTTACCTACACTGTTCTGTAGTCATGCCATTGCGTTCAAGAATACCACTTTATTGCCTGTTGATAGGGACATGTGGATGTGGCTCACAAAAACACTATTATAACTTGCTTCAAGTTCATGATGAAATGGTTTTTAAAGTTATCAATATCACAACTTATCAAATTATCAGTTATGGTACATGAACTCTCTTTTTTGGCAATAAACTTACAGTTCTACTCTTGTGTTTCCTAAATAGTTTTGTTTCTTCATTCTATTTTTCTATTTATTATGAAAATATTTTTATATTTGTTTGTAATTGTCGTTTTCCTGCCGTTTCCGGATCGTGGGTTTTAAAAACATCTAGCAAATCTGTATCCTGTTAACTTAGGTAAAAGAGTAGAAGGGAAAATATAAAGAAAATGAAAACTTTTTTCATTAGGAATTTTATTATTTGTATTATTATTCCAAGTTGGCTTATGTCACTGTGTCAAACATATTGTTTTATTTCCTCTAATAGGGCACCGTGGCTTGTAGGGAACCAAACCAGTATAGGCTAGATTGAGTGGGTATAGACTTGACTGCGATGGACTGGTTTGGTATCGAACTGGCTGGTTTGTAGAACGTTTTGGTCCTTGGTCTAGTTTGAGGGCTGGGTTAGTATCCTCGAGGGTCAACTCGATCAACAGTCAACTTGACTAAGTTTGAGTTTGAGTCTGTTGACTTTTAAAACACTGTTCTTGACCTATTGAACAACAACGTGCTTTACAAGATAAAGGATGACTGGTTGAAGGGAAAGACAGAGATGTGGAATGCATTTCTTGATGATATGGGTTTGAGGAACAATGCAGAGTTGACATTAGAGGATTTGGATCTTAATGAACCAATGCTAGAGCCAGCCAGTTTTGATGGTGCTGACCCTCTTGAGAGGTTATCCTCCACCAGTAGATGCAAATCTTGGATTGGATATAGAGGAGGATGGATGGATGAGAGAGTGGTGACAGTGGTGGAGATCTTGAAGATTCTGACATGGAGTAGGACGATTGACGAGCTATGAGATTGTTCCATAAATGGCATTAGTATCTGTCCTACTTTGTGTGTATACAATGAATGCAAGCCCTGCCTATACTTTTTAAGTGGTATGTTCACCAAGTGACACGCCTTTTAATTATGTAGACAACGTTTTCCAGTTCTTATTATGTTTTATTTATAGTATTTTAATGTACATAACATGGCTGCATAAGAATTCAAAAAGTAAATGGTCTAAGAGTTGTGATGGATGACATGTTCCATCATCAAATAAATTTATATTTTCTATCAAATATTCACTTTAGTACAATTGGCATGCTTCAGTTTTACATGTTGATGGGTTGCATTGGCTGAGGATTAGAAGAAGCGTGCCTCTATGCTTTCCTTTTGAGAAATAATACTACAATACCACAGATAACTAAGAGAGTGCTGAATAGTGAGTCTTTTTGAGATAATATCCTTCAACAGGTCCTGAGAAATTTAATAGTAATTATTGGTGACAAGCAAGTTGTTGGGTTGGTTGTCTGCAGTTGTACTATATCGCCAAATTGCTATTTCATGTTTTCTGTTTTACTTCATTATTTAATCTTGGTGAGTTATTGTGAGGTCTATTGGTGATTGCGCTTCATGCAACTTGTTATTACTGTTCTCTACTTTTGTCATGTATGGACATTAGTATAATTCCTTTCTTTGGGTTGTTCCCAGTTTGTTGTTTGAGCGGTTTGTTATTAACTCTTGTTGGTTGGTATAACTAAGGTGCTTGTGACACAAACACAATTTTATATATTAGCTGATGATGATGCAGATATTCTCATTCTAGTGTCTCTGTTTACGTCATGAGATTTTGTTTTTGACATGTTGTGCATGATACAGGCAGCGGAAATTGAGAAACTAAAACAAGAGAATGTTCGAGTAAATGACAAAAATGGTGGACTGCAAATTCAAAGTCAGAAACTTGCGGAAGAAGCGTTATATGCAAAGGAGTTGGCTTCTGCAGCAGCAGTTGAGCTTAAGAATTTGGCAGAAGAAGTTACTAAGCTTTCTTTCCAAAATGCAAAACTGGCAAAAGAGCTAGCAGCAGCTCAAGAAGCAGCATATTCTAGAGGCTCGGGCAAGCCAACTAAAAGCTCTGGTCAGCGTAAGAGCTCTGAGGCAAAGGTCAGAAAATCACAATTTGGGAATAGAATGTCTGGTGTTGGCCATGATGTTTATGATGATGTAGATTCATGGGATCTTGATCATGAAGATATGAAGAGAGAGTTACATGCAAGGAAAGAGAGGGAAGCTGCTTTAGAGTCTGCTTTAGCAGAGAAAGAACATATGGAAGCTGAATTTCAGAAAAAGATCGACGAGGCAAAGAAAAGAGAGACAGATTTGGAGAATGATTTAGCAGGAATGTGGGTTCTTGTTGCAAAATTAAAGAAAGAGAGAGTAGATTCAGAGCCTCGAATTGGGGAGGAACATGAGACACATAATATTGGTAAGGTCCAAGATGATGATATTAAGGTAGAAGAATGCAAAGGCAGAGAAACACCAGAGCAGCTGAGGACGTGTCTTGAAGATGAAAAGAAGCGTAGTGCAGAGATGGCAGCTCTTATTGATCAGTTGAAGGTAATCATGTTAGAATTACAATTCTGGGTTTTGTACATATTGACAAAAATAGTGAATACATGTATGGTTTTGTCTCTCAAAGTTTTGGCCCATAGAACAAATAGTAAAGAATATATGTATGGTTTGTCTCTCATAAATTTTTGGTGCATAGAACAAATAGTAGATAGAGGTATCTTCTTCTTGGATGTCATCTGCACAGCTAAATAAGGAAATGCACAAATTAAAGTTGCAAAGCTTAGCAGTGAGTTGCTTTCTACAGTCGGGATAAATATTATTTTCTAATTATCTGGGGCACATAATATCTTTTCTTTAGTTATTAACTTACACTGTTAAAAGGTTCCAGCATATTGTTCCAATGCATTATTGCAATTCTTTTTTTGTATGATCAAATACCATATTTTTCTTTCTTCCAGCTAACTGTAGACATGCATTTTATTTTTACTGCAGAGTGAGAATCTTGATGGGATGGAGCTTTCTGGTTTAGAAGATCTTCAAAGCCTTCATGTGGAGGCATTGACCAAGCTTTGCCAAGCTAAGGTATTTGTTCCTGAATTTTTGTGCTAATAGATTATATTGGAGCCATAATTCACCAAACTTGTGATAAAGTCATGGAACTAGTCTCTAATATCTATATCTGAACTGATAATGCACTCAGCATGTTTGCCAGCATACTTGTAAATTTATTTACTTAGCTTGGAAGATTAGCCTGTAATCATTTCTTGAAGATAGTCCGACTCCTGAGACACGTTGCAAGCAATACAGTTCATAACACCAATGTAAGACTGAAACTACCTAAAATTGACCAAAGTATCCATTCAACTATTTCTATCAATATTTTTTGCATCCAACGTAGTTTTGGTCAAGATATATTGTTGAATTGCTTTCTTTGCCGTATCTGCCAATTCTTTTAAGCCTGCTATTCCAATTCTTTCAAGCCTGCTATTCTACCTAGCTTAAGATTTCTTTACTATCTTTGGATTCAGCTCCCCGCTGAAGATTATCTTTCAAAGTTGTCATTTTTGAATAATGCTTTCAATGTAAACAAATGTGGTCATGGTACTTATTTCATGGCTCTATGATATGAATTACTAAAATTTAAGGAGACTGTTTCCATAGTCTTACTTTGGTATAGACTGTTTTGTACTTGTCATCAGTACAATGTCACCATGACTGTTCTCTATTTTTCCATCAAGGGCGTGCTTGCTTTTGCAAAGCAATTGTAGGTACAGAGTCATCTATCCTTCTAACAAACAAAGAATGGCTCATGTTTTCTTAAGTGTGATTTGGATCTGTGCAAATTTCCAATTATGGCAGGCTCGGATGCAGGAAAAACTAGAGAAGGTAAAAGAACGTGATTCATTTGGTGGCAATGAGACCATTGATGAGGAAAATAGTGCACATGTTTGTAAAGTTTGTTTTGAAGCATCAACAGCAGCTGTTCTTCTTCCTTGTCGTCATTTCTGCTGTGAGTGATGCAAGATTTTCTTCACTCTATATGCTGAATTTCATTTAAAATGACTATTTAATGCTTGTGTTGGAATATCACTCTTTATAAATTATAGCAAATTGTTTTTACTTAAATTTGGCACATCTTTTTTCCCACATTTATAATTTAATATAGTTTTGATTGTATAGTTCAATGTGGTTTCTACTGCCTTTTGTGGTTTCTCTCTGAGATCGTTTTGGTATTTTCTATGCAGTGTGTAAGACTTGTGCAGTAGCATGTACAGAATGCCCGCTTTGTAGGACCAAGATTGAGAATAGAATCATTGCCTTCACATCTTAATTTTTGGGCAAGGTGAGAGTTGCATAAAATTTGAACAAAGTTACAGGATTGTCTTTCCATTTGTATATATTCATTTGGTTCCTTTACCTAATTTAGTGGTCTATTGTTGGCAGTTATCTTGGCAATCCATTCATTGAACTTAAATATCTATGTTAGTTGGCTTCAGTTACGAGTTCTTTTCCATTTATCCCTACACAATCCATTAGTGTTGAATCTTGAAAGTAAAGAAGACAAATAGCAATGATTGTAAAGATTGTATGACTAAGTATTTGGATCACAAATAGTGAAGATATTCGAATACTTAAAAGTATAGGAGGATTGTAAAGATTATATTGCTGTCAATATTGATGTTTGTTAATATTCTGTTTGCTTAGAGGAATAAGGTTTTCACTATTCTGACTTTTTTTTTAAATATAATTAAAAAGTGAAACTAGCAACAAATTGTTGAAATCTGCATTTTTTCTTACCAGATCTCTAATATTTGCAAATAAAACAAGCTCTACTTCAGATTGTTATAGAAAATCACAAAATTTTCTGTCTAGAACAAATTTTGTGGAGCATTAATGGTTTCTATTTTTGCATTGGAGTGATAAGGATGGTTTTTAGAGTACGGAGATGGTTCTTTTGTGGAGTTATAATCAGATTTTTAGAGACATAAGTAGCTATGATCAACATGAATCATTTTATGATTTCTGAATTTCACAAACTGAATGAGAAGAATTATATGGCATGGAGACAAAAAATGGAGCAAATTCTCTCCTATCATGATCTTTCGAAGTTAGCTGTTGGGGTTCTTTCAAATCAAAGCCCATGACTAATGACTAGAAGAAAAAGAATGCAGATTGCATACTACTTCTCGCTTATACTATTGGAGATGACATTCTTCCCCATACTAGAGGCCTTTAACACTGTTATTGAAGTATACGATAGAGGTGAAAAAATCTGTATCAAAGTGCTAAAGAACCCAAGTCACAGGATTTTACGAATTTTAACCTACAGGTTCGAAATTCATCGAACCTCAATCAAAAAGAAATTGTTCAAGTTCAGCTGAAGAAATTCGGATCGATTCTAACCTAGGTTTCCTAGTTATGATTGTATTCAATAGCACATAGACACTGTTGCTGCCTAAAACACACTTAACCACAACAAAGTCTCCCAACCGCTAGGTGTGTTCTTGAGGGGTAACTATGAGTTTAGAACCTGTTATCACACACCTTGTAGTTGTCCCTAAAGGTATCCCTTCCAGGAGGTGATGGACAACTAAAGAGGTGACCAATAAAGTGCAACGATTCCCAATGCAAGCTGGTAGTCACGTCAACCGAGGCACTCTTCACTTTAGATTATGAAGAATCACAACTAAGGGGGAGACCCTATAACCAATCAAAGAAGATTAGACAAAGCAAAGGTTCATAGGGGAGTGTGTAAATTGAGTTACGGAAACCAATGCAAGCTTAGGTGAGCCCAAGAGTTTACGTGTGGCTGAAGAGGCTTAAGATATTAGGAATGTTTCAACCAATGAATGAGTTAGGCCACCTAGGAGGACCAAAGAGATAGATCTAACACCATGAAATACACAAGTAGGGCCCACTTCCTTAAAATAGGGAAATGATTCAAATGGGTCCCACAAGGTCAAATTAGGGGGGATATGGTGCTAAGGGGTGTTTGATGATGTGGATCTATGGATCCAAGGTAAATTAGACACACCCACATATGGGATCTTAGCATATGAGTCATGACACAACCCCCAAGGAGTGCGAATTGACCCAAGGAGACTAAGTGCCTTTAGATGGAGGGGAAAATGGAGTCCAAATTATGCCAAATTGTAGATCGGGGTAGTTAAGGCAATTATCAATGTGGGTTTTAAGTGGCATGCCCTAAGGTAGGCTAGATCTCCATAGATCTAAGCTTGAAAATGCATCACCCAATGACCCAAGTGGGGCACAACCCTCAAAATAAGGAATGGGGCCCACAAAGCAAAAATCAAAGGAGTGAAGCACTAGGGGTAGGATATCAAATGAGAGGAGTGCAAATTAAGCGGGACCTCACCTACCCAAGTGAGAGAACTAGCAAAACTCATCCAACCAAGGAGTGCGACCTCACCCAAGGAAGGCTAAGTGCCTTGGAAAATGTGTCACATGAAGCTCGATTGCCACCAAACTGTAGATTCGAATTGCCATGGATGCTATAGAGGTGGGGTCTTTTTATTATTCCCAAAGACAAGCTAGATCCAAGTAGATCTAGAAAAAGGTGAAAAATGAGGGTTTTGAGATCTAAGAGAATAGATGGATAGGATAGAATTTCATCCCTCATGGAACATACCTGGAAGATGAAAATGGAAGAGGCTTGTGACAAGGATTACTTCCCACAAAGATCAAATGCCAAACTTTGATGAACCCTTCTTGCCAACTTTTTACCTCCTTCAACCAAATCGATTTTCCTATTCCTGTCAATCAAGGACACGAAGAACAATCAATCAATCAAGAATGGAAAGAGATGCATACAAAGAGATGAGAAACATGAATTGCTGGTACAAAAGACAAAATAACTCCGTGTCACCCAAAACGTCCTCTTGAAGCTTGAAGGGTAGGCCTCCCCATCAATTCGCACCCCTCCAAAACGTCCTCTTGAAGCTTGAAGGGTAGGCCTCCCCACCAATTCGCACCCCTCCAAAACGTCTCCTTTGCCTACAAAACAATGTTAGTTGAAGATAAAATCAAGATGGCCACCAATGTCTGTTAGTGCAGAGGAAGAAGCATTTACAATCACCACAAGCATTCCAATTCCAAGTTCCAAGATGCCCAAGAAAGTATTTTTATTCCAATAGTCTAGAGCCAAAAATCTTTAGATCTCTCCCCCCCTTTACAATGAAAAGCTCTCTCCTTTAAATAGGAAGGAGAGATAACAAAATCCTAACCACCTTTCAAATGGATGGCTAAGATTAAAAGATCAAAATGTTCTAATCAACGGTTGAGATGAGTTCAACATAACGTACATGGATAAATACAATAATATAATATATCAATGGAATAAATCACCCTAAGAGAGGGGATCCCACTCAATAAAAATGAAAAAAGTTGATGGTGGGTCCAGGGTGTATTAACTAACACCCCTAGTGTGTCCCCATGGCACAATAAAAAAATTTATAAGTTTTTACATGCTAAATAGTGCCTCTCTAAGTAAATTGTGAGCCTCCCAAAGCTCCAGAAAATAATAAAATATGCCAGAAAGATGGATGTGGGTCCATCCAAGTGCTGAAACTGTCGAAGGAGTGGAATACATTACACTCATCATCGAAACTCATCCCATGCCATTTCCTTGCCTCAGTAGTCCAAATCGAATTCTTTAGTAGCCATTTTTATTATTTTTAATTTACCTCGGGAATCGTGATATGGCCCAAACTTCCTCCTAGAGGGCCAGCGTTGTCAAACTGAGCCCACCAGGCTCTCTGGGAAGGGGGTAATATGGTAAAAACAAGTGGATGGACCACCCCCTCCTCATAAAACGCCCTAGGTGAACCAATAAAATCACCTCTTTGCTTTGTCAGGCCATTTAACATGGCAAAACTGCACCAAAATGGTACACTGAGACAAATCATCACTGTAACTGCCCGGAACTGAAAATAAACCGTCTCATTGGACTTGGGGAGCCCAAATCCATCTAAGGTGCATACTCGTACACCCTACAAATCTCTGCATGATCAGGTACAATATCCAATATGCCCAGATAGATTGAATAATAATCTGTAAATGATCAAATAATCAATAATATAACCCAGGTTAACATCAGTTTGCTGCAAGTGTTTAGAGGTTAAGACATGTTCTACAAATCATTCAAATAACAATTATAACAAGTAGCAATGATTTCGCTAGCGATCTATCAACCAAATATAGAGTTTCTTTAATTAATTATAACTCAGACCAGACTTTCAAGACCATACTCACTTCATAGTTGTAATCAATTTGCTAGTGAAGGATGAGAGCTAGAAATAAAATGGTTAGGATAAAGGGTGACTACCAACTTGACACTGTGACACTTTGGATATGGAAAGGGGATACTCACTCTAGCATATGCCAGGCAAGCAACAACATAGGGGATGGCAGTGTCTCACAAATGGATAAGTTACGTTCAGAGGTGCTTATTCACCTTGACAAATGCTCACAATCCAAATCAAATACAAGTGAGGCTAACAATCTTTAGATATAACTTTTTAAGAACCATTGCTTTTTGGGCCTTCGAATTTCCATAGCCTTGGTCCATGCATTTATTACACGGATTTTTATTATTGAGGCTTCATGCATTTATGTCTGTTTAAAAACACTACTTTTCATGAATGTTTTTCCACAATATATTCATTTCAATACTTTAGGGCCAATTTCATTAGGCTTGCCTTGCATTCATGTATGTTCAAAAACACTACTTTTCATGAATGGGCTTTTTTCATAAGATATTCATTTTATTTCCAAATACATTGTATTGATGGCAGTGCTATTTGTTTCAGGTTTAGCCAACACAACCTAGGCAACTCAGAGTCGAGACACAAATAAACAGGGAAGCTTGTCCAACAAAGAGGCTCTAGTGGGGAAAGGTCCTCCATGCCACAAGTCAAGTAGTAGGTCGGGCTACAAACATAACTGGAAGGTAATGGATGGGTAGAGATAGTGGACAATAAAACCAACACTAGCAAGCCAAAGTATGGTGGGAATGATCACCTCTATTCTCCCTAAGGAGGGTAAAACCAATTAGTATGGGTCAAGAACTTTTAGGTCTAAGTAGGGACATACATAGACTATCAATACAACCAGGTCCACATATTTATATGATCACCAGATCAAGACACTAAATGCTAAGACATGCCACATGAATGAGTATAAAAGCAATAATAACCATAACACAAGATAATATTTCCCGAGTCATATACATGTAAATAACCAATCTGAAACAACTTCTATCTAATGAGAAACTTCTGCTGCAACTCTGGGCAATACTGACTACTCTGTGAATGGCTAAATGGCTACATCAGTCCTCAAATCTGAGTGTCCTGAGACTTAGTCATGGCATGGGAAACTACTATAGTCCATCATCAAATAGTGATCCATCATAGATGCTCATCTCAGCATGTCATATGTAAGGGAACTGGCTGAAAAAGTGTACTGGAATCTGAAAAATAGATATGGTAGCCCAACTACTATATATGTGATAACAGAACCCATTGTCACCTTGATTCCTAACTCCTTCGTTTAGACCCAACTTCGAAAGGTTAAGGGGGGTAGTCCCTATTTACTAAATTTTCAAAGGTTTGGTTTTAGGAGTTAAAACTCAGTTAGGCTTATTTAAGTTCAATGACAAGCAATCATGCAAATATCAAAATATTTAATGACAAACAAATCTTGCTTTGAAACTTAACCAAATAAAGTTACAAGAAAGAAATAATCAATTACTCACTAAACCAGTGCCTATTCTACCCCACTTGGGATATGGAGCCTCAAAATTATTAAATTACACTTGATAACCAAGGAAGTAGAGTTTCCAGATATAAAAAAAATCACATTCCAACAACAATCAATATTCACATTTAAATTATTGAAAAATACTTTTTGCAAAATAAATAAACAATGAATAGAAACGTGCTTGTAAATAACCCAACTTGAAATGATGCACTTTGTTTTCGGCTAAGTCATACTTAGTTGGACTGCAAGTGAGCAGACAAAGTTTGATCAAGGTTACTTGTTCATGATCAGAGTTCAAAAGTTCATCAGGCCTTTTAGGCCCATTTTATTATTTTTGTACCGCATGTTCATACCCCCTTAGGGTAGTTGTAATAAAGTGTGCTAGCATGATGAATTTGTAAAGGGTTGGGCTTTCTAGGACTTGACATCAATCCGATTATTCCAAGGTGTTTTTTCCCTTGTCAATTATGCAATGTTGAATAAGCGATGTATAATTTTTGAGTTTTTCACCGCTCCTCCAAAGCTAGAATGATTGCCTTGGTGGTTAGGCCCTAGGAGGTTATTACAAGTTACAACTCATGTGTCAATGTATATGAGCATGCTAGGCATTAATATTGAGTCGTATGGACATGTGCTAAGTCCCCCTAAGTTTTTTTCAATTTTGAGAAATATATTTTTTTCTTGCAAAATTAGGCCATTTTTTAATGGTTTAATTAAAAAAATTGTAAATGGCATAAAAACTTGATTTGGAGGCAGAATTTGCTGTGTGGATGCTCACTTTAATACTCAAAGCATACTCTTTACCACGAGACACACTTTTCATACACTCTAGGTGATAAAAAAGTCACTTAAGGTCATTTTTCGTTAATAGAGCATCAAATTGACATTTTAATGTTAATAATGCGACATTTTGGGATACGTCAAAGTTTGAAAAAGTTAAAAAAGCGACATGTTTAATGTGTTGGGTTGACATGGCAAATTTGTCCCCCATGAAGGCGACCCCATCTAGTCTTAAAGACGTCATCTTAAGAGTATATTAGAGGTGTGGTGAATCAATCTTGTTGGTGAGATGCGCCAACCTTATGGATTAGTGAGTGGTTTGTTGGTTTGTCGAGTCATGGGAGGTGGCGAGTAGGTGGAGTGAGGTCGCCTACCTCATGCGAGGTGGCGCCTCCTCCATAATGATCACTCCACTCAACCTAGCGCATCCCTTAATTACCTCATGCAACATCCACTCTATCTTCAATGTTGGATACGCCTTCCCTGGGTCTCCTTTGGCTATAAAAGCAAGGCTATTCTCCTTCATTTGAGATAAAGTGTGAAACCTTTGCTGCTGTGTATTTGCTTTGTAATATTTTCTTTTATCATTGAAAAAAGGCTTTGGAGGTCCATCTCGTGTCTTTGTCAGCTGGATGTTCATGGTTTCATTTGCTTACTGAGGTAACCGTAGAGTAATATTTTGCATGTTGTATTTCTTGTCAAGCTTAGCCTAATGAAGGATTATGGTTAATCATAAGATTGATTAGTGTTGTTTCATTATTCAATTGAAATATCTAGATCCAAGACTTAAGATTTGTATGCCCATTTCCTTATGAGTATGCTCTCTTTATTTTCGGTTTAGAATTTCACTAATATCTTGACAAGTTTGTGCAAGTGTGAAGGTTCCTACAGGGATCTTGGTGGATTCGTAAGGGATCTTGATTGCTTGCCTTACCCTACATCTCCTTAAGAGAAACTTAATCCATTGCAAAGTTGCAAGCATCTTCAATTGCCCATTTCAAAGAGGGGGCTTTCTTTCATCTTCTTCAACTTCAAATTTTAAAATCAATCTTTCGGTTACTTGGTTACTCTCTTGCTGATTAGATCTACCATTTCAAAAAAGCCAATGAATTGCTTAGATCTAAAAGTTCACAGAGTCTTATCACATTTCAAGAATAGATCTAGGCATAGGACGTCTCTTTGTTGCAAGTATTTTATAGGAAATCTAAAGCTTGCTCTCGAAAGTAGTTTCCTTTGAATATCAAAGTTTAAATCTTTGCAAATTAAGTGCATCATATTGGCTTCCCTCAGAAGCAAGCCAAGACCCGAAGGAAAGCTTGCTTTCCTTGGTTGTTTTACACCTTTGTATCATAGTTTTTTCTTAACCATTTTTTAGAGTTTTTCTGTGGATGTTCAAAGACACTCTTAAAGTGTTTTTGAGCATCTTTAGGATTTAATAGCTCATTGTTTTTATAGGTTTGGCAATAAAAGAGAAGGAGGTGTTGGCCAATTTTCAAAGATTTGAGCCATTCAAGGCTTCCCGGGACTCCCTGTTTTCTTACGGTAATTTTTTCAGCTTTTGTAAGCCTTTGGATCCCAGATAACAAGGTCCAAAACACGCTTTTCTTCACCCATGTTGTAACCGCATATTAAAATTTTCGAGTGGGCTCTTCAAAGCCCACTCCCCATCCCCCAGGGTGATTTGCGTCGATGTCACTTTTCATGTTTTTGTTTAGATTAGTTTATTTCTTGCATATCTGTATAGTTTGTTCAATGTATTCTCGATATATCTTTTTTTGATTCGAAGTAAATGAATACTGACCCACTATTACGATAGTATAGTAAGTAGACAACCTCTATTTTTAGTTTTCTTTTTATGTTAAAATAAACCCCCTTGCTTTCCCACGTATGGTTCATGGACATGGGCTTGCTCCAGTACTGAATCTGGAAAGAGGCTCTTGGGTTTTATCTTTCGAATCAAACAACCTCGCAATAAAATTCTTAAAACTTTACCAAGGCTCCATTGTGTATGCTCTGCATCGCTGCAGTTCAATTGACCAGTTGGAGGCATCAAAAGCAACATGAGTGATTAGTTCAAATTAGTCTCATTTTTAGTTAACCTCCGAAGGCGAAAACCCAACTCCTCGATTTAATCCATTGTGGGGAAAGTTCACAGAGGAAGCGAGAACCACTGGATAGTGATCTCAGGATACCGTCAGTATACACCCTCGTTTGGTGTAGTGTTGGACCTTTAAAGGTTTTGAACATACTTCTCGTACCATCAGGTATATCTGGAGTCCCCTTCCCCTTTTTAATCCACTCATCTCATTATTAATATAAGACTGACCAGGAACAATTGCAACACATCTTCAACACTACAATTTTGCATCTTCATTTTCAACATTGGTCTATTTTCCTTATATCTTACAATCATTTGATTCAAGTTAATTCATGTGTTGATCAATTATAATTTATATGCTGTTGTGCTTATATTCATTGTTGCAAATATCTTGTTTCCAGTTTCTATTTTCATAAAAAACTCCAAGATAACTCATCCATAAACCACCACTAAAGCTTAATTAGCCTTAGCAACCAATTAGGTTCCACCCCCTTTGGCTTCGTTAGGATTTTTCCTAAACGAAGGAGTCAAGATCAAATCACAGTACTTGACTCAAGACTTGCTCCCAAGGATGCACTTAATAGCTTGAAGATTTCTTCTATGACAGCCTAACCCCCCAGGTGTGTGAAAGGTGGCAACAAACTTGAAATAGAATGCTTTGCAAATTGTCAAGTGGTCAGAATGTTTTGCAAGTGATCCTGTAAATTTTTAATGATTTTAGGTCTTACTTTAGCTTAGGGAAATTAGTGTGTTGAAAGATGGAAAACAAAACTTAACTAATGTGTCTACTCCAAACACTGTCACTTTTGATTTGAGAGAGACTATGGGGAGCTCAACAAGAGAACACAAGGTTCCCTCCCAGAAGGTCTGCAAAGATAGCTTGATGCTCTAGCCCAGTCCTGTGAACTCCGGAAGTTGACGGTAAACCTGGGCAAAACAAAGGTTATGATCTTCAATGGGACGAGGAAAACTTCAGACCTTCGTTTCCTATTCAAGGGGGAGGAAGTTGAGATCACCAGTACTTATACTTATTTACGAGTGCAGTTCTCCGGGCCTTGTTTCAGTCTATGACCAACCCTCCAACCTCGAATCAACAAGGGGTATGGGTCTCTAGCCCTCCTTGAAAGACAGTGCTTTCGTCACCATTTCCAGGATATCTCATCCAAGATGGATCTATTAAATACTTTGATTCGTCCCACTGTTTTATATGGATCAAAGATCTGGGGCCCCTTGCTACTCGAGTCAGATTGGGCTTCGACTGAAAAAGTCCAGATCCTCCTTCTTTGACGTATCATCAGGTGGAAGCAGACAGTACCACAACACATCATCGTCGCTGAGTTTGCAGCCCAGGCCTTTTGCCTTGAGGCAATTTTCAGAAGGCCGGGATAGGTACCTGTATCTAACTTATTGCTCTGCCTAGACGATTGACAGTGATATTTGCCCAGGCAGGGCCAAGTGTTGGCTCACAGGAGTCTCGATCCTTCTTGCCTCAGTGGGGATCCAGCTAGATCGTCTTCCCCCGTTCTTGTACTCTCTAAATGCTCTGGGGCACCTTCTACCTATTCGACAAGAGTTGAGTAAGATCATCAGAGAGGATATTTACAAACAGTTCATCTAGGTCACTTGGATCAATTCTCCGGGAGGATTGCGCCCAAAGATGGCCTTCTATGCTAAGCATTTCTTGGAGATCAGAGACAGGCTCATTGTCCGGCCCTAGTATATGCTTCGTCACTGGATGCATGCCCTTCGGATCCCTCTTGGACAGTTCAAAGTAGGATTACATAGACTCCAGGTAGAGTCAGACCACCAGATCGATAGATCGGATAGGATCTGCCAACTTTGTCACCTACAGGAAGTTGAAACCGAGTCACATTTTATCTTTAGATGTCCTGTCTACTATGAGATAAGAGGACGTTTCTATTGCTTGTTCAGCGGGGACCAAGCTCTAGCTGCTTTCTTCAGATACACCGACCAGAGATGTCTAGCACTTTATATTCAGGAGGCCCTTTGGTTTCAAGCCCAAATCCTCCAGCCTCCCACCAGATCAGACACCATGCAGCGGATCATTGCGTTCTTCAACATGCTACCATCATCCAAGGGCACCAAGAGATCCATTGATCTTGATATCGACACAACTTCCAGACCAGGAAAGGCTGGAGGCCCTCGACCCACGAGATCTCAGCGGCAGCTCCATACCAAACCTCCCTCCAGGAGTTGTCCAGGGCCATCTAGAACCCACCGACACCAGGCTAGAAGGCGACTTGTGCCTACCAGCCCCTACTCGGGACAACAAACACTTTTACAGTTCTCTCAGTTTTCTTCGTTCAACCCCGGATGTTAGGAGTACCTGATCCACCCTGATCTCTCCGGCTCCTGGATCTTGTCCACCTGAGCTCCTCCGCCCCTGTGCAGGACTACAGGATCAGAACTGGAGCAGGAACTCTTCCATGCTTCAGCCTAGCTCGACTTGTTTATCTCTACTTCTAGCTACTTCATTGATTATATTGTATTTCCTTTTGCTCTAAAGGGAGATCGTTTGATCCTCCCACATGCATAAACCATCATTGTAACCGACAGTCTCGTTGACCTACTTTGTGGTCATTAGTGGACATTAATAAAATTATCTTATCTTATCTAGCTCCGCAAATCAATCCCAAAGATTGTTGGGCGCTCAATAGGAGGACAACCTTTATTTTTTCAGTTTCAAATGAGATAGATGTTGAGTTCCTATTATTCTAGGCAACGCAAATCTTTGCCCTTTCTTATCACCTGGGATTCGACAAACCGACGAGGGGAGAGAATATGGGGTAGAGATGGGGCAAAGTTTATTAAACTTATTGCAAATATTAATTGAACTTTTAACAAAAACTAACCAACACAATATTGCAAGGTGTGGGCACAACAAATGTACAAATGCTTTTAAAGAGAAAAATTAGATCCTAGATCTTCTTGTTTTGCTTACAAAGGTGGGAAAACCCAACTTCTTTTGCAAGCAATGGATGGCAACTGAAAAGTAAATGAGAATTCAACCTAGCCACACAACCATCTTCCTAAGGAAGAGATGGGGCAAGCAATAGAAGTAGAAATACTGAAAATATAACTAAGTAACAAACTCTAGCCCCTCTTCACTTGCAATGTAAGGGTGGGCAAGCCCAACCTCCTTTGCATGCAAGGGATGGGTGAAAAAATAATTTCAAATAGAACCAAGTCCAAGAGACTCTCTTAGACTTGTTACAACCCAAGAAATTTAAGTAAGAAATGTGAGAGAAAGAGGTAGGAAAAATGGGGTTTCACCCCTTCTTGGCAATGGCTTTGAAGTCCTTCATTTTGAGTATCCTTTGCACCCTTTTATGACCAAAATTTGACAGTTTCCCCTTGTACTGTCAGAAATCAGCAAGCAAAACAATGGTAAAAGATGCCCAATATCACTTTGGGGCACAATGAGTGTTAGTGAACTATTATGTACAATATTTCCACAAAATTTATCAAGTAACTAGGTTCAAAGATTTTGAGAATACCAGTAGTAAAACAAATTTTAAATTGTTAATGAGATAAAATAAATATTCAGAAATTTAAATTGAAAATGGAGAAAAATGCCCTTTGTTCTTCAAAGTTTGAAGAGGTGGGGCATCCAACCAAGGAATCCCACTCTCCAATTCAAGCAACCTGCAACTTGAGAGATATTTGTTACACAATTAAAAAGAAGGTAAGATTCATATGGTGAACAAAGAAATCATAAACTTCAACCAAGAATAATATGAAGTTCTTAACAACAAAAATGAAAACGCACAAATCTAGATAAAAATACCATAAATCTTACCAAAGCAAGAAGTTTGCTTCTTTGGCCTCCCCAAACTTGAGCACTTTTGAGCATGGATCCAAATCACCATAGAGCACCAAACGATACAAGATTTCCTCCAAAGGATTTTATTAATAAAGCCAAATGGCTGAAAATTATATGGCAAAAAATGAGAGCAAATGGAAGCAAGGAGGAGGAGAATCCTCCTTATAAAAGAAAAGTGAAGGAGGGGGGAGTCCATTTGCATGTTTGCCACTTGTCACACAAGAGGGAGGGGAGCTCATGAAGGGCAAGGTGCCCCCCTAAGGAGACCACTTCAAATCTTTTGAAAACCACTTGCATGCGGGGGGGGCCTTTTTGCTTCTAATATCACTTTAGGTACATAATATAACATTTGGAAACTTAATTTCCCCTTCCCAAACGACTTTAATCACTTTACAAAATTTTGCCATTCTAATTAATGGCCAATTTTCTTGATTTTCTTGACTTTGGAAGATATGTCCAAAACCTTGTCAAATTCAATGACTTGACTCCAAACTTGGTCAAGGGTGTAGGGGGTCTCATGCCATTGATTTTGAGTACCCATACTCCTATTTATGGGCATTAGGTGCCACTTATCTCTCTTTACGTTACAACTTTTTTTTATGTAGAGGGACATTTTTTAATTACCAAAAATGAAAAAAACCTATACAAAACTTAATGAAATTCCGCAAGACTCTGGATTAATATCTAGCATGGTAATATACGACACTGCTACACCTCAATCACCATGGGCTCGATTATTCACCACTTTGGAGGAATTTTTGAGTGAAAATTTCAGATAATTAAAATCGTTTAAAAGCAAATTTAATTATCCAAGAGAAAAACACTCAATGAAATGACTTCGCTAATGATAAAGTCATAGGTAACTAACTTTTACAAAAATTGACCCTCATGCTGACATATAATTACCAAATCCCCTGCAGGGGTGTGACAATTTCATGAGCAAGAAGAGAATAAAGGGGCAAAAAATGCCTTGCTGAGTCTTCTGAAGCTTGAAAAATCTTGATCGAAGTATGTCTTGATCATCTTGACGGTACATGGTACATGATACATGGTTTCTCACCTAGTTGGTTAGGTGGTCAAGAGACACCACCACTGTTTCCCTCCCTACGCCTTGTCAGCTCTACCCTATGCTTTTCTTTTCAACCAAACAACTTGTTAATGCTGAACTTTGCATAACGTGCATTCCTTTCCTTCTGTGGTGGTCGGGCCGTAAGATTATAGTCTATAACACTTCCATCTTACGTGTACATTTCCTCAGCTGCATGTATTCATATCCCTCTCGACTGCACGATGACCATACAACATGTATTATTTTCCTATATCGACTGTATTCACTTCCCCTCGACAATGGTATCTTAGATTTATGGTAAGATAACAAAACTATATTAGGTTTATTGTTTACTTGAGGATTTAGATGTTATAAAGAGTGAGTAAGATATCATTATAAAGTATACATGTTATAACATGTTAATTATATATTAATAATTAGGTATATATTATACTTTTCAAATTATATATATGTTGGATATTATATATAATAATATATATCATATATGTATTATATATGACAAGTGAATATAGTATAAAATATAACTTATATTTTGAAATATATATAGGTATATATTTATATACCTAGGTATATATATTATATTATATAGGTATATATATTATAAATTTATATATTATACTTTTCAAACTATATCTATCTATCTATCTATCTATCTCTCTCTCTCTCTATATATATATATATGTATGTATGTATGTATGTATGTTGGATATTATATATAATAATATATATCATATATGTATTATTATCATTTGATGGCACTTGTTTACGAGTTTTGACTCCTATAGTCTTGTTTTCATCCCATGGCATAAACCCACATAAGTGCTTTCTCACACGGGTATATGAACCTGTGTAAGTTACTCCACAATGGGGGCATGTAAATTTTGTGGTTCCACCCTCTCTCCCTCCTCCAAGCTTTGTGACATGTTTCCACAAGGGTGTTTGGTTGTCTTTGTTTTTTTTTCCATCATCATCACCACCTCCTCCAAGCTTTGTGACATATTTCCACAAGGGTGTTTGGTTGTCTTTGTTTTTTTTTCCATCACCATCACCATCACCACTATCATTTTCCTCATCCTCCTCTTCCTCTCCCACCTCTCCTTGGTATGTGCCACTACCCACTTCTTCATCCTCTTCATCATTTCTCCTTTGGTTTCCAAGCAACACCATCATAATAAACAATGGAACCAAAAGGACAAACCACATTTTGATTAGCATACCCATCACCATGTTTGTAGTCTTGTAGAGATTTAGGCTCTAGAGAATAACTCTTTTCCTGCAATGGAATGAGGGAGAAGGAATGGGAAAGAGTAGGAGAAGAAAGCCTACTTGCATTCAAGCCATAAAAAAATACATGTTTAAATGGAAAAAAAGCAAGAATGAGTTTAGAGCCTACCTCTTTGGCTCTCCTATGGTGGTTGAATCATATGGGAGCCTTCAATCTGCCCTCCAAGAACTTGCAAATGGCATGCTTAAATCTCCCTTCTTGCTTTCCCAGGCTCTTCACCAAATCTCCAATTTCACTCCACGCTCCACAAACCCTTGCAAACATGAATCAAATGGAAACAATGAAGTCAAATGAGGTTGGGGGGTGTTTTAAAGCCCAATCAAGCCTCTTCAAAAAAGACAAATGATTTTTTTTCCTCAATCTGCGGATTTGATGCGGGAGTAATTTCAGGAGCGATGAGGGAGCAAACGGTCCCAATCGCTCCCACATCGCTTCGGGACAGGGGCAGAGAGCGTTTTTTTTAGCATGGGAGCGCGCTCTACCAAAACGCTCTTGAACGGGAGTGAAATGAAAGCACGCTTTGAGGACGCTTTGGCAGTGCTTCTCTCGGAAGCAAACTTCCGGAGCGGGGGTGAAGGGGGGGGGGCACGCGAGGACCCCCGCAATGTAGAGCGTAACAGACCCCAAATTTACTCTAATGGATTACTCATGTTTTCCATGACCTAGCATAGATTTTGTGCTTCCGTATACTTTATTTTATTTTCTTGTCTTTTGCATTTTATAGGATGCCATTTTGTATTCCCACTTTGTAATACCATCTTTGTACTTGGCAGTCCAATTGACGTACTTCTGTGGTCATTAGTTGGACATTAATGAAATTATCTTATCTTATCTCCAACTATTCTAGTGGATTGTTCTCATTCAAGACCTGGCAATTCTTCTCCTTTGGTCCTTCTTCTAGTAGCTCTTCTATAGTTAGTCAATAATACATGTTCAGATTTGCATTAATGACTTGTCTGGTACTGCTAGTGTTCAAATGCCTTTTCTCAAGTGGCTTTCCCCATTTTCTTATTGGCTGATCTACTTCATCATATTGGCACTACAAAAAAATTTGCTTCTAATTTTCCATTGATTAGGTCACAGCCAATGTCTAAGTGGACCACATCTACTCTATAGGACATTGTTCTTCACCTTCACCTTAAAGGAGAAATGGACATTGACAGAGCCCCCCTATTTCACATGACCTTGTTGCTAAGGTTGATGTTGATCCTCCTACTTTCAATCATGCAAAAGCTTTGTTGAATGGAAGGATGCTATGGCTGTCAAATATGCTAGTCTAATGAAAAATTGGACTTTTGATCTAGTTCCCCTATCGAAGGGTAACATTTTGCCTCGTTGCAAATGTGTCTATAAAACCAAGTATGCTGCGGATGGAAGAATTGAGAAACATAAAGCATGCTTGGTTGTTAAAGCTTTCTACCAAAGAGAAGGGATAAACTATTCAACATTTTTTGCACCAATTGCTTGTATGGACTCCATTCAAATATTTCTATCTATAGTTTCTTTACTAACTTTGGAAATTCATCAGATGGATGTTAAAAGCATAGTTTTAAAAATCGGAATCGGTTGAGGGTCAACTCGGAATCAGAATTGGTCGTAAATCGGTCGATTTGAATTTGGTGAATCGGTTTGCTAAAAAATACATAAAATATTTAAATGTTAAAGAAAAACAACATTTTCAAGATTATAATTCATGATTCCAAGGCATTGAAGACAACATATCCAAAATCTGCTCATGTATATACCATATAAGAGTCAATATATCAAAATGGCACAAAGTGTACTCTAGTCTGGACTCTGTGCAATACATATTTAGGATACTGGAACTAGAACAAAATACATAATCCATGAGGCCTAGGCCCTATATAGTAAAGGCTATATGGCCTGTAGAGTCCAAAAAACATGCTACATAGTCAACTACATAATACATCATCAATGATCATCATCAAACTCAGCACCAGCTGCACCACTGCTAGAACTCGAGCTAGAAGTTTGGAGATCAATACTTACATCGTCCTCTGCTGAAAGAGGTTCACTAGATTTTTTGAGGAATGGCTGGCATAGAAGTGAACCTTCTGAACAGCCGACCATTTCCAAGGGCCCAACTTTTATGTTGCCTCTATCAGTATGAAATTCTTCTTCCAGTTTGATTTCTCCATCATGAGGGGTGTCTTCCTTGGCAACTGTTTTCACTTGATCTCCAGGTTCTAGTTCAGGATCTGGACTCACTTCAACAGGAAACTGTTTTATGTTATTTCTAAATTCAGAATATTCACCTGGGACACTTTATATGGCTAGAAAGTTGAAACCCAGCAGAAAAATTACTTTTCACACATTCATCTCGTTGATAATGTGGACCTTTGGGAAGAACTTCTGGCAAAACAGGTGCAACATCTTTAGCCTCTTCCACATTACAAATGGGGTTTTTGGTTGAAGAGATTTCTGTAGTTTCTGGTGAACATATAAGAATAAAATCCTCCTCCTTCTGACAGCTTGAGTGTGCTTCAATTTCCTTGGCAGTTGGAATGCTTTGGCTTGCATGTGACGTTACAGAAGAATGCCCTGGTGTTATGGTAAGGGGGGATGAAGAAAATGCCTCTTGTGAAATGCTTTCTTCAGCAGTGAATCTTTTTGGAGGCTACCCCTTATGCAGAGAACTGGAGGAAGAATGGTCCAAAGGGCCATACTCAACAGCCATGTCCGCATGTTCTACACCAGATAAACACAAACTATAACCTGGAGAAGAATGGTTGCAGTATCCATCTGCAGTTGGTACAATGGCAACTTGCATAGGTTCCACCCAACAAACCGGCCGGTTTGGGTCGTGAATTGACCGAGCAGACCAGTTCGGTACCGAACCGATTTATCAGCCGGTTTGGTAACGAACCGGTGAATTGGCCGGTTCTTTACAGTTATATATCTTCTTTACAGTTAGTATGTATACCTGCTACATGCAGAAGCGTTATGAGAGTCATAGGCAAGTCACTAAGTGCATTCTATGTTATCTTAGAGGCACCACTCACATGGGCATTCTGTTGAAAATTTTGTGCATTCCTGCAATTAATATATAACTGAAATTTCAGCTTATTCTTAGAAGGTTTCTTGGATCTTAGCCCTAGAATTTTTAGTATTTAGGACTACTGTAAACTAAAGTGTAAAACAGCAGCAGAAAGATCACAATAATTCACTTCTAATTGCTTCAATCTTCACAGCAATTCAAGGAGAAAAGATACCAAACCGGGATGTAAGTTCTGAGCCCTTCTAGGTAACTCTTAACCCTGAAACCTATTTAGATGTAAGATGTAAGTTTTCAGCTCTTTTGTCAACCAACAACCAGATCTGAAAATTTATTTTAACAACAGTATAACAGCAGTGAATGCAGCCCCTTGTATTCTTCCTTTAGATGTTAAATTACTTAACATCTAGTTTTTAAGTTTTACTAGTGTGATGTTTGCATTGTCAAGTTTAGCATGGTACATTGGTTACAGTTTCCATGCAAGTTGACTTCTAGCTGTATCCCTGACTAGGATTTCAATCTTGTACCCGATTTCATATTTATACAAGTGTGGAACTTATCAACCAACAATCAGATCTGAAAGTATATTTTAACTACAGTATAACAGCAGTGAATGCAGCCCCTTATATTCTTCCTTTAGACGTTAAATCACTTAACATCTATTTTTTAAGTTTAACTAGTGTGATGTAGGTTGCACTGTCAAGTTCAGCGTAGTACATTGGTTACAGTTGCCATGGACGTTGAGTTATGTGAAGGAATGCTTCTAGCTGTATCCCTGACTAGGATTTCAATCTTGTACCAGATTTCATATTTATACATGTGTGCAATTTATAAATTTATCTAAAGAAGCATTTTTTTAGCTGTTGAACTTCAATTGTGCTTTCTTGTTATTTACAAGATTGAAATTTTTTGATAGTTAACCTTGACATTTGCAATGTTTACCTATTGCATCATTTATTGATATGTTTTTTTTTGTAAACTCTGAAACATATTATTGCCTAATAATTTTCTTTTGTGGTTTCAGGTGTTTTAAAAGCTTGCCATACCAAGGGGGTGGAGAACTTTTTTATCTATATCTTACAACATACTTGTAACTATCCACTATTATATTCATGAATTTTGTTAATGTGTTTTATGTGTATATGTATTGGAGGTCTCGAGGTGCATTCAAAGAAGTGTTTTCTTTACTTTTTCTTTTTCCCTAGCAGTTACACCCGAAAGATATTGGCCTTCTTGCCACTTTCGATATTCAAAGAATGTAAAAGGCATCTTTATTACCTTCATAAAGGTGTGAAGGAATATGAAATAAAAGAGGTGCTGTATAGTGACAATCTTAATAGGTAAGATGTATGATGCTGTTGTTAGAAAGTTTAATCACATAGAATATGCTGATTAAAAGCAAACTGTTGTGGCAGCGAGGATCACGAGGGTGGTACAGTCGCCACATTATTGTACCATAGATTCACTGTTATGCTTATGGTATAGACATTGTAATGTCTAGTTTAGAGCATAATGTGCAGATGAAAATCTATTTTCTATTGAATGGATACTTTTGAACATCTACAGAAAAAGCTGATATGTAACAAAGGCACAACCTTGTATAGTTGGATCAATCAATTCTAGTCGAATCATTCAATTCTATTTCAATCTTTTGATGTTAATAAACACCACGCATATGAGAACGAGTTTCAATATTTTTCTGATTTCAAGGCGATCATTTTTTAGTTCAATACAGAATACCAGTGTAGATATTGGAAGCTTGTACTTTTCATAGCTGGAGTGGATGGCACCTTTTCATCGTAGTATGTTGCCAAGAAGTTATAACCGCATTCAACATACTTGCCCACGGAAAAATAGTTTCAATATAATATCTTTCTGCAGCATTCGTTTTTTCCTAGTTTCATAGAGATTTCCCAACTCTAATAATGTCTGGGATCTTTTCATAATTCTCGTCTCCAATTTTTTTTGTCTTTGATCGCCTCTTTTCTTCTGGACAACTGTTATTATTTATTTCCATAGAATGCAAATAGAGGACCCGCTGGGTCAAAGTCATTGATAGGTATACACAAAATATAGAGCCCAAGCATGAAATTCAAGCAATAGCTAGCAGGGCCCGACTCTGAAAATAAAGTTCACGAGTTGCCTTCTTTATCCAGCAATTTGACCACTTTATTTTTTAATCATGAGCTCGTATTTGAATCTAGTAACATTCCTTATGCAACTTTTTTTAATATTTTTCCAAAGTTTTCTCCTTCGTATTTCATTCTTTTAAAATGATGGTAGGGATCAAGGTTTTGTATCGGGTTTTCATGGTAGTTCTTTCAATGCGTTATATAATATTTTTGCTGTAGTTTTTACACTGGCTTATTTACAATGGCCACTTTTACTTTAGAACACAATCATTACTGAGATTCATTGCAATATTATGTTGGAAACGTGCGACATTCTATTTCCAAATGATTCTTGTGTCAGGCTTGTCAATTTCCAAAATTAGTTTTCTATTAGATATTGTTTTGGAAACGTGAGACATTCTATTTTCATATTATTTTCTTTTGTGTGAAGCTTGTCAATTTCCAAAATTAGTTTTCAATTAGATTTTTTAAAACATCATATACGTGACAAACCCGGAAACTTAATCTTATTCTGCACTCTCACCAAGACTCACCAAGATAAATAGTGTTTTAACTTATGTAAAGGGGCAAGCCAAAAAAAGTGGATCACTAGATGGGGCATCACCTTTATGAGGTTATTTGTGGTCATTGTCAGCAGTTTGGCAGCCATTTTTGTCACTTTATAATTGTTTATGATTATGAAGAGTGAACATTGTGTTTTACAAGAATCGTTTGAATAAGATAAATTACTCGGGAATTTCTAGTCCCTTGTCTTGGTAGGTTTTCCCGTTTCTTAGGCCACTCAATGCTTAACTGGATCAGTGCCAATTGAACCACATTTTTGGTGGTTGATATAAATTTGTTATGATTGTTTTAGAAACTTTCAATTATGTATGATGCATATTCATGCAAAGTGGACCTATTGGACAAATGGATACATATCTTTTGGGATCTTCGAGCAATATGGAAATCTTGTTCTAATAATTCTGTGTATCTTTACTTTATGGGTTACACTGTTTATTTACCAAAGACATATGTTATGCTCATTTATGTATTTATGTATTGTTGCATATTATATATTTAATATAATATGGTGCTCACCAAAATCATAGATATGGATACAATAGTGCCATTTCCATCATTAGTTTTTATGTTGTTATTTGGATGCTCATATATGTATTCTTATTTATAATATTCATAATATTATTCAAATATTTATAATATTATTTAAATAGTTATAATATTATTAATAAAAGTCATGGATATGGATAGCAGTGTTTTCATAATTTGTTTCTATGTTGTTATTTGGAGAACATAATTTGATGTTTCATGAAAGAATTGTTTATAATGACAAATGATTATGGAAAAAAATGCTTTACATGTAAAGAAAAAGAAATAATTAAAGGAGGTGCTCAAAATATATAATACTTTATGGCACTCTAATCATGCATATTGTGAAATTTGCCATCATCATGTAATAATTGCATCACCATTTTGAGCTTTTGAAAAGATTACCTATGATGATGTGAAGACAGGTTGCATGCATGTGTACGACTAATGCACTTAATTGCATAGACATACTGTACATAATCACTTGTTCAATTACTCAAACAAATTTTCAATATAGTGCTAAATTTCTCAAACAGCTTTTACGCATCATGTGGTAAGTTGTTCAAATAAAGCTTTCAATTGCAATTAGGGGCAACCATTGTGAAAGGCATTGGTAGAATTTTATTAGAATCAAATATAAATTAATAGAATTTTATTTCAAAAAATAAATTGTTGCCTCTATGCTTCACAAAATTCTAATAAGTATTCCCTTTAGATATCATAAATCTGCAGTTTGAAATCAAACACATGCATGGCTAATAAGTGTATGGGCATTAACTTAAATCTATTTTGAATACTAATCATTTTAACACAAAAATAACTAGAGTGAAGAAGCATTTAATTGTAAATATGTTTAAATAATCATATTATGGTTTGGGGCATGCTTTGTTTTGCCTACAAATTCTCAATTTCAAAAACTAGATTTGAATTCATTTTTATTATTATCATTGTCAATGTCAAAAGCCACCATGAAAATCGTGTATGTTGTTTTAATCATGCTAGATTATGATGTAAAGTTGGTAAACTTCAAAACTGATTTTGAATTAGATTTTATTATGATTGTATACATGTCAAAAGCCACGATATAAAGGGCATAGGCATATATTTTTAGTTGTAGAGTCAAAATATTTATTGTTTTTTTAAATGTTATGGTAATGCTAATTTATGTTCATCCCATCTCTATTAATCCACAATGTGATATTATAATTTTAATATTTCAGTTCTTCTAGACAACAAAGTTAACTAATGATGTCTTTTTCAATTGATTCTAATATATATGGTTCTCAACTAGTTGGTTCACCTATGTTACTCCAATAATTCTTCTTATTTATCGGTCAAGTGCAAGAACCATGGATGAGACTAGCCACCACCCGTTGCTGGTTTTGAGCATATGGAAACCACATTGTGCTTGATGTCCAACCAACTCACTTAAATGTAGCTTGACCATTCCCTCATGGAGTTCTAAAACAAGGCTATCTTACATCCATAATGGTTCAAATTTTCATATGCTTATCACTTAAAAAAATCTAACTCTAAATATATTAACTCATAGGCACTAATATAAAAAGCAGAACATCATGCCAATCCACAGTCAATACACCTTGAGATAACATTCTCAATGTTATATTGGAACATCAGCTATCTCTTTCTTAGTAGATCAAAGATCTAAGGAAATGAATGCAAAAGCTTTGAATGCAAGTTTTGGGGATTTTGTATAAGATGTGTATCTTGGGATGTCGTTCATGTGGTCATGCCTAACATGAAGGTACATTGTGTTGATGTATTTGTAATTTCGGAAGATATTTTGATGTATATTATCAATATATGTTGTTGTATCCCCATTGGGGATGTATGTTACCCCTTTACGGGATGTCTAAATTATGTCTATACCGTGAGGTACAACCTCCATTGTAAGTTGGGGCAATAGTACCCAGTGTAACATCATGTAATATGTAATTGTGATGTCTCTAGGAGAAGTGCACCCCATGTGAGATGACATGTAGGCTCGAGTCTTATATTTGGTGAGTGACTAGAAAGGGTATAAATAGGGAGGTGCTCTCCCTCATTTATATACACCTCACACACTCTCTAAGGCGCATGAGAGAGAGACAGTCAGAGGGGGAGAGAAAGATAGCTGCCGAACATTTCTTATTACTGCTTTTGATCATCTTACTATTCTGAAGAAGTTTGCAGGATTTTCTCCTTTATGGTTTCCCCGATGAAAATCCATCTTGTGTATCTTTTATATCTTATACGTTTTGATGTACTTGTAATTCTTTCAGGTAAAGATCCTAGATAATCTAATCATATCTTAAGAAAATCTAACATGGTATCAAATCCTCTTTGAAAGAAGGCACTGAGCAACTGCAGGAACTAGGGCTTCCTAGTTGAAGGTGTTCTCTTCATAGATCATCAAGCAAGGAGGGCTAGGCTAACTCGCCTCA
Source organism: Pseudotsuga menziesii (assembly GCA_001517045.1). Classification (NCBI taxonomy): domain Eukaryota; kingdom Viridiplantae; phylum Streptophyta; class Pinopsida; order Pinales; family Pinaceae; genus Pseudotsuga; species Pseudotsuga menziesii. Next base: position 109,334 of record LPNX010657834.1, on the reverse strand, counting down.
CTAGGGCGCATCTATTGGTGGTAGCATTTTTTGAATCAGAGAAGTTTCACTGTGCAACCGAAATACAACTACAATGGCAGCTAATGGAAATTAGGGTTTCATGCTTGAAAACCCTAGAAGACTAAATTTAGTCATTCTAGAACTTTCACTATAACGAGAGATTGGAGAAGGCTCAGAAGCCGAAACTTTTACAAGTTGGAGAGAAATTCTTACTGTAGCTTGTGTAAACGTTTCAGCCTCAGATTCACTATACTTCTGGATATATGGTTCCTCCAAATCAAAGTTCCAGCCTCCTCCATAATACAGTCATAAACATGTGACCTAGGGAAATTTGCTATATCTTGGGCTAGGAAGGTCCAAATGAAATTTCACAAGATGTTGCAGGCAGAGCACAGACTATAGTTTCTATGGTACGCTTTTCAGACCCAGAATGTGAAACCGTGACACGTGGAGGTCCGTACAAGTTCGCTATGCTGAACAGTCTCCAAAGTAGTCACCTTGGGAAAATTTGCATAAGTCCTACTTGGAGAATCCATTTCTGCTCTAACCCGTGGGGTTGGAAAGAAGACATATCATGCTATCTCAGTGAGAATTTTTAGACTATAAGGATTCGAAACTTTGGATATACAACAGAATCATTCAGACATTTCTGCAGAAGAAATTGGAAAACTAGAGTTTATTGTTCTGGGAGCTTCCCACCACTCTTTTCAGAAAAGAAATACATTGGACAACTCGGATATACAGCAGAATCAATTTCAAACATTTCTGCAGAAGAAATTGGAAAACTAGGGTTTATTGTTGCGGGTGCTTCCCACCACTCTTTTCAGAAAAGAAATACATTGGACAACTTGCCTTGAAGATGCCATACCCAATTAGAAGTTTGAAAAATTAGGGTTTCTCTGACAAACCCTAGATCAACCAGCTTCGAAACCAGGTCGGACACCTCAAATTAGTAAAATCTAAATCTTTATTATTTCCATTTGAGGTTCACATTTTAAAATGACTAATCACACCCAGCTTGATGACAAGCTTGGTGAAGCTGACAACTTTCGAGTATGGAAGTTTAGGACCTCCCTGATCTTGAAAGGAAATGACTTGGATCAATATTTCAGTAAGGGAGTTCTAAGAGCCAAATGGAGATGAGGCTAAGGTAAGGTTAGAGCCAAGAGAATCATTGTAGATTCTATTAAAGATCATCTCATCCCTCTTGTGTCATCCTTCAAGACATCGGAAGGAATGTGTGCCAAAATAGTTGTTATAACCAATCAAAGAAGAATAAGAAATTGTTATAACCACCTTGAATGGCCTCCCAAGATCATGTGATTCATTATTCGAGGAATGTGTGCCAAAATGAAGTTGATTACCTTCATCAGACATTGGGAAGAGTGCACACAAGAAAAAGCTCGACTCATAATAAGAGAAGAGAAGATGGGAGCAATTGAAGATCAAGCTCTCACAATTCAAAGAAGATCCCTAAAGCGATGAGGAATATGAAGGACTCAATTCTTGAAGAACCTATTATCCATCTTAACAATTTTTAAAGGGTTGATGCTATTATGAATGAAGAAGATGATGAAGCTGAATGTTCAAGAAGTCTACCCACCAAACAAATAAAGATAAGTATTCAATTATCATTTCATGATATTGTTTGGTTGTGCATTCGTTTATATTCAGTTGATGTGTTATACATGTTTGAGTATTTGCATTTATAAGAAGTCAATGATGGTGTACAACATTCGATTACTACTCATCTAGATTAAAACCTCTTTGTTGGCATATTAGGAGTAGTACACACTCTTAATAACATTGGGGTAGAAGGAATCTAGAAGTCATTGTATGTGTACGAAAGATGAATGAATGTTGTAGCATTGGCTAAAATAGTTACATGGCTATGTGACATATATTTGTCACTATTAATATGTTTTAGAAATTATGATATGTTTCTAATCATGCAACTAAACTTGACTTGTAGATAATTCTGAAGAACAAGTAATGACAGTTCAGAAGAGGAACCTGAAGCTTCCCGGGTCAGACACACCGTGGCGAAAGAAAGAGCTTCAAAAGAATATAAAGAGAATGGTATATCCACCTCGAGAGATGAAGACCACCTTGGGCACGAGAAATCATCCAAGATGAAGAATAGTATGACGAGACTTCCAAAGAAAGAAAGAGGTCTCATACACACTCTAGTTATGTGACACTGTTGAGCGACATCATTGATGCAGAGCCTTCCAGCTATGAAGAAGTAGCGAAGAAGAAAGGGAAGGAGACTATGATCAAAGAGTACCAATTGATAAAGAGGAATGATGTCTAGGATGTGGTGCAAAGACTTGAAGGGAAGTCCGCAGTGTCTTCCATATGGATCTACAATATCTGACATACAATAGATGGCGACATCATGGGATACAAAGCAAGATTCGTAGCACGAGACTTCTCACAGAAAGAAGACATAGACCACGAGGCGACATTTGCACCAGTTGCAAGGTACACTTCAATAGATCCATATGTGCAGGTATGAGATGGGAGATGCACCAGCTAACATCAAGACAACATTCTTGAATGGTGTAGTCAAGGAGGAAGTGTATGTAGAGCAACCACTGGGAGTTGAGACACATGACATGAAGACTCATGTGTACAAATTAAAGAAGGCATTGTACGAGCTTAGAAGAAACCCATGGGATAGAACATACAGTTACATAAAGAGCTTGAAAATCACCTAGAGTGATGAAGATCTTAACCTTTGCTACAAGGTTGAAGATGAAAGCCTATAGAGGAAGACAAGCTCACAGATGGGTGCGAGAAGAACTTTTCAACAAAGTTCAAAAGAGGATCTTGGTATCCGGTGACCCTAGATGGATACATAGAATATTAGTAGCAGAGGAAGCTACTTGTCACTCCATTACAAAATGTTTCAATACATAGAGTACAAAATGCAGAGGGACAATAATTCTCCGCTTTAGAGAGAGTGACTACAGAAGATCCTGAGGTTCGACATGGTACGACATGATGGACAGTTTACTGATGGCTCTAGGATTTACTGAGAGTAAAGTGGATTCCAACCTTTACTTCAAGGTTGAAGGTGGAAGACCTGTGATGCTCCTGTTATATGTCGATGACCTGTTCCTGACAGGAAAAGAGGATTTCATTAAAGATGCAAGGAGACTTGTTGCCAAGTTTGAGATGAAGGACTTGGGTATGATGCACTACTTTCTATGCATGGAGGTGTGGCAGAGTGTGGATGGACTCTCCCTTACACAAGGGAAGTATGCAGTGGAGATCCTGAATAGGTTCGAGATGATGGACTGTAAGGCCATGGCCACACCTATGGCATTGAACCTGAAGCTATTGAGTGATGCTTCATTCGAGTTGGTTGATGCCACGATGTATCGTCCGATGATTCAATCCTTGATGTACCTGACGAATACGAGGCTAGATATTTGCTTTTCTGTGAACACATTGAGCCATTTCCTGACAGATCCAAGACATGTTGACTTGATTGCTGCAAAGCATATTCTAAGGTACCTGAAGGGTACAGTTGATTATGGGCTCAAGTATAATGTGAATCAAAAGATTAACCTGGAAGATTATGTGGATTCGGATTGGGCAGGCAGTGCCATTGATAGGAAGAGCACTTCGGGGTGCTGCTTCGGCATGAGATCATGTGTGATCTCTTGGTTTAGCAGGAAGCAGTCCCATGTGGGACTGACTACAGCCGAAGCAGAGTATGTCGCAGCTTGTTTGGCTAGTTGTGAGGAAGTATGGCTGAGGAAGCTACTGTCTGATTTGTTCGATCTCCAGTTGGATGCTACTTGTATATATTGCAACAACCAGAGTTGTGTGAAGTTGTCTGAGAACTCGGTGTTCCATGACAAGTCAAAGCATATCGAGATAAAGTATCACTATATCAGGGATATGGTGCTGAGAGGAGCATTGAAGCTCCAATATATTGTGACGGACGAGCAAATAACCGATTTATTGACCAAGTCGTTAACCAGAGTGAAGTTTGAGTACTTCAGAGAGAAGCTTGGTGTTCTTCAGATTGAGGTTCCTTCCAACCGGGAAGTGATGAGTCCGCAAGACGCAAATACACATGAGCCTTTCCGACATGGTGGCAGGCTAGGTCCTCCCATGGTCGTTGATGTAAGTGTTGGAGCCTTTCCGACATGGTGGCAGGCTATGTCCTCCCATGGTCGTTGATGTAAGTGCCAGAGCCTTTCTGACATGGTGGCAGGATAGGTCCTCCCATGTTCATTGATGTAATTGTTGGAGCCTTTCCGACATGGTGGAAGGCTAGGTCCTCCCATGGTCATTGATGTAAGTGCTGGATCCTTTCCGACATGGTGGCAGGCTAGGTCCTCCCATGGTCGTTGATGTAAGTGCTGGAGCTTTTTCGACGTGGTGGTAGGTTGGTCCTCCCATGGTCGTTGAAGTAAATGTTGAGCCTTTCCCGGATGGTGGTAGGTTTGTCCTCCCATGTTGGTGGATGTAAGTGTTGTGTTATGTGTATCTAGGTTGTGCTTCGTGTGATGATGAAATGAGGTAACCATAGGGTACACAGGTGTTGCAAGGCATGTAATCAGTCTTGGGATGCTCCTTCAGGTTTTGTAGTGGCATATAATCAGTCTTGGGAAACCTGCATGTTTTGCAAGAGGCATTAGAAAAAATTTCAACTCAAACTGGGCCTCCTAAAAAGAATTGATAAAATAATAGTTAAAAACTTAAAATAATAAAATAATATTTATTAATTTTGGAGGAAGAAAATAAAAAAACTACTTTTTTGTTTGTATTTTTGACATATATCCCCGTGTTTTTACTCAAATTTCGATCGGGAGAGCTCATTGGATGCGGAATTAAATTTTGCATCCAACGAGTACCCACTCGGCATACTTTTGACAGACCCCGCTACCCCAAAAACAAGAAATACCTGGAAAAATGTGATGATGACATCATCATCACGTTTTATCAGATATTTCTTGTTTTTGGGGTAACAGGGTCCATCAAAAGTATGCTGAGTGGGTACTCGTTGGATGCATAATTTAATTCTGCATCCAACGAGCTCTCCCGATCGAAATTTGAGTAAAAACACAGAGAGATATGTCGAAAATACAAACAAAAAAAGTAGTTTTTTTGTGATACCTATCCCCAAATTTATATTAAAAAAGAGTTTAAGACCTATATGGTATTTCAAATTTAAAGCAATTTCATTGGCTAACACATGATGACATGGAATTTGAATCAAATTTAAAAGGCCCATTTTGAGTTGAAATTTCCTCTAATGCATATAATAAGTCTTGAGATGTACCTACTTGATGGCTTGTTCGCAGAGACGATGAATACCTAGAAGAGGGATAGGCCTACATCTAGCATGAAAAAGGGCTAGCACTGTAGAAACTTCTAATGACAGAAAGTATGGGACGACGAAAAAATTATAAGAAGATGATGACAACAACTATGATGAAGACTCTATGACTTTGTGATGATGACGAAGCAATGAAGACCTGAACAAATGTGTTGATGACTGTGCAGAGAGAGAATACCTTCCTATTTAAGAGAGAGTGTTGATGTATTTGTAACTTCGGAAGATATTATGATGTATATTATCATTATATGTTGTTGTAACCTCCATTGTAATTTGGGGCAATAGTCCCCAGTGTAACAGCATGAGTGGGCCTAATGGTTAAGAGCATGTGTTTCCTCTTAGGAGGTCACAGGTTCAAATCCAGAGGGGGGTAGTGTATGTACACCTCTATAGAATTTAGCAGTTAAATCGTTGCGCAGAGGGGGGTCCCTTGTCCCACAAACAAGGGGGTCTCATACACCAATTAGTGTCTCACTTGGCCGTGACCTTAAAAATAGATTATTATTATTATATGTAATTGTGGTCTCTCTAGGAGAAGTGGGCCCCATGTGAGATGACCTGTAGGCTCGAGTCTTATATTTGGTCAGCGACTTGAAAGGGTATAAATAGGGAGATGCTCTCCCTCATTTATACACACTTCACACACTCTCTAAGGTGCATGAGAGAGAGACAGTTAGAGGAAGAGAGAAAGATAACTGTTGCACATTTCTTATTACTACTTTTGATCATCTTACTATTCTGAAGGAGTTTCCGGGGTTTTCTCCTTTATGGTTTCCACGATGAAAATATTTGTGTCTTGTGTATATTTATATCTTATGGATTTTGTTGTACTTGTTATTCTTTCAGATAAAGATCCTAGATAATTTAATCAGATCTTAAGAAAATCTAACACATTGCAGTATATGCATTGATGGAAAGTGTGAGATACACTCTAACAGTTGTCATGGTTTAAGTGGTGGAAACATGTTGAGGTTTCTAAGACCTTTATCAACTACATGAAAGGAATACATGAATGCACCAATTTTTAATCCAATAGTGTGATTTGCACGATGCATGTGCATATGCAAGACAGGTAGGTGATGCATGTGCATGAGAGGTGCACGTGCATGTGCATGAAAACTGAGTTAAGGTTTCAGAACCCTAAAAGTCATCGAAAGGTTATAAAAAAGAGCAGAGGTAGATGGGGGTGAGCACCTTGGGTATTGTGAGCAGTTGTGTGAGTAGTGTGTTTATCTACATCGTTGAACAAATCATTGCATGAGGAGCATGAATCACTGCATGAGGTTGACTTTGCATTCTTGAGAAAAGAACAGTTCAATCTAGAGGCAGAGGAGGGGCATAGATTTGAGAGGGATTTAGTGTACTTATTTTGATGCAAAGAGGATCCTTTGGAGGTAGTTGATTTTTCAGCTGAGGGCTCAAAGATTGAGCACGCATAAGAAGGCGAATTAGAGCACGAGGAGGGCGAATGCTTGCATGAGAAACAAAGGCACATTCTTAAGCAGAGAGCAGAATTTTTTGTGGAGTGACGTAGATTTGAGCAGAGATCTAGCACACTTGATATGTAGCAGAGGGAGAATAGATCAGAGATAGAGATTGTGTTATATACAATAAATAATATATAAAACAAGTAAAAATATAAAATATAAATTACCATTATATATAATTAACCAAAAAATACTATGTAACATGGTGACTTTACGACCAGTCACGAAAAAAATATGTATATATATATGCCAAAAAATACTTATTGTAATTCATCGGGCATTTTTCATAAAATTCTTTCTATTATCACACTCAGTTTCGTATTTTTTCTACTTCATTGGTATTAGAGTCGAAAAACGACTGCTGCAAATCGCCACCGTTGTCCAAGCTCCAAGTCGTTGATATCATCCATTGTCCAGCCATCATCACCTGCTAACATTTCCCCATGCCTCTACTCCTTACTCAGTCGCATCCATTTTTTCCTGCTCTCGGGCAGCCATCCCCCTGCTTTTCCCTCGTTTGCGTCTGTTTTCCTCACGTGTCTACGTCCGCATACATCTCCCACGCACCCTTCCACATCCCCTTCCATTGCAACCCATCATCGTCTTCCTCCTGCGAGTGCGCTCCTCTGCTGCTTCATGCAGTTGTCCGTCAACTGCCTCTACATGTTCCCCCCCCACTGTCGACCTCCTACGCTCACCCCCAACTCCTCTTCCGGGTGCTTTCGTCTTCTCTCATCGCCATCTCCACCTGTCCTCTTCTTGTCNCTCCACACCAACAAGGTTAACACAAATATATATATATATATATATATATATAAACTTATTATTATTATATGAAAAAAAAAAATATTATTATTATTATTTAAAAACAAATCGTGGTTGGTTGGCTTCAAACAACCCATACAATAAATCAAGGTTCAACATGGAGAAAATACCAATAGTTTCCAGAATGGGAGATATCAATGCCAGATTGGAGTAATTGGACAAAAAAGTCAACCAGAGGTATGCAGACTTGAAGGCAGATATCGACAAAAACAATAATGAATTAACAGGACTCAAGGTAAGAATAGAGCAAGGCATCATTGCATTGAAGGCATATCAAATGAAAACTCAGGAGTCCCTCGACAATATTTTGGCCAAACTACTGCCGTACACTTCGTTTCCCCCACCTAGCCATAATCCACACCTAAACCCTTTCAATTTACCTCCTCCAAATACGGCTAAATCGTTAGGCCAACACGACACGACACCACCCCATGAAGTTCCTTTCTTGAACATTCAATCAATATCAATCCCCCAAGGACACAGATACCAGATAAGGGTAAAACTAGAGTTACCCAAATTTGACGGTGATGAAAAACAATGCATCGTCTGGATCAATAAAGTAGAGAAATACTTTGACATCCATAGCATACATTATGATAGCGAGAAGATTAAGTATGCTGCCATGCAATTGGAGGAAAATGCCTACAATTGGTACATGTGGTGGAAGACGATGACTCGAGTCCGTTCCTTTAATTGGAATAACTTAAAAAACAATCTTCTTAAGAGGTTTCAAGGCGTAACCAAGAAAGACTTCTTTGCCAAGACCACGAGGTTACAACAGAAAGGCAGTGTAGATGAGTACACATGTGAATAGGAATATTTTGCAACTTGAGTTCCAAAACTAACTGATGACCAACGTCTGTAAACATACATACATGGACTAAAACCGCACATTCGAGATGAGTTAGAATTAAATAACGCTTCTACCATGGAGAAGGCAAGCCATAAGGCCAAGATCATCGAGAACAAGTTTAAATGATCCACTCAAAGTAGCTTCGACAAAAACTACTCCAAGAGTAATCCTCCCCAATCAGCGATTACAAGGACTTCTAGATATACGCCACCACATCTAAGAGAAGAAGCAAAACCTAGTTTAGAAGCCTAGAGGACAAGGGAAGGAAAGTGCAAATTTTGTGGAGAGAAATGGGATCCCAAGCATACATGTTTACAAAGGAACAACCCCCAAAAATTGTATGCTTGCGAAGCTGAAGAAGAAAAAATATCAGAATGTGAAGAGTCACGTGATGAAGATAAAGGAAACCAACAAGACTACCACTAGAAGATGACAAACCAAAAATATCGTTAGCTACCATTACAAAGATATCCCAACCACAAACACAGAGGCTAAAGGGACATCAAAAAAGAAATGTGTTGATTCTCATAGATATAGGCAATACCCATAACTTTATTAATGTTAATCTTGCTAAGATATTTAACTTATTTGTTTTCCCAATGCCTAACATAAAGGTCATGGTAGTAGGTGACAAGAAGATTGGACATGTGGGAAAATGTCACAAGGTTAAATTACAAATGCAAGAATATAACATAGAATCTGACTTCTTTGCAGTAAATCTTGGAGGATTAGATGTTGTACTGGGAATCCAATGGTTGCAAACATTGGGTACTTACTCCACTAACCAGCAAGAGCATTTCATCAAGTTCAAATGGCTAGGGAAAATTTACAAGTCATACGGTTTCCAACCACCGCAAACTCAATTGGTTACATCACATCAGATGGAAAGGCTAATTCGAAAAGGAGCACCTGTTTACATAATCCTATGTCAAGATCTGCTTACATTCTTCGCTTGTAGATCATATCATGTGATCTTTTGCTGCAAGCCACATTTAGTCAAGTAATCAACAACCTTGCATAATCATGAAATTCTAATCATATGAATATTTTAATGCAATGGCAATAGTAGACATGCAAACATTTTAACCAATGTTTTAGCACAACTTCCATCCATAACTCATTGAATGTTATTTAATCATAACATTTAATCATAACATTTACTACATGAGATTTACTATTTGCCAATAAAAGAAAGCTATAACGCATGCTCATCATGTTATACTATATCATACTTCCTAATTCTAGGAATACATATATGCATATAACCTTAATGAAACACATTCAAAACCATTCAGATCTTATTTACAAGAGCATATCGAAATACAAATACTTATCTTTTATTGTTTTGTGGGATATGTCTTGACCTTCGCTTCCTTGCGGAGATTACTGGAGTCCTTAGGTCTTGATCTTCTTGAAAATTTGGTCTCATGCACGAGGTAGCGAATCTATACATGGGTGAAGGAAACCTCATCCAAACTATGACAAATTGCTGCATGGAGAGATTGCTACAAACCTTGAACTCATCAATCTTCTCTTCATCCTTGCCGTGAGAGCAATGTTTTCTTCTTTGGTGCATATAGACTTGTTCTGGATTCACCCTTCCTCTTTCATGCAGTCATGCCACAACCTTTCGAAGTTAAGTTGCACCTCTCGACTGTTCACTGCAACTAAGAATGTCTCTTATGCATTAAGGGAATTTTGAGGTCTAAAATAAGCCTTAAAACAAAACAAAAAAGTACTATCAAAATCAACTTTAAAAGAACCAATCACATTCTAGACAATGAAATCATCACTTATAATTGAGATGGAATTGTTTAAGTTAAAAATATTTGTCAAATTCTAAATAGTAAATGAAAACTCGTAATTAACCATACTCACTATAATAATAATACATACATACATTACTTTTAAATATAATATATTTATACCAATATTTCTAAATATTTATAAAATAAAATACTTCAAAATATTTTTATATATAATAAATATTTTAAAATAAAATATATTATTAAAAGGAAAAATAAAATTCAAATTCAGATTCAAACATAAAAGTGAAACTTATTAAACTTAAATTCATGCATGTACTAGTTGATCTAATGAACATAAATCCAAACTTCCATTCATGCGTGCGTTCTTTCTACGATGTGTGTGTGGTGGTATTAATCATATATACAAAAAGTGAAATTCATTCAAACTTCAATTTTCTAATGAATGTGATATATATAAAATTAATAGAATATAATATTGTTATAAAGAAATATATTTTTAGATATATATTTATGATAAATAAATATCTATGTAAATTTTAATTTTAAAGTTTAAAAGTTAAATTAAACTAAATAATATTCATTATATCTAATTTTATATTTACTTTTAATATTTTAAATTATAATCATTTAAAATTTATTATATATATACATAATTACTAATATAATTTATTCATATAAATTTAACTTAATTTATAATTAAAAAAATATTTTAGTTTACTTTATTTATTAGTATATTTATGTATTAAAAATATTTCTATTTCTAGTAATATTAAAGATATTTTTTTATTAATTTTATTTTTAGACACCTTTTCAATTTAATTCAACCATAGTTACATAGATTGTAGTGTAAAATGTGAGTTGTAAATAAACCTTCTCCACAAAATTCCTAACTCATAATATTTTATTATATCTTTTAGGAAGCCCATTTTAGACCTCAAAATTTCCCTAATGAGAATGGGGGACCATCAATAGCGATTTGAAGGAGATTATCTTCATCTACCACAACTTCAATGCTAGCAAGTTGATCTCTTACCCGAGAGATCTTGGTGAAGAAGGATTGACACATGCTTGTCCTTCTCCATCTTCAAATTCCAGAGCTTATTCTTCAATTCCCTCTTTTAACTTGGAGTCTTCTTCTCATATAGATTTGTCAATGTATCAAAACATTCATTTGCGGTCTTCAATGGAGTAATCACAGACTTTAAGTTGTCCTTCATCGAATCATAGATGATCCGTTTGGATTTAGCGTGGTTCTTCTTGAAGTAGATATGCCCTACATTGGATCATTAGAGGAAATTTGAGGTCTAAAATGGGCCTCCTAAGGAAAATAATAAAATAATAGTTAAAATAATAAAATAATATTTATTAATTTTGGAGAAAGAAAGAAAGAACTACTTTTTTTGTTCGTATTTTCGACATATCTTCTTGTGTTTTTACTCAAATTTCGAGCAGGAGGGCTCGTTGGATGCAGAATTTAACTATGCATCCAACAAGTACCCACACTGGATACTTTTGACAGACCCATCTATCCCAAAAAATAAGAAATACCTGAAAAACGTGATGATGACGAGTACCCACACTACATACTTTTGACAGACCCTGCTACCCCAAAAATAAGAAATACCTGAAAAACGTGATGATGAAATCATCATCACGTTTTTTAGGTATTTGTTGTTTTTGGGGTAGCGGGGTCCATCGAAAGTATGCAATGTGGGAACTCATTGGATGCAGAATTAAATTATGCATCCAACGAGCCCTCCTACTCGAAGTTTGAGTAAAAACACAGGCAAATACGTCGAAAATATGAACAAAAAAAATAGTTTGTTTATGACAAATATGTCAATTCAACCATTATGGTTGACTTATTTTATTGAGATTCTATTGGTTCTTGAATTCCAAGTCACAAGAATTTATTGTTGGCTCCTTTTCTTATAAGGCTCATTTTAGACCCCAAATTTCCTCTAATGGTAGGCTCCTCCATCACAGTAGATACAAAGCTATCCAAGTCATGTTCCTCCAGGTCGATGTTCAAAACCCTGACCTTCCAAGTGATGAGATTTAAAGTTCCCTCAAGACGGTCTTCCGATCCTATAGAGATCGATTCCATTGTCTTTAATTCTTGTGATCAACTCCTGATGTTCTACGTAGGTTCAATTTTTCTTTCCAAGTCTTAGCTCCTTCACGCACTGAGTTTTGATACCATCTTGAATTTTGTGCAAATTTTTGTTAGCATTGAACTTTATTTCTATAAGTTCAAAAAAAATGAAACTTGAATCAATAGAACATTCAATCACATAAAACATTCAACCATAACACAACATATGCCTTGGGAAAACCCTCAAAATAGTGAGGATGAAAAAACCAACAAATCTTCAGAGTATAATTATGATAGATAGTAGAGAATGTCTTTTACAACAATAGATTGCTTTCGGCACCCCAGGTGCAAGATACAGAGAGATAGAAACACCCCAGGTGTAGATACAGAACAATAGATAAAATATATCAACTAGATAAACTTTGCGATGAGTTCAATACATTAAATACTTGTCAAAACCATTACCATGCAAGGAATAGTGAATCATCCCATGGGGAATTTATCCTCCCAAGAAGAAACAACGAATTTCCTTCTTCAATAATTGTTGTGTTATGGTTTCTTCAATCCTGCAAATACATAATGTGCTATGCCTTTCTTCTTTACCAATAAATAATGCTCAACTCTCTTCAGAGTGAACTTTCCTCTTAACTGGATGTAGGATCAATTAGTTAACAAGCTAACATAAGTGTCATCATGCAATAGGTGTAATTCAAGTTTCATAACTTAAGAGTTGTCTTTTAACTAAGTGTCCTATGTTGGTTTACATAAAGTGTTGTCTTTTAGTTTAGCTAAAGTGTCATTATGCAAACACCTTTAGTTAACTAATTCATTTTATTAACACTTTAGTTAACTAAAATCATGTTGATTGATTTTGCTGAAGTGATCATTGAATTCTCCTTTAATTAACATATTGTATACATTAATACTTTAACTAATGATTTAGTTGAAGCATTGATTGAGGCATAAATTGTTATTTAACTGGAGCTTTATAACTGAAGCTTTATAATTGAAGCTTTAACAATTTGAGTTCACTTTTAATCAACTGAAGTTTATTCATGAGAGATTTCAAATTCTCTTGTTCTCTATGGATTTATTTATATCTCTTATATTTTACTACATTGTCAATATGTGTCAACTTTTAATTATCTATCATATCGAATTATACTTAGAATATTTAGCAGATGATGTGATCATATCATATTACCCTGGACCAAATGATCATATGCTAAAGTAATTCACTCTAGAGGTGGCCATTCTCTAAAGGAGACTTAATAGCGATCAATAACCATGGTTAGCAATACATCACACAACATTATATGATTTAGCATGAAAATCATTACCCCCATACAGGAGGTCCACCCCATGGGTACTTCAATATGGGAGGTCCACTTGAGAATGTTGACTTGACACACAAGTTCGGAACCTTGTCCAACAAGACTTTACAACATCATCACTTTGATAAATCAAAACATTCAACCCTATATGGGAGGAATAACCTTTATACAGAAGGATTGGAAATTCTTGAGTCCAACTCAAGAATTTACTCCAAGTACTTGAGTCCAACCTAGGCTTCCTCTATACGAGAGGACCTAATATTGGATGCACAATATTGGCTTGGAGAATGACTAATGATGTTGTAACTTTAACACCCTCTCAGCGAAGGAGGCATTCTCTGTAACACCAATCTTGTCTCATAAGTACCTATACTTCATCACAAACATAGGCTTTGTTAAGACATCCACAATCTCATATGCAATCTTATCATCAGTAGAAATGTACTGAAGTTTTGTTGGATCATTTCTCTGATGAAGTGATACTTCATCTCAATTTGTTTCAACTTATCATGAAACATGGGGTTTTCAAAAAGCTTGATGCAACTTTGACTATCACAACAAATCAATGTAAACTAAATCTTTTAACCCAACAAGTATCTTCTCAAGCTATATCTCTTTTCGACGGGTAGTACTAGCCACAATATACTTTACTTCTATAGTACTAGCTGAAATACACTTTGATTATGTAGTACTAGCCGCAATATTTCCATCTGAAATGGAGTTGGCATAACTAAGTAAGTTTACCTCACCACTGGAGGAAAAACTGAGTCCATAAGCAATAATACCTCAAAAGTACCTAAGCAAATTCTTAATGTCTATGTCTAATCTCAGACATGATCTAACTCACAACATATATTATATGTCTACTATGTATAAAATGCATTAAGGAATCTATAAGCTACTTATTCATACTTATGTAGTTTCCCTAAACTAGAAACCATGGATTCACAATCCATCATACCAACACATCAAATGTGTAATTTTCTTACAAAAAAGGAAAATCTTACCTTTCTTTTGTCAATATTCAACACTTTCTTTCTTCTTCGTGACTTCTGGAATAAGTTTAGAGTCTAGAGGAGTTCTCTGTGAGGTTGTCATTCATTGGGATTTTCTTCAAGGCCTAACCACTTTCAAAGTGGTTTCATTTTTCTTTTCTTTCTTACGGTATCCCACTAGCCAACTATATGGCTATCTGACTTCTCAAAGAGGATTGAATTCTCCCCAACAGTCCTGACTATTGTTGGTTACATCGTAGGTTACACTGTGTTTATTTACCAAAAACATATGTTATGCTCATTTATGTGTTGTTGCATATTATATATTTAATATAATATGTTGCTCACCAAATTCATAGATATGGATACAATCCATAATGCCATTTCCATCATTTGTTTTTATGTTGTTATTTGGAAGTCCATTTATGTATTCTTATTTATAATATTCTTAATTTTATTTAAATATTTATAATATTATTTAAATAGAAGTCCATTTATGTATTCTTATTTAAATATTTATAATATTATTTAAATAGTTATAATATTATTCATAAAATTCATGCACATGGATAACAGTGTATAATGTCATTTCCATAATTTTTTTCTATGTTGTTATTTGGAGAACATAATTTGATGTTTCATGAAAGGATTGTTTATAATGGCACATGATTATGGGGAAAAATGCTTTACATGTAAAGAAAATGAAATAATTAAAGGAGGTGCTCAAAATAGATAATACTTTGTGGCAATCTAATCATGCATATTTTGAAATTCGCCATCATCATTTAATAATTGCAACAACATTTTGAGCTTTCGAAAAGATTGTGCATGATGATGTGAATACAAGTTGCATGCATGTGTACAAATAATGCACTTAATTGCATAGTCACATTTTACACAATTACTTGTTTAATTACTCAAACAAATTTTACATATCGTGCTAAATTGCTCAAACAAATTTTACACATCTTGTGGTAAGTTGTTCAAACAAAGCTTTCAATTGCAATTAGGGGCAACCATTGTGAAAACATTGGTAGAATAGATTTTTATATTTTTATTATGGAATCAAATATAAATGAATAGAAATTTATTTAAAAAAATAAATCGTTGCCTCTATGCTTCACAAAATTCTAATAAATCGTTGCCTCTATATATCATAAATCTGCAGTTTGAAATCAAACAAATGCATGGGTAATTAGTGTATGGGCATTGCATAAGCCTGTAAGTTAAATCTATTTTAAATACTAATTTTTTAACACAAAAATAACTAGAGTGAACAAGCATTTAATTGTAAATATGTTTAAATAATCATATTATGGTTTGAGGCATGCTTTGTTTTTCCTTCAAATTCTCAATTTCAAAAATTAGATTTGAATTCATTTTTTTTATCATTGTCAATGACAAAAGCCACGATGAAAAGCGTGTATGTTGTTTTAATCATGCTAGATTATGATGTAAAGCTGGTAAATTTCAAAACTAGTTTTGAATTAGATTTTATTATGATTGTATACATGTCAAAAGACATGATATAAAGGGCATAGTCAGATATTTTTAGTTGTAGAGTTAAAACATTTATTGTTTTTTAAATGTTATGATAATGCTAATTTATGTTCATCCCATCTCTATCAATCCACAATGCGATATTCTAATTTTAATATTTCAATTCTTCTAGACAACAAAGTTAACTAATGATGTTTTTTTCAATTGATTCTAATATATATGGTTCTCAAGTAGTTGCTTCACCTATGTTACTCCTATAATTATTCTTATTTATTGGTCAAGTGGAAGAACCGTGGATGAGACTAGCCACCACCCGTTGTTGGTTTTGAGCATATGGAAACCAAATTGTCCTTGATGTCCAACCAACTCACTTAAGCATAGCTTGACCATTCCCTTGTGGAGTTTTAAAACAAGGCTTTCTTGCATCCACAATGGTTCAAATTTTCATATGCTTATCACTTAAAAAAAATCTAAATCCAAATATAATAACTCATAGGAACTAATATAAAAAGCAGAACATCATCCCAATCCACAGTAAATACACCTTGAGATAACATTCTCAATGTTATATTGCAACATGAGCTATCTCTATCCTAGTAGATCAAATATCTAAGGCAACGAATGCAAAAGCTTTGAATGCAAGTTTTGGGGATTTTGTTTAAGATATGTATATCTCAGGATGTCCTTCATGCAGTCATGCCTATGATGAAGGTACATTACAGTATAGGCATTGATGTAAAGTGTGAGATACACTCTACCAATTGTCATGGTTCAAGTGGTGGAAACATATTGAGGTTTCTGAGACCTTTATCAACTGCATGCAAGGAATACATGAATGCACCAATTTTTAATGCAATGGTGTGATTTGCATGATGCATGTGCATGAAAAGTAGGTGATGCATGTGCACATGCAGGAAATGTAGGTGATGCATGTGCATGAGAGGTGCATGTGCACGTGCATGAAAACTGAGTTAGGGTTTCAAAACCCTAAAATTCACCAAAAGGTTATAAAAAATAGCAGAGGTAAATGGGGGAGAGCACCTTGGGTATTGTGAGCAGCTGTGTGAGTAGTGATTTTATCTACATCGGTTGAGAAAATCATTACATGAGGGTGAATCACTGCATGAGGTTGACTATTCATTCTTGATCAAAGAAGGGTGCAATCTCCAGACAGAGGAGAGGCATAGATTTTAGAGGGATTTAGTATACTTCTTTTGAGGCAAAGAGGATCCTTTGGAGGCAGTTTATTCTTCAGCTGGGGGATCAGAGATTGAGCACACACAAGAGTGTGAATTAGAGCACGAGGAGGGAAAATGTCTGCATGAGAGAAAAAGGCACATTCTTGAGTAGAGAGCACATTTTTTTGTGGAGTGGTGTAGATTTGAGCAGATATCTAGCACACTTGATATGTAGCAGAGGGAGAATACCTTAGAGGTAGAGATTGTGTTATATACAATAAATAATATATATAAAAAAGTAAAAATATAAAAAATATAAAAAATATAAAGAAGAATAAATATAAATTACCATTATATATAATTAACCAAAAAGTACTATGTAACATGGTGACTTTACGACTAGTCAGGAAAAAAATATGTATATATTTGCCAAAAAAGAGTTATTGTATTTCATCGGAGATTTTTCATAAAATTCTTTCTATTATCAGACTCAATTTCCTATTTTTTCTACTTCATTGGTATCAGAGTTGAAAAACGCCTGATGCAAATCGCCATCGTCGTCCAAGCTCCAAGTCGCTATTATCGTTCATTGTCTAGCCATCGTCGCCTATTAGCATTCCTCCACACCTCTGCTCCTTGCTCAATTGTATCCATTTTCGCCTGCTCTTGCGCAACCACCCCCTTGCTCTTCCCTCATCAGTGTCTATTTTCCTCACGCGTTTGTGTCTGCATCCATATCCCACACATCCTTTCACATCCTTTTCCCTTGCTACTCATCATCATCTTCCTCCTGCGAGCACGCTCCACTGCTGCTCCATGCAGCCGTCTATTAGCTCCCTTTGTGTGTTCCCCCCACTGTCGACCTCCTACGCTCACCCTTTCTGCACTGCTATATACTCCCAGCTCCTCCTATGGTTGCTTGCTCCTGCTCTCCTCGCCATCTCCACCTGTCCTCTTCTTGTCTCTTGCATCCGTGCTCCACGCCAACAAGGTTAACACAAAAAAAAATTAGAAAAATATAAACTTATTATTATTATATGATAAAAAATTATTATTATTATTATTATTATTATTATTTATAAAAAAATCGTGGTTGGATGGCTTCAAACAACCAATAAAATAAATCAAGTTTTAGCATGGAGAAAATCCGAGTAGTTGCCAAAATGGGAGATATCAATGCCAGATTGGACCAATTGGATGAAAAAGTCAACAAGAGGTATGCAAAACTGAAGGCAGACATCGACAAAAACAATAATGAATTAACAGGACTCAAGGCAGAAATAGAGCAAGGCATCAGTGCATTGAAGGCATATCAAAAGAAAACTCAGGAGTCTCTCGACAATATTTTGGACAAACTACCGTCGCACACTTTGTTTCCCCCACCTAGCCATAATCCACACCTAGACCCTTTCAATACACCTCCTCCAAATATGCCTAAATCTCCAGGCCAACATGACACGACGCCACCCCATGAAGTTCCTTTCTTGAACATTCAGTCAATATCAATCCCCCAAGCACATAGATACCAGATAAGGGTAAAACTAGAGTTACCCAAATTTGATGGTGATGAAAAACAATGCATCACATGGATCAATAAAGAAGAGGAAAAATTTGACATCCATAGCATACCTTACGATAGCGCCATGCAATTGGAGGCCAAAATGCCTATAATCGGTACATGTGGTATAAAAATTGAGCTCGCGGGAATCTATCAACCAAGACAAAACTCACGAATAGATCTCACAAGCAATTTACTCATAATTGACATGAAACAGTGCAAAAAATGGGTTGCAGTTGTATAATGCTTTCATTAATAAAAAAAGTAAATGGATAATTATTACAATGCATTACATTGGTATTAATAACCAGACAATTGAAATTCATGAGAGGAAATTTGAATTGGTTAACTCATACTAATTGAATGGATAACTGGACATGTCTAAATCACTATGGAGCTTAGCTAGTTAGATCCAGTTGTCTAAATCAATTAGAATCAGTTAAACTAGTCTAACTGATGTGGTAGGTGAGAAAAGGCTCCTTCCCACATGCATTTAATCAATGACTGGCGCTAACTGAATATAATTGAATGTAACTGACTCCTAACTAGGCTTGACTAGTCACCAACTGAACTCAACTGAAGGAGGTTGGTGTCGGCATTCCTAATGGCTCCTAAATTGTAGGGATTGGTCTAGGAGGTGCCTAAACTGATGCATGCAAGTTCAGTCATTTGCAGTTAGCCTCAATTAGTGTTCCCACACTCTAGTAACTGGTACATGTGGCCCAATTAGGCCATGTGGACCCAATGGTACTAGTGACTCAATAATGACCGACTCCTAAGTTAGGCATAATTGACCAATTTGGACAAGTGAGGATTATTTTCCTAACATGTGGCCATGAAGATGAGTGACACGAGTTCATTCCTTTAATTGGAATAACTTTAAAAATGATATTCTTAAGAGGTTTCAAGGCGTAACCAAGAAATATTTCTTTTCCAAGATCACCAAGTTGCAGTAGAAAGACAGTGTAGATGAGTACACATGTGAATGGGAGTCTTTGGCAACTTGAGTTCCAGAATTAACTGATGACCAACATTTACAAACATACATACATGGACTAAAACCGCACATTTGAGATGAGTTAGAATTACATAACACTTCTACCATGGAGAAGGTAAGACACAAGGCCAATATCATCAAGAACAAGTTTAAATGATCCACTCAAAGTAGCGTCGACAAAAACTACTCCAAGAGTAATCCTCCCCAATCAGCGAATGTAAGGACTTCAATATATACTTCACCACATCTAAGAGAAGAAGCAAAACCCATTTTAGAAGCTCAGAGGACAAGGGAAGGAGAGTGCAAATATTGTGGAGAGAAACGAGATCCTAAGCATAGATGTTTGCAAAGGAGAAACCCCCAAACATTGTATGCTTGTGAAACTGAAGAAGAAGAAAAAATCTCAGAATGTGAAGAGTTAAGTGAGGAATATACAGGAAACCATCAAGACTACCACTCAGAACTAGAAGACGACACACCAAAAATATCGTTAGCTGCCATTACAAGGATATCCCAACCAAAAACATTGAAGCTAAAAGGACATATCAAAAACAACAATGTGTTAATTCTCATAGATACCGGTAGTACCCATAAATTTATTAATGTTAATCTTGCTAAGATATTCAACTTATTCATTTTCCCAATGCCTAACATGAAGGTTATGGTAGCAGGAGACAAGAAGATTGAAAATCTAGGAAAATTATTAGAATTATTGTGCCATTATATTTTCAGGCAATGAGTGCAATCAGATTCTTAATTATTATGCAGTGAAAAGGAATGAATAATACACAATAAAAAAAATAAATCTCACGGGAAACATACAAGTATTGCTCAGATAATTACAACAATAAATTTCATTACATCCTAGCAGTAT
>LPNX010657834.1:46325-72176 GCA_001517045.1 Pseudotsuga menziesii | reverse complement strand
GTATATGATGTATATATTGTAATGATCATGGTGTGGAGCTAAAGGCCAAGGCCCCACCATTGATTGGTAATGCTATGTTTTGGATTCAAATTGTCACCGATGGTATATTGGGGCATGCGGCATATATTGTAGTGGTCACCATGTAAATATGCATCTATAATTAATTAAAATAAACACAACCAGCTACGGTCGCGGCAACTAAATCGAATGGGGCATGATTTTCCCAAGGATAAGGATGTGGAGGGGAATTTGTCAATCTTGAGCCAAAAAGGGGAAAAACCCATGTGTCTTATTCCCTTGTTTTTATTTCCAACCACTCTCATTGAAGAATTACTGCTGGTGGTTGAAGCAGTTAATGATTTTGGGGGCTGGGGTGGTAGGACTATCAGTCCTCACCCACACGCACACCCTACCCACGATTTTGGTTGTTCACCTCCTCACGCAGACATTCATCTTCACTCCACGAGTTGCTAAACACCCATGAACTACAATTCGCATCCTTCCTGTTGCTTGCTCATCCACGGACAAAAACGGAGCTGCTTTTCCTCACGCAGGGCCTCCATTGTCTGTTCCTTTCTTTGCTGGGTCGGATTGTTTACCCACGCACAGGTATTCTTCTGTTTGGGGCACACATAGCGAGCTGAGAGCCGTGCTCTTGCATCCACATCTGACTGTGAAGGGCCATTCACATTTTTGGCTGTCTCACAGACTATTTGGGTCGTTTTTCCCTGCTGTAAGTTGTGCTCACTGATATATTCGGGGCTGTAGTTTTCCCCATGTTGTGAAAGTATTTACTGTTACGTTTGGGGCTGTTGTAAATTCGAGTGAGAGTCATTTTGGCCATGATAGGGCCAAGAATGACTCAGAATTCATTTTCCCTATTTAAGCTGTGACAGCTGACTTAATTGCCTGAGTGCAATTGTTGGTCTTCGGACTGTGAGAGGAGCAGGGAGGTTGGCTTAGTTTTGCTTGATAAACCTGGTGGCTGGAACCACACAGACAGAGCTAGAGGGCTGGCCTTCTTCTCCATCACCCCTGAATAGCACTGGAAGGGAATGCAGGGCCTGAGGGACTATGTAGTAGAGAAGGGACTGATTCCTTGTGTTGGGTGTGGATGGGTGTCTTAGAGGTCAAGCTAGTTCTGGTGTAGGTGTCCTTGGCTCTGTAATGAGCTCACCAGCTTAGCAATCTTCCTTCTCCAACTCCTTAATGGCCTGATAAACCCAACTCTGTTGGCTTGGCTGTGTGTTTTGTGCATCCCTGGCTATGTGTAAGCCTGCTAGTTCCCTTATTCCTTGGAGAATTATGCCCAGCTCGGGCGTGGCAGCGCTGCTGAGAGACTAAGGAGCACGCTGGCCTATGGTTGGGTGGAACGTTGCAGCGACGTAGCTGGTTGCGGAGCAAAGCTTTCATAAGATAAGTGATTTTCTCCATTTTACTTCTGAAATCTTAATTTCCGCTAATGAAATTGATGAATGATGAACATGTTAAACGAATGAATGCTGGTTCAAATGTATGATGTTTCCGTTGTGTATGATAGATGATTGCATCTATGCATGATAAATGTTCATGTGTGTATGTTGAAGCATTCTGTTTTAGCAATTTTATGCCTTTACATGTTCATGGGCGGTTAGCCCGGGTTTTTGAAGCTGTAGTCGCGTCTTCCTTGCCGGTCAGAGGCATGGGGACGTGACAGGCTCAATGCAAAATTTAGTGAGACTATGTAGTTACCACTAATTATAGGACAATCATCAGTTCATTGCAAATGGGAATCACTGCCTCATTGGAAAAGTGCCAACGCCTCCACCGAGGAGCAAGAAAAGTGATTGAAATATAACAAATTCCTTCATTTGGGGTAACATACAACATGAGACCAAAAGGATAGTGGAATATAGGGTTGAAGCAATAAAAAGTAACTAGAACTCGGTAATTGGAACCATAACATAAATGACTACAAGCAATTTAAAGTAGCATGTCTCAATACCCACTCGAGACATCAAACTAATTACATGATGCAACTCTTACCTCAAGAAAGACGTGCTCAATTATGATATGAAAATTGAGTCATAGTAATTTGAGGACCAAGACACAACTTACAGAAGATTCAAGGATCAATTACACAGAAAAATGACATTCAAACACTACAATTAGGAGTTCAAGTTGTGTAATTGTTATCATTAATCAAAAGCAATGATACAATGTGTTACAATGGCATGAATATCCAGACAATTCGAATCCCAAGGAGGTCATTCGAATTGCATACATGAGAGTGGCTTAGCTGTCAATTAGCCACACTAGACACATCAGTTAACCACTAATCACAACCATAATTGACTCTAACTGAATCGAAGGCATTTTAGACTGAGTCTAACTGAATAGAACTCAATTTCATGTCAATCAGTAGGTGAGGGTGCATGTTTGACTTCAATTAGCTGAGATCAACGGAAATGAACTGAATTAGGTCACCAGAAGTTGTTGGAGGTGCCTTAAATCACTCCAGTTAACTGGAAATTACCAAAAATAGGAAAAATAATGATGGATGCTCCTTTACAGCTGTAGTTTAACTGAAAGTATGTGGAATAACCATAATTTAAATGGTTTGGGGCACTTAGGTCATGCAAATCAACCCATATTTTCTCCTTGATTGAATGAGGAAGCTCAGTTAGTCTCCCCAATTGAAGGAGAAGACTCAATTAGCCTCCCTGATTGAAGGAAGATTATCTAGTTGATGATGCAGTCACATATTCGAGCCAATAACTTAGGATAAGTGGTAAATTAGGCCATTTAGGCCAAATAATGATGTGTGGGTTAGATAATGACTCCAACACCCCCCGTTAATCTATACTCATGTGGAGGAGTAAAAAAATGTAGGGCCTCAAAAACAAAGGCTATAGGTCCACCTTTACAAAAAAGTAACTCTAAAATGCTCAAAAAACTCTAAGTGGGGAAAAGAGGAAAACCGTGTGGGAACCAAACCCCCCCTCAAACTGAACACTAAAGAATTCACTGACTTCACCCTGATGAAATCACCCCCAACAGTGAACAGAGGTAAGTGAACTTTTTCTCGGTAAAGTTCTTGGTAAAAATATTTGCAATCTACTCATCTATGGGGCAGTATTGCAGAACAATTATTCTGTCATGCACAAGTTCTCTGATGTAGTGCATGTGGAACCCAATGTGTTTGGTTCTCTATCTCTAAATTGGATCTGTTGATATCTTGATAGCACTTTGTTTGTCACAAAAAATTACAGTATATGAATCACTACCAATATGAAACTCGAACAAAATACCTTGCATCCAAACTGCCTGGATGCATGCATTGACCGCTTCATGTACTCTGCCTCTGCTGAAGAAAGGGAATGGAAGCCTGATTTTTTCTTGGCCAAAAAATAGGCCCACCACCAAACATAAACACATATCTGGAAGTGGACTTCCGATCTATGCTATCTCCTTCCCAATAAGAATCTGTAAATCCTACCAAGTCTAGTTCGAAATCAGTAGCATAGTGAATGTCATAGGATCTAGTACCCTGCACGTACTATAAAATCCTCTTGGCTTCCATCCAATGAAGCTCATGAGTCTGCTACATATACCTTGATATAACATTCATGGCATAACAAATGTCAGGCCTTGAATGTATCAAGTAGAGAAGGCTTCCGATCAACTGACGGTAAATAGTAGAATCCACCTGTGGAGTTGTTTTTCCCTCTTCAAGTCTGATTCTTGAGAGGAATGGAAAAGGTGAAGCCTTACAATAAGCCATATTAAACTTAATTAACAATTTTGAAGCATGTTTATACTGTGTTATTCTATCCTGAGAAAATTGAGTTATTCTAGCCCGAGAAACTGCCTCAGTAGGCCTAAATCACTCATCTCAAAAGCATCATGTAAAGCAGTTTTTATGAAGGCAATAAAAGCAAGGGTGCTTCCTGTGATTAAAATATCATCAAAATATAGAAACATTATTAGAAAATTACCTTCATATTGCTACAACTACACATTTGGATCATACTTACATATTTCAAAGTTCTGTGAGAGCGGAAATGAATCCATTTTGGCGTACCAAGATCTTGGGGCATGATTTAAGCCATATAAATATTTATGCAACTTACAAACCAATGATGGATCTGATGTGTAGCCTTCAGGATGCTTCATGTATATCTCTTCTTACAGGTATCCTTGAAGAAAATCACTTTTTACATCCATATGGTGCACCTCCTAGTGCTTGGATGCAGTAATGGCCAAAACTAACCTGATAGAATCCATTTTTGCCATCGGTGCAAAGGTCTCGATGTAGTCCAATCCTTGGACTTGGGATAATCCTTTTGAAACCAGAAGTGGTTTATATTTGTAGGTTTATCCATCTGCAGCAACCTTTGTCTGATATACCCACTTGCATTGAACAAGTTTCCTCCCATGTGGAAGGGAAACTAACTCCCAAGTTGCATTTTTCAGAGAGAGTTGAACTCTTCATCCATTGCAGCTTGCCATCTAGGATCATTTCAAACATGATAATATGACTTAGGATCAGACCCAATCATCATATAGCAGGTCTCAGATAGCAAGGAATAATTTCAATAGAGAGCAATACCTGCTCTTTGTTGGTCAAAACCCACCAACAAAGCCTCGTCAATGGGGGTTCTCGCTCTATCGATGCCCAACCAACGCGATCTCCCTGAGCACCAGCCCAGACTGCTTTTACCCTACCCGAAAACACCTGCAAATCAGATGAAGTCTCACCCAAGATGTTTGACCGAACCATTTATCAACTATCACAGTATTCATCATGGATCTATCTTTTCTATCACAAATCTAACAGATCGCATCATTCGACTATTCATCGCAGCAGTATGGCGTTCATCATTCATAAAATAGAAAAGACAGGAAAATACATTGCAGCAGTATTGCATTCCTCATAAAACAGAGCCATCGCAGCAGATAAAGACAGGAAAAGACATCACACCATATGCAAGAGGAATAAGGACAATAGTGATTTAGCTCAATATCTGTCGTATCATATTCCTTTCATTGCAACAAATCCAAAACAACAGTCTTCTTTCTCTACAACAAGAGAAAGATCAATCCACAGAGTCGCTTACAAATCACCGAAAGACTCAATCTCTGAATTCAGTCTTGTCTCATGCACATCTCATACACCTCTTGATATATATTTACAATTGAAATTCTAATCTATATATAGGATTGTGCCTTTACATTCAAGGTCCACTTCTAATGAACTTCTAACTGATTTAACCACTAATGACCTATATCCACAAAATATGGTCAACCGATACAAAAATATGCATAAAATATTCAAAGCAGTTTATTTTCTACCCGTCGTGCTCCCTTTGACTTGCACAGTGTCATGTGAGCTTGCGTAGCCTCTGCAATGATGCAAAACTCACTTACCCAAACCCATTCCAACACTCTTTGAAAATCTGACTGAGTTCTCCTTGGATCAGCAGGATTTCCAACATCTAACTCGGCAGAAGAGAGAGTCTTTTCGGCCCATTTTGGGAGATGAGTGGGAACATTAGGATCTGATTCAGAACCTGATATATTATTCTCACTAATATCATACATCAGATTTGAAATATCATATCTCACACTTCTATTTTCATCGTCAGAATCATCAACAAAACAGGAGGAAATTTCAACAGTTTCTTCCTCTACTAGTTCCACATCTTGGAGAGGTTCTTCGAAGCGGATACTTCTCTCTATGAATATATTTTTGGTTATGATATTCAAGAGTTTGTATCCCTTTTATTCCTCTGTATACCCAATTAACATACACTCAATACTCTACGGTTGCAAATACTTCCTCTTATCAGGTGGAATTCAAGCCCAATCAGTGGACCCAAAAACTCTCAAATTGGACACATCTGGTTTGTGACCAAAGTATGCTTCGAAAGGTGTTTTTCCTTTCACGGATGAATGAGGGACCATGTTCAGAATGTTGGAAGAAACATTATTTTCTTCATCCCAAATATTTTCCTCCAAATATTTAGCTTCAAGCATGCAGGTGGTCATCTCTTTTACGGCCTAGTTTTTCCTTTTTGCTACACCATTATGCAGGGGTGTGTAGGGAATGGAGTGTTGTATCTTGATTCCATATTTAGAGAAAATTGCAGAAGCTAAGATTTGATGTACTCTCCTCCATTATCAGATCTAAGATCCTTTATCTTTCTCCCATAAGCATTCTCAACAGAAGCCTTAAACTCAATGAACCTTTCAAAAACTTCATATTTTTTCTTGAGAAAAAAGACCCATTTGAATCTAGATAGGTCATCGATGAAAGTGAGAACATACCTTGAACCAATCATGGAGTTTGTAGGCATAGTACCACTGATATCAAAGTGGATCAACCCCAAAATACAGGTTGCTCGGCTTGCCTTTCCCCGATCAAATTTATGCTCACAGTGCTTGCTGACAATGCAACCTTTGAAAATTCCATTGGAGGTTTTGATGTTAGGGAGGCCTTCCACTGTGGAATGATTTTGAAGTTTCTACAAGTATTTGAAATTTAAATGTCCAAACATTTCATGCCATATTCAGCTGACCTCATTCCCATGATTCAGAAGGGCGGTGGGCTTTGCATCAGGCACAAACTTGAAGAACTCATAGGTCTTAGCAGAGTGATTCGCTATACCTATTGCAATGAGTTTTCCAGATGCAATTTCTGAGATCTCAACATCATCCAAGCTGAAAGATTCTCTCTTGGGAAAACCTGTGTGTTTCATTTGATACACGAACAATAGGTTTGAAGCCAGAGAGGGCATATACTAAACATTTTTTAAGCTTCCATGTTCTAGTTTGACAGTGCATTTTCCCTTTGATGTGATTTGAGAATCATCTCCCATGTGGATGGGGATGCTGCTGTCAGATTCTAGGGATTAAAAGGATTCTTTGATTTCCACCATATGTTTCAAAGCACCAGAGTCAATGAGTAGATATCTAGGCTTCGAAACATTTTCCATGATGGCATGTCCTCTTTCAGGTTGTGTGTTCCGATCATGATTATCTCTCTTCCTTGCACCTTCAAGAAGATTGATGTTATTTTTCTCAAGGAGAAGAGTTATTTGATCAAGTTGTTTCTTTATGCAAGAGCTTTCAAGGTGAAATCCCCTTCTGCAATAGGAACATTTGATCTTTTCCTTTCCTTTGTGCTTGTTCTTTCTTGAGCCTGAGGGCTCATCCAGCTGCTAGTGTTTCTCCTTTGGATTGGGAGCATCAAACTTAGTCTTTTGGTTCTTTTTCCTCCCCTTTCCATTCGTAGCTTTGGGTCCTCCAGCAAACAAGGATTAGTCCTTGGAGGATTTGATGATTCCCATTTGGACAAACTTGTCATGCTCATTGGTGAGAGACTCAATGAATGCATTGAGGGTCAGCACCTTCCAATTCGGGATTGTAGTCTTCCCGGTATGAAAGGTGGACACAAAAACTGAGTAATCTGGGCCAAGTTTCGAAAGGTTGGAAAGCATGAGTTGATTATCCTCCTTCTCAACTTTACACTGCTTCAACTGGAGCATTAGTTGCTTGAACTTGGTGAATAAGTCATTCATGGTTTCAAATTTGTCTAAGTTCAGAGATATCAGCTCATTCTCTAGCTGATAGATTCTCAGGGCATCTTGCTTATCAAACATAGTAGCAAGTTGGTCCCATATCTCCTTGGGAGTCTTCAATATAGTGATGTGGAAGAGAATATCTCTAGAGATTGAAAAGCACATAAATCCATATGCTTCATCAAGATTATTCCATTATTTTTCTTTGTCTACAACATGATTCGACTCTACCTCCGTGTCCATTGTGACTCTGTAGAGTCCTTTGGAGCGCAAATGAATCTTCATGTCCTCCTTCCATTGATGGTAGTTGAAAGGAGTGAGTAGATTCATATAAGAGGCCATTATGTTGTTGTAGCGAATGTAGTGAAAGAGTTTGAAAACCTTACAAATCACACAAAAAAATACAAAGTAAGATCGCACAGACTGCACTTTTGGAGTTTTCTTCACACTCGGCTTAGTCAATCAAGAAATCTTGATGAACAATACTATTGTTCCCAAGAATTATGTGGTAAACTCTCCGCTTCTGGTGCAGAGCTGGAATTTTTGATATTTTTGGTCAAATTACAACATAGATTCATCAAGGAATCTGTTGAAGAAGAAGATTCTTGTCCCACCATGGCTCCAATACCATATGAAAATTGAGTCACAGTAATCTGAGGACCAAGACACAACTTAGAGAATATTCAAGGATCAATTACATAGAAAAATGACATGAAAACACTACAATTAGGAGTTGCAGTTGTATAATTGTTATCATTAATCAAAAGCAATGATACAATGTGTTAAACTGGCATGAATAGATAGACAAATTGAATCCCAAGGAGTTCAATCAAATTTCATACATGATAGTGGCTTCGCTGTTAGTTATCCACACTAGATACATCATTTAACCACTAATCACAACCATAATTGAATCTAACTGAATCGGAGGCAGTTTAGACTCGATCTAACTGAATAGAACTCAACTGCATGTCAATTAGTAGGTGAGGGCACATGTCTGACTTCAGTTAGATGAGATCAACTGAACTGAATTGAACTGAGTCACCAAAAGTTATTGGAGGTGCCTTAAATCACTCTAGTTAATTGGAAATTACCAAAAATAGGCAAAATAATGATGGAAGAGCCTTTACAGTTGCAGTTTAACTGAAAGCAGATGGAATAACCATCAATTAACTTATTTGGGGTGCTTAGGTTGTGCAAATCAACCCATAGTTTCTCCTTGATTGTAGGAGGAAGCTCAGTTAGTCTCCACGATTGAAGGAGAAGAATCAGTTAGCCTCCCTAATTGAAGGAGGATGATCTAGTTGATGATGCAGTCACATACTTGAGCCAATAACTTAGGATACATGGTAAATTAGGCTAATTAGGCCAAATAATTATGTGTGGGTTGGAAAATGACTCCATCAATTGATGTTGAACCAACTAAGCATGAGAATGTCCTGAGGATTTAAGACCAAAATGAATGAATATTGTTTTTAGTGAATTTTTACTTTGGGACTCATACTTAGAGTCAAAAGTGGTCCTACCCACTTCAGGTTTTCATGAAAATTTTAATTTTGTATATAATTTTTATCTTTTTGAGAGAACTGATAAGACTCAAAAGAAAACGAAAAGTTATAACTACTAAATGGAAGATGAAAGGTCCCGAAGCAATTACCCTTTTGTAACATCTATAAAAGAAAGAACTAAATGTAGAGAATGGGGTTTTTTCTTGTTAATTTTTTTTCTATAACTATTTCTCAGTATGTTATTGAGGAAACGCCACTAGTTGGCCAATTTTGGAATGGGAATACTCTACTCGTGTTAATGAATTGCAATGTATTGTTTAATGTTGTTTGTCATTGGTGTACGTGAAGTAAAACTGCAGTATATTGTTGTGACTATTTCATGCAGTATTATTCTATTGTTTTATGTCTTTGTTCCTATTCACAATTTTTTTCTTATGAGTTGTAAAAACTTGGTGAAATAGAGGAGAAGTACACTAAAATTGTACTTTTCTCATGTTATTTATTTCATTTAATTTTCTTGGAACTATCTGAACTTGAAATGTATGAAAAAAATGTTTTTTTATAGCTCATTCATCATAACAACTCCTAGATATGATATGATACGATAAAGTAAATTTCAATTTCCAACACCTTGCATTTATAATATAAAATATCCTACATTTTGTCCCCTTGGAAACTATTAACGTTGAACTAGGTTGCAAAATAGTAAAACCCAACTATTATCAGTTGTTGGACCAAAATTCACGGGTTCCCTATACCAAATGATTTAAGGTTTAATTGGGACTTTTCACAGGGGATAACCCCTACTGTCGACGTGGAAATTTCTACACATCAATCGATTCTCTCATCCCCAATAGAGTACACTGAGGTCCCTTATATAAGAATACACAGCCATAACAAACAGGCAATAATATGATTTGTTTTTCAACCATAAATATCTCCCATAATATCTCTCCTTAAATCTCTGAATTGATCTTCATGATATCCTCATCCTTAACTTATCACTGTGTCCTCATCTTTTGAATCACACATGGAATTTGTGCATTATGTGCATTATTGCATATTATAATGTTCAATTAAATATCACAAGTATGATCTATTCCTTCATCAACTAGGACTTTGTGTGAATTATAGGTTGTTGGTCCCTTTAATATAACTCACATAGCATGACTCTGAAACCATTAATGATGCCAAAACAAATTCCAAATTTACAAAGATTTTAGTTTGGTCAATGCCTTATAAACCATATTCAATTCATAATTGTTCTATGTATGGGCTTATAAACCATCCTTGACTCTCAATTATTATGAATTTCACCTTATAAACCATTTTTACCTCACAAATTAAATGTATTTAAGCTTTTATAAACCATCTTTGACTCACAATTATTATGTATGAGACCTTATAAACCATCCTCAACTCACAATTGTTATCTGTGCAACCTTTAGAAAACCATTTCAACACACATTTCCTATGTATATAAGCTTTATAAATCATCTTTGACTCACAATTGTTATTAATGTAACCTTACAAACCATATTTACCTTACATTTGTTATGTGTGTGGGATTACCCGCATCCTAACACATGGATATGACATTGTAGTAAGATAGATTGCAAGTGAAAGATAATTCACAATGCATGGCACACAAGCCATAGTTTACAACACAACCAACAACGATATTAACACA
The DNA here is from genome assembly GCA_001517045.1 of Pseudotsuga menziesii. Lineage (NCBI taxonomy): Eukaryota > Viridiplantae > Streptophyta > Pinopsida > Pinales > Pinaceae > Pseudotsuga > Pseudotsuga menziesii. The sequence continues at coordinate 61,416 of LPNX010657834.1, read as the reverse complement.
AACTATTTTAGAAGAGAAGTATTAATGTGATGAAATCCTAACATAAAAATACTCCATTGTAATATGATAACAAGTAACATTGGTAACAAGCATAAACTAAAAAAGCCAAAAAAATATGACATCAAAACCATGAAATGAAATCACTACAATGATGTTAACACAAGCAATATCGAAAGAGGATTATTAACATCTGAATTCCCAACATAAAAAATATGCCACTATAATAATATTGCATGTAATATATTATAGGTAACAACCACAGACAAAAAATTGTTGAAGCATGTAGCTTCAGAAGATATTCTTATTGTACTTATTATATTATTGTTGTACCTCCTTCAGGAGATGTTATTGATGTACATGGTCCTGTAAATATACTTTAAAGAATCAATGTAAACCTTCCATTGTAAGTTGGGTCAATAGTACCCACAAGAAAGATTATATAAATTTTGACTAGTCGTGACTTCAGGGCTACTCCATCCACTTCACATTCCAAACCAGAAATGGGAGGAAATCTCCATGGATTTCATTGAAGGGTTACCTGTATCTGAAGGCAAGGACAAAATTTTCGTGGTAGTGAACCGATTAAAAAAATAAGCACATTTTGTGGGTATTAAGAAAACTGACACCCCTGAACAAATTGTTGAAGTATTTTGTAAAAAAAATATAAATTAAATTGATTTCCAAAAATCATCGTTAGTGACAGAGATGCCAAATTCACAAGAAATGTTTTGAAGGAATTCTACAAACAAATTGGGATCACTCTTAACATAAGCTCATCCTATCATCCTATCATCCTCAAACAGATGGACAAATGAAATTTGTTAACATATGTGTGGAATCCTATCTTGGTAGTTTTGTCACTGACAAGCATAACATATGGTTACAGTGGTTACATCTTGCATAATGGTGGTATAACTCCACCTATCATATGTAAGCCAAAATAACACCTTTTCAAGCAGTATATGGTTATGCGCCTCCCAGATGGAAGGAATTCATTCAAGTTGATGCAAAGGTACCTGCAATAAAAGTCAACTTGAAGAAAATTAGAGAGTAATGCAAGTGCTTAAGGATAATTTAACTATGGCACAAAATCATATGAAAAAACAAGCAAATCAACATAGAACCGAAAGAGAGTTTGAAGTAGCAGATTGGGTATTTTTAAGACTTCAACCAATTGTCACTTAAGCAACAAGAAAAAAATAAATTAGCTCCCAAGTTTTATGGGCCAGACCAAATTTTCTAAAAGATTATCCCAGTAGCATATGAATTGACATTACCAAACAAGAGTCTAATTCACAATGTTTTTCATGTTTCAAATCTCAAAAAATAGTTGGGTCAACATCAGTTTGCTTAGACGACACTTCCTACCTTGGATTAAGAAGGAAGAGTTGTATTCAAACCAGAAGCCATCATTATCATCAGAGAAAGAATACTACGTCCTCCCATCATTAAATACTACGTTCTCCCATCATTAAATAATACATTATTAAGTGGAAGAGTTGTCCAGAAGAAGATGCTTCATGGAAAACCGAGAAGTTCATTCAGCAACATCCATCTTTTCCCTTCTTTGAGGACAAGACATCTTAAAAGAAGAGGGAAATGTTATATACAATAAATAATATATAAAAGAAGTAAAAATATAAAAATATAAATAAGAATAAATATAAATTACCTTTATTAATAATTAACCAAAAATTACTATGTAACATGGTGACTTTAGGAATAGTCACAAAGAAATATGTATATTTCCAAAAAAAACACTTATTGTAATTCATCAAAAATTTTCATAAAAAAAAATTATTATCAGACTTAGCTTCCATTTTTTGTTACTTCATATTTCTTCTATGAGAGATTGATTCCAGCTATAGAGCATTTGGTTGACATAGGGGGCACATTTCTGAGTAGAGGGGGCACACTTCACTGGAGGGAATTCAACTCTGAGATAGAGTTCATCAGTATGAGATAGGGAATCACTGATACAATGATCCAGTAGTACAAAGGCGAGAGGCCCTAGTCAGAGAGAAACTTCTTATAGAGGCACATTCAGAGAGGATCGTTTTCAGTCATAGCTTCGCATTTCCCAGCTATCCATAAGAGATCATATTTGAGGTTCAGAACCTTTTGGCTTAGAGATAAGTCTATGTTGGATTCATCTATTTTAATTATTGTAAGCTCCTTGAACATAATAAAAGATACTATATCTTTGATTGGTTTTCCCGCAAGGGTTTTTCTAGGGTCATTATACCAAAAAATTATGTGTCAATTTTTATGTGTGATTGCTATATTGAGTAAAAGAAGTAAAATAAACATCACATGTTTCAAGTTATAAATATTTGTATGTGTTGATATACGTTCTCTGGGATTGAGAATTGAGGTTTAGTGCTTGCATTTGATTTAGAGAGACTTGAGACCGAGTTGGGATCTGGGATTTCATAGTAGTGAAATTAAGATTTACATGGTATTACAACCAAGTTAAAGATAAGAACAAACAAATACTGTATATGTGAGTATTCATACTAGATATGGGAGGGAAAATATAATATCTATTAGATATGTGATATAAGGGTTTATATTTGTGAATTTATATACTATATTTGTGATCGAGGGGCATTCTTTGTTCACCGAGATACTTTCTGAATTCAGATTTCAGTGAGAAGATCATGGCCACCAGTTTGAGGGTTGAGGATATGTTGGATGGGGAATACAACTTCAGTGCTTGGAAGTCAAGGGTTGTCTTTCTTCTGCAGGAGTGTGATTTGTGGGACATTGTGGAGAGCACAATAGAGAATCCCATGATAGTGCCTACAAATCCAACAACAAAGGAATCCTTCGAGAAGAAGAACATCATGGAAAATATATCAATGCTTGATGCAATCAAATACCACATTATCCTACATGATATAGGTAAGGATAATACATATCACACGTGTAATGCATTAACCAATCTGTATTATATTTCCAATGAGAATAGGAAGATGGTGTTGAGAGTGAAACTAAAGGGAATTAAGCTTATCTGATCTAAGAGTGTGGCCACATATATTAACCGTGTCACTCAGGTAAGAGATGAATTAGGAGCAGTTGGGGAGAATATTGAGGACAATGTGCTTGTGCGAAGAATGATGAATGGCATGACTAAACCATGGGAAGTATTTATGGAAGCTATTGTAGCTCAGGAAAATATTCCTAATGGGATAATCTCTAGGAATATTTCATACAAGAAGAGACCTAGAGAGGACTTATTCATAGTAGCTCTTCTAGTGAGCATGATGATGAGGATGTGGCACTTGCAGGGAAGGGAAAGAAGAAATTCAAGAAAGGTTCCTATGGTAATCATAAAAAGGACTTGAATTAGGTAAGGTTTTTTTCCTGCAACGAAAATGGCCACTATGTAGTCAACGTCCTCATAAGAATAAGGGAAATAAGGAGAGACATAAATAGACTGTAATAACCATAGGAGGAAGAGTTTGTAACAAAGTTCGAGAAAGAATTCTCCCTTTGTTCTTCGGTGTTAGACTATGACAACATTCAATCTGAGGATGAGGTTGATCAGAGATGGATGGTTGATAGTGGTTATTGCAGCTACATGATAGGGATGAGAGAGGGATTCTTGTCTTTAATGACCCTTCTATATCAAGTTAGACATGATATTGAGGGAACAATGCATAGTGTAAGAGTAGTGGGAAGAGTATGGTTCCTACTAGAGTTTGGAGAACTTCTTGAGGCATCAGGAGTACTCTAGATTCCATGGCTGAAATTTAACCGACTCTCAGTTCTTATCTTGGAAGATGTAGGGTATGTGGTGTTGTTCAAGTGTGGACACATATTTACTTATGTATTAGGATTAGATTTGGTTGATCCTATATTGATAGATCACCAGAGAGATATGGAGTATGTATTACATTGTCATCATACATCAGGAGTATTTGGATGGTTAACAATTTCCTAGACTGAGATAGGAGGGGAGCATGAAGGTCCTAGGATTGACAAGAGTATTCAATCCTTAGAACATATTACTGAGGAAGTATCCTTTGTTGAGGGGAGTCAGTGAGAGGCTACTTCTTCTAGTTGTGGAAATAGGTTCAGTTGATACGATTTTACCCTATTAGATGCTCAGGAGCGAGATGATACATCTCGAAGCAAGAGAGTCATGCAAGGGGTGGTGGATCAGTCTGTGGACAAATTCAGAGGGAGTTTGGAGCAGAGTTCCAGAGGGATTCTAGAACATGGGTCAGTGTCAGAGACAAAGGGGGGCCATGATGCTTTCCTAAAGAGGACATTGATGGAGGAGGCTCACATATCATCATATCAGAGTGCAATAGATGCATTTAGTTTAGATGGATCAGTTGTAGCGGTAAAGTATTTCATGGATTTGAATTTCATAAGGACTCCCCTTTCTAAGAGGGAATGTTAGATATATGTGTATCTTGGGATGTCCTTCATGTGGTCATGCCTAGCATGAAGGTACATTAGAGTATATGCATTGATGTAGAGTGTGAGATACACTCTACCAGTTGTCATGGTTCTAGCGGTGGAAACATTTTGAGGTTTCTTATACTTTTACCAGCTCCATGCAAGGAATATATGAATGCACCAGTTTCTAATGAAGTAGTGTGATTTGCATGATGCATGTGCATGAGGTGATTCATGTGCATGAGAGGTGCATGTGCCTCAAAACCAAGTTAGGGTTTTGGAACTCTAAAAGTCACTGAAAGCTTATAAAAGAGCGCAGAGGTAGATGGGGGTGAGCACCTTCGTTATTGTGAGTAGTTGTGTGAGTAGTGAGTTTAAGTACACAGTTTGAGAAAAATCACTGCATGAGGTTGATAGCGCATTCTTGAGAAAAGAAGGTTGCAATCATCTGGTAGAGGAAGGGCACAAATCTGAGAGGGATCTAACATACTTATTCTGAGGTAGAGAGGATCATTTGGAGGCAATTGATTCTTGACCTGAGGGCTCAGAGATTGAGCACAAACAAGAGGGAAAATCAATGCATAAGGAGGGAAAATTCCTGCAAGAGAGGTAGAGGCACATTCTTGAGCAGAGAGAACAATTTTTTTTGGAGTGACGGTGCATTTTTTAGCAGAGATATAGAACACCCGATATGTAGTAGAGGGAGAATACATCAAAAGAAGATACAACTTCTATGAGAGATTGATTTCATCTATAGATTATTTAGTTGATAGAGGGGGCACATTCCCGAGTAGATGGGGCAAACTTCACTAGAGGGATTTCAACCTTGAGATAGAATTCATTAGTCATAGAGAGGGCATCATTGAGGCAATGATCCAACAGTAGAGGGGCAATAAGAGGCACCACTAGAGAGAGGGGTGCATTCAATCAGAGGGACACACTACCCAACTGTCCATTAGAGACCAGACTTTAGGTTTAGAAACTTTTGGATCAAAGATAAGTCTATATTGGATCAGTCTATTGTAACTATTATAAACTGCTTAAAGATAATGAAAGCTACCATATCTCTCACTAGTTTTTTTGCAAGGTTTTTTCTAGGGTCATCAAACACACACAAAAATTGTGTCAATTTTTATGTGTAATTTCTATATTGATTAAAATAAGAAAATAGATATCACGTGTTGCATGTTATAAATAATTGTATGTGTTGATATATATTCTCTAGGATTGAGAGTCAGGGTTTAGTACTTGCATGTGACTTAGAGAGATTTGAGATTGAGTTGGGATATGGGATTTCAAAGTAGTGAAATTAAAATTTAGATGGTTTCGAAGCTGAGTTAAAGATAAGAGAAATAACATACCATATCTGTGAGTATTCATACCATATCTAGGAGGGAACATACCATATCTATTAGATATGTGAGATCAAGGTTCATATATGTGAGCTTATATACCGGATCTGTGATTGAGGGGTGTTCTTTGTTCACCGAGATACTTTTGAATTCATATTTCAGTGAGAATATCATGGCCACCAGTTTGAGGATTGAGGATAGGTTGGATGGGGCATCCAATTTCAGTGCTTGGAAGGCAAGGATTGTCTTTCTTTTGCAGGAGTGAGAGTCGTGGGACATTGTGGAGAGCACAACATTGAATCCCATGACTGTGCCTACAAATGCAACAAAAAAGGACACCTTCGAGAATAAGAACATCAAGGAAAATATATCAATGCTTGATGCGATCAAAGACCACATTATCCCACATGTGACAGGTAAGTATAACACTTATCATATGTGTGATGCCTTAACCAATTTGTACTAGAGTTCCAATGAGAATAGGAAGATTGTGTTGAGAGAGAAGCTGAAGAGCATTAAGATGATCTAATATAAGAGTGTGGCCACATATCTTAATTATATCACTCAGGTAAGATATGAGTTAGGATTAGTTGGGTAGAAGATTTTGGATAATGTGATTGTATGAAGAACCATGAATGGAATGACTAAGAAATGGGCAGTGTTTGTGGAATCTAATGTAGCTCGGGAAAATATTCCCAAGTAGGATCGTCTCTGGCGTGATTTCATAAAAGAAGATACCCAGAGAGGACTTGTTCAGGGTATCTATTCTACTAATTGTGATGATGAGGATGTGGCTTTCACATGCCCCAATTTTGCAAAATAATATTATCTTATTTGATTTTATTCCAAGACATTATGTTAAATTTTATGCTAAAGTTGTAACTGATGACTCAGCAGAGTCAAGAATGTTGAATGTAATTATGAATATTTTAATTATAAATAAATAAAAAGTGGAGACAACAGCTTGGGAGAGTTGTTAAAAGAGTGTTTATTGGTCAAGTTGGTGGAGGAGACTGCGTGGAGAGAAAATAGACAAGTGGCAGCATCCTCAAACACTTCCAATGTTGTAGGCGGAAACCTCCCTACATTTGGGGTCATGATCCCCCAAGAAAGTGGGATCAGAGCAGGTGGTTCGATTAATGACAACTAACCCAAAAATACCTAGGCAATCTTAATAAAAATGCCCATTGAAGAGAGCTGAGGCTACTCATTCCAAGAAGAGAATCATTCAGGTGAATGTACTTCAAGGATTTCATTGGGAAGGGAATTTGTGGAAAGTGTTTGACAGCTAAACTGCAAAGAATGATCTAGTACAGCTATTCAGCTGAAGGATCTTGCTGCTGAGTGCATAGTTAGTACTGAGTCATTGGACTAGTATTTGGTTGCTTGCTCCACCCAGTCCTAGCCAAGGAGACCAGGAACAGGCTCGGGGGTCCTAAGAAGATGTTATTTGAGCGATCCCTAGGAGTTGGTAGGGAGGAACAGCCTCCCAACGCTGTTGTCATCCAGTTTTAAAAACAGGTTCTACTGTCTTTTATTTGTTGTGTTAAAGTTTATTTCTGAGAATGAATAAATAATGGATGATTTATATGTTATGTAATGAACTGTTAGATTTTATAATATTTTAGTTGTTGAATGTTAAAACTGTAATTGAATGAGATAATCCTACCTGTGTTTTTCCTCGTCTGGATAAACCAGACCGTACTCTAGCACAGGTAGTGTGTTTAAGATAGATGAAGATAAGATAGAAATCTGGATTGATTAGAGTTATTTTGTATTTCAGAACAATGGAGTAACTTATTTCTATATAAAATGCTTTTCTGGAAAGGATACTAATCTGTCTAATTAAGTTATGATTTATAAACCAGACTATTGTATTAAGAATGGTAGCAAAGAAGTATACACAATACTTTTCAAACAATAGGTTTATTTCTTTTAATATGTTGATTACTGTAGATAGGTTAATTATCTTATTCAGAACTATATTTCTGCAAAATGAAACTACTAACCTGCCACATAGGTAAAAGATTAACTTATATAAATACTCATTTATTTTTGTGAAGAAAGAATCAAGTCACCTTACAGAGTTCCTTTATTGTTCATACTGCTTAACTATTTCTACAAATGTTTACATTTTAAGTAGGGTAATTCTAGTATAGTTCTTATTATAAATAAACTAAGAACAACAATTAAAAAAATGTAACAAGAAAATAATAACAAAACCTATTTAGGTACTTATCAAATAGACTGAATACAATGTTAAATAATATTTAATAAAGATTAGTTATATATGAAGAAATTCATTTAAATAAACTAAACAAAAATTAATTATAAAAGAATGTACAGGGTCGAAACCCTCATAATATTAAACAGTATAAATTATAGTATTAACATTATAACATTATAATTTATAGCATAAACATTGTAATTTATAAGTAATAACAATATAATCAGATAAGCACTAATCCAAAGATTTCAATTATTTAGTTTTCTAAAAACATCAACTATAAAATATTATTACAGTCCTATAAGGACAGAGAAGAAAATAACAATGAAAGTATAACCACTTCATACCCGTAACAAACAATTATTTAACATGTATTATTAAACTAACCTACAGAATAATTTAAGAAATTATTTATACATAGGTTACTAACAGAATTTAACTTTGCTTGAATAACCGAGCTTATAAACAATTATTATGATAGAAAGAAATAGCAGAACAGATAATAATGATATATTTTAATGGAAGATAATTTAAACAGTAAAAAATATCTTTACATAGTCGAAATAGGGTGAAACCCTAATGCACAAAAATTACATTTAAAGCATCAAAATAACCAAGTCTGAGCTCAAGAGAGTTACATCTCTTCACTTAAAGATAAATAGAGGACGGCTTGACAGGCTGCATACTATTCTTTACATAACTATACACATAACCAGTAAAACAAAAAAATTACAAGCCATGGCATAAGCCGGAAACCCTACTAGCAGCAAGGGTTTGGTAAACAAACTAAACAAGCTAACCAAGAAATAATAAACCACAAGGGTTATTTGCAGGCCACGGCGACCAACCAAAACTGTTCCATAAAGAACTGCATAAGTATGAACTGCCATGGGTTGACCAGGGCATAACCGTATGCTGGAAGCCAACCCTACTCATTGTACCAGCTGCGAAGAGAGATGTAACTGTCACCTGCAAGGTTACAAGCCATAGCATTAATATATTGCATTATATCAAAAACTAAACTAATAAAAAGTTTAAAGAACTGTTAAGAGAATTTCCCATACCTGAAAACAAAGGTAGTGTAGCCACCAACGAACAGGAGCGCCGCCACCAGCAAAACGAAAAGCAAACCCTTCATCTCTCTTATGACAGAGACGGGTTTAACGAGTGCAAACCACTGCTAGCAGCAATAAGGAGAAGGGAGCAATGGCCAAGCAAGAAGCTGATAGTAGAGTTCAAAGCTGTCCCCATACGAAGATTAAGACACGTGCTCACAAACCCTATGACAGGCAGGCCGTAAGCTAAAGTCACAGTTCTTAATAAATTATTGCCAGAATAACTCACAACCCTTTAAAATTTCCCAACGAGCAAGCCGTGGAGGAGCAAACCCAAGAAAATTACACATAGTCCAAGTTGTATGCAAATTGTCACGGCTCTCATTAAACTTTTGCAGGGTGAACTTACAATGCAGCAAGGATTCGAGGATGACGAGGGTTGATGGAATATTGAAAACTAGGACACAGAGCTCACATGGCGTCCAAAACACAGTTACAGAGCGGCCCGGAGGCCCGAAAACGACGGAGGAGAATGACGAAGTCTAAGGTTACACCAACCCTTATACTCCCAACACTTGGCCAAGGAAGAACCACGTGGACTCACAAATTATTCAGCCATGCAGCAGGTAAATCGTATAGTTCCTGCATGCAATCGAATTCCAATTATTTAAAACATAATCTTGGTTCAATCATATAGTATTTTAATCATTTACAAAGGTTCCATACCATCATGGAGTCAACCTACGGTTGCATGACTTAAACGATGAACTCTCAAATCATTTTCCAAGCTTATTATAGTCGTTGTATAGTTTGGAATGAGGGAAAATTCAAAGCCTTGGTTTTTATATACAACCTTACCCATAGTATCATCGTTGGAGTGGTCTAACGCCACATCCTTTAACCATTGCAAAATTATAATATAAACTTTACAATTCAACGTTAATTTATATCAAGCTTTTGGTTGACCATGAAATCAACGAATCTCATAAACCATATTCATGCCAAAGTATTTTTATGTTGATACATACCCAAAGTATGTCATGTTTATACTTATTCAAAATATTTAGGCTTGGAACTTTAGTTTATGAACTTTATAACTATATATTTATTCACATTAAGCTTTTTGTTAATCATGAAATCGATGCAATATAATAATCGATAATCTTTCCCAAAGTATAAGTATGCATAAAAGATTTAGTTCTTCACTAATGGAAAATCCATTTAGTCGTAGCATAAATAGTATGGTTACAAACGTCGATAAGCCTTGAGCTATCGAAACTAGGTTAATAAAGTAAATCTCATGATACTTAGGAGATGCAAAGAAAAAGGCTATTTCCTCTCTTAGCCAAACTATGATAATAAAGTATTACTAACAAACTTTGCATAGATAATCACATTGTCACCAACATTTATGTTGTGACTTGATAATGTTATAGAACATAGTTTTAATTAGGATCATGAACTTTATAAACCTTATTTGTTTATAACCAGATCTACTGGTAAACTTAAAATACATTATAAACAAAATAATTTGTGTAGGTATCGTTGACTATCATAGAAATTATAGATCAATGGGTGGTAAATACTCGAATTATGGCTATGAATCTTGTACATAGTTCAAATCAACAAAGTTTAATAACTTTTGGCTATTTACCAACCATGACAAGTACTTCTAGCTTCTCCATGTATTTGATTAGTAACGTAATCTTTTAGAACTGTCTAGCACTTGCATGAGTTAATAAATCAATCTCTCTTGAAGAATTGACATAAGTTAAGTAATGTGATCAGAGGCTTAATCCAAAAGAAGTACTATAAAATAAAATAAGAAACTGGAGCAGAACCATCCCACTAGACTCTAAGTCCTTAGGACTTGGTACTTCATTGTAAAGGTTTAGAACCTTTAAGGCAGCAATCTTCATTACAGAAGATGAATAACCAGCAATTGCTTATACTAATATTATAAGTTAATAATGTATTTTACTGATAGAACAATCATTACAGCATTATAGGTTATACACTCTAGGTGAAATTAACTTACGACAAAGATCACAAGTGGTGAACCAGGAGAATAAATACTATCGCTATTTAAATATAAGGAAGAAACTCTTCTATATATATATCATTGACAAAAATAATTGAAAGAAACAAACTACTTGTTTTACCTCATAGAAGTAGAGTGATATGTAATAGTTTATTTACCAAGCTTTTTATTTTGCAATTTGAAATACGGCTGAATGCTTTATGGAATTAAAAGGCGTTACTCGATCATTCATACCTATAAACCTGTAAGGACAAGTAAGCTTTATGCGTTAGCTTAAAAGCTAAGTAAGCCCCAGAATTTGAAGACAGTTCCACCTACTTGTCGCAAATTAAAACTCATTAGCAAACTAAAAAAGGAATTATTGCACAAGTTAAACCTAACCTTGTATTAAAAATTAGAATGCTAAGTTACTTATTTAAGATTATGTATTAACTAATCTGGTAACCAATTCTTTGATAAGATAACTGTTAGCTGTTAGCAGACCACTTTCTCAACATTTTATGTATTTTCAAAATTTTAAATTTTTATGAAAATTTAGGGTTTTGACATGTGGTATCAGAGCACAAGGCTCAAACACCAAGCCTTGATGAAGCCCAACTAGCTTTCATGAAACAATAAATTAAATTATTATGCTAATGTATTTTATTTTAAATGTTATTGAACAGAGAATTGTTTTCTGAAGTTTAACAGGCAGGTATGGAAAGGCTGGAAGAGTATGCAGAGGAGGAGTCTCCAGTTACTGAGACAGGAAATTTACCAAGAGATCCTATACCAGAGTATTTAACTACCAATTCTTTAGAATTGTTACAAACTGTAAAGGACCTAAAAACTGAAATGGAGTCTGTAAAACGAGAAAATGAAAGGATTCTGAGGGCTCAAGAAGAGCTGAATCAGATCCTAATTGAAAAGTTTCAAACTGAGGGTAGGGGTAGAAGAATAGAATCAGAAGATACCAATCATCAACGCAAATTTAAAAAGATGAAACATATTAAAACTAAAATTAGTTCATCTTCTGAAGTGTTTGGTGAACAACGAAATTACCATTCTACTAGTGACAGTAGTGATGATAATCAGTACACTAAAAAGAGGAAATACAAACCTTATGAGGAAATTTTCGGGGAATTCAAAAAGATAAAACCACCAACCTTTAATGGAGAGACTAAGAAGGGGGAGGAAGCTGAATCCTGGTTATCTGGGATGAAGAAGTACTTCCAAATATACAACTATTCTAATCAGTTAAAGGCTAGAATGGTTATTTATAACCTCTCAGGAAAGGCTGACATTTGGTGGCAGGACTTGAAAAGAGTTACAGGCATAAAAGAAAAAAATGTAAATTAGAGTACCTTTAAGAGGTATTTCAAAAATAAATTTATGCCTGAGCAATATTATGAGGAGAGATCTAAAGAGTTTTATGAGCTGAAGTTAGGATCAATATTAAAGATAGAATTGAATATGATAACCCAAAGACCTTGGAATTAGAAGCTATGAGAAAAGCTAACTTCTGCTTTGAGTAGAATTGGAAGAAAGAAAGCTTAGCCAACTGGAAAGCTAAGAAAAATAATAATCAGTTTGAACAAAAGAAGAAGGATTTTGTGCCTAACAGAAATTTTAAGAACAATAAGGCCAAAAATTATCCTAATAACAAGAACTTCCAAGGAAATAAGAACAATACACCCAACAACTAGAATAATTCCAAAGGTAAATATTTTGCAAATAATCATGGAAATTTTACCAAGACCTTTGAATGCAAAGAGCTTGTCAAATGTTGGGAGTGTAATGGCCCACACTATGCTTCAGTCTGCCCAAACCGAAAAAAGATTGGTAACAACATTCATACCATACAGGAGGAGATGACCATTAGAGAACTAGCAAGGACCATGCCCAGGATTAACGCAGCTTTGGAGAATCGACAAGCCAAATATCAGACTTCCATGGTGGAAGTAGAAGGTATGATCTTTGTAACTATTTTGATTGATCTAGGAGCTAGTCTCAGTTATATTGCACCTCAAATAGTAGAAAAATGTAACTTATCTGTTGATAAGTTTGAGAATTCATGGTTAGTTCAGTTAGCCACTGGTGCTAAAAGAATGGTAACTTGCTTTGTTAAAGAATGTGCAATAGTTATGGATAAATTTGAAACTGTTGTTAAACTTAATGTTTTGCCTCTTAGTTCTTATGATTTGCTGATTGGTATGGACTGGTTAGAACAACATAGAGTAATTCTAAACTGTTATGATAAAACTTTCACATGCTTAAATAGTGATGAAAAGCCAGTAAGTGTTAAAGGAATCCCTAGAAAAACTACCATAAGGCAGATTTTTGCCTTACAGCTTAAGGGAGTTGTTAGAAAGGGATGTAAAGCTTATGTAGTAACAATAACTGATGAGGAAAGTTTAATTAAAATAGATAAGTTAAAATTGGAAGACATACCAGTCTTAAGAGAATATGTTGATGTATTCCTAGAAGAGATTTTGGGATTACCTCTGAAAAGGGAATTGGATTTCACCATTGAACTGGTATTGGGTGCAATACCTAGTTCAAAAGCCTCGTATCGAATGAATATACGCAAACTTAATGAATTAAAATCTCAATTAAAAGAATTAATTGATAAAAAGTATATTCAACCAAGTGTGTCTCCCTGGGGGGCACCTATTATCTTCGTCAAGAAGAAGGACAGAACTATGCGACTTTGCATAGATTACCGTCAATTAAACAAGATGACCATTAAAAATCAATATCCGTTGCCCCGCATAGATTATCTGTTTGATCAACTATGAGGAGCCATGGTGTTTTCAAAAATAGATTTAAGGTCTAGATATCATCAAGTAAAGATTAAAGATGAAGACATCTTTAAGACGGCTTTCAGAACTAGATATAGTCATTATGAATTTATCGTAATGTCATTCAAGCTTACTAATGCCCCAGCTGTCTTGATGTGTTTTATGAACAATGTTATGCATAAGTATTTAGATAAGTTTGTGGTCGTATTTATCGACGACATTCTAGTCTATTCAAAAACTGAAGAAGAACATAAAGAACATCTAAAAATTGTTTTGCAAGAGTTGCGAGAACATCAACTCTTTGCAAAGTTTAGTAAATGTGATTTCTTCAAGGATAAGATTCAGTATTTAGGTCATGTAGTGACCAAGGAAGGAATTTCCGTAGATCCTGAAAAGATAAGGGCAATCGAAGATTGGCCGGTTCCTAAGGATGTGACGAATGTTCGATCTTTCATGGGCATTACCAGTTATTGCTGGAGGTTCATTGAAGGTTTCAAGGATATCAAATCCGATAACTTCCTTGCAGAAGAAGGGAAAGAAGTTCGACTGGAATCAGAAATGTGAAAAAAGATTTTAAAAGTTAAAGCTTTATTAACCAGCGCACCTATTTTAAGAATAGCAGATCTTAATAAAAAATTTGTGGTGTGCATTGACACCTGTAATGATGGCTTAGGCGGTGTTTTGACTCAAGAAGGGCATGTTATTGCCTATGAGTCTAGAAAGTTAAAAGTCCACGAAAAAAATTATGCAACATATGATCTGGAATTAGCAGCTATAATGTTAGGATATTTAGACACTTAGGAGTTAGTTAAGATCAACTTGTGTAATATATCTGTTAGGTAAAAGTGTGTTTCTTTAGTATGCATAAGTATGCATTTGTAAATATTCTAATCCGACGGTCACGATATGTTCTAGACATAGAGTGATCCGACGGTTCAACTTCTCTTAGATCATAAATACCATTGATCCGTGGCTTAACACCCGATTGGTCTATGATCTCTATTTAAAGAGCATAGAAGGTCCTTGGCTAGTTGATCGATTATGGGAAGCTCATGTAACTTTCTTTCTTTTGCATAATAAATGGCTCAAATTAGTTATTTGGTTGGGGCCATGGACTGTTTCCCTCTCAAGGGTTTTAACCACGTGACAAACATCGGTGTGTTGATCCGTGATCTGTTTGTGTGAAGCGGTTGCTCAAGGTGTTCGGTATTTTGGGATTACCCTAT